>CM053275.1:78227677-78659098 GCA_028583415.1 Protea cynaroides
GCCTATTAGTGAAGCAAATGTAGAGCCCTAGCTCATTCAAAGATCAAGCCGATAAGTAAATCAAATGCAGAGCCCTAGCTTATTCAGAAAATCAATCTCAGAATCTCAATCAAAAGAGCCTCATCTCAATCAAAGGAAAGACATCAAAGCCGAGCCCAAGCTCATACAATCAGCCTTGTATTCACAGCCTAGCTTCGTACAAGAAGAGGTTTATCATCCTACAAAAGGATCAAGCCGGGTCCAAGCCCGCACATACCTTGCATTGAGTTCCACCTCAGCAAGAAGAGGTTCCCAGCCTACAAATGAGTCTTGTATTCATAGCCTAGCTCCATACAAGAAGAGGTTTATCAGCCTACAAATGGATCAAGCCGGGTCCAAGCCCGCACATACCTTGCATCATGAGTCCACCTCAGCAAGAAGAGGTTCCCAACCTACAAATGAGCCTTCTATTCACAGCCTAGCTTCGTACAAGAAGAGGTTTATCAGCCTACAAATGGATCAAGCCGGGTCCAAGCCCGCACGTACCTTGCATCATGAGTTCCACCTCAGCAAGAAGAGGTTCCCAGCCTACAAATGAGCCTTGTATTCACAGCCTAGCTTCATACAAGAAGAACATTCATCAATTCTCCAAGAAGAGCAAACCTTCTTGCCAGTCGAACTACGTTCTGGGCATGATTTCTAGGACACCCTTAGAATACGTAGGCAGTTTAGGAAGAATTACCCTAAGTGCAGCCCAATAAACAATATCACTCATACCCCAAAAATGTGGTTCTTTTATCTTTAGCCTTCAACTTATAACAATCTCGGCTAAAAAGGGGCATCTGTAAGCACCCCATTTTTGCCACCCTCGGCATAAGTGAACCAATATGGCAGGTTTCTGATCTTTAACCCAAAGATTTGTGATTTTTCATTGATCACCACAACAGGGTCATGGGCTATTATCTGCATAGATGCATAGGTCATAGAATTATCTTCGAAACGATACCAGAATTGCTCAATTCCGATATCAAATGAGAAAGATATGACCATTTTAGTCGGATGATACATATAAGGGAGGTTTCTGAAATTATTATAAATAATCCCAGGGGCCTTCATGCAAATTATCCTAAGTCGGATCGTTTGAATTTCAAATCATCATATCTTGATCATCCGACATCGGATTCAGATGATTCCAAGACCATTATTCTTCATTCATGATGTTCTACAAAGTGGACGTAAAAAATTCCGGGTAAAAGTCACCAGTGGGTCCCATGCAAACTTGCATGCAAAATGATCGTTAGAACTTCAAAGCTTCATATCTTTCTCGTTTGACATCGGATTCAGATGATTCCAAGACCATTATTCTTCATTCATGATGTTCTACAAAGTGGACGTAAAAACGACCGGTTGCATACCACGGGGGTCGGCCCCGGCCGGGCCGCAAAATGATCGTTAAAACTTAGGTCGGTTGTATCTTTCCCGTTCTACATCGGATTCGGATGATCCCAAAACCATTATTCTTCTGAATGGTCAGCCAAATTATCGATAATTGGTCCGCTTAAACTTCAAAAATTCATAAGTTGACCATTTTACTTCCAAATGAGGTGATTCAAGTTCCTATATTCCTCATTTTTAATGTTCTACAAAATGAACGCAAAAAATTTGGAATAGAGGCCATCGAAAAATTTCATGCGGGATGACAACGGAAATGACCCGTGAAATGACAAGGAGAGAAAACCCAGTTAATCCCAATCAGTCCAGTCAACTCAGTTCAAACCAATTTTGGTCTAACCTAGCTCAACCCATATCAGTTGTCAACCTAAGTCAGTCTCAACCCATTTCGAATCAGTTCATCTATGTGCATAATATTTATATATTATATATATTGTATAATATATATATATATATATATATATATATATATATATATATATATATATATATATATATATATATATATATATATATATATGTATGTTATTAAATATATGTGTATAATATATATTATTATATGTAAATGATAATCCAAAAGATTTTTGAGAAGAAAAAGGAAAGAGGGGAGAGAAAAAAACGTGAAAGAGAATGGGGATTTTGGTTTTGGAGATAATCCAAAAGATTTTGAGAAGAAAAAGGGAAGAGGGGAGAGAGAAACGTGAAAATGAAGGGGGATTTCAATTTTGGAGATAATCCAAAAGATTTTTGAGAAGAAAAAGGAAAGAGGGGAGAGAAAAACGTGGAAGAGAATGGGGATTTCGATTTTGGGGATAAATCCAAAAGATTTTGAGAAAAAAAGGAAAGAGGGAGAGAGGAAAAACGTCATTTTTTCTAAGACAATCCAAAGGATTTTGTTGGAGAAAAAAAAGGAAAGAAGAAAGAGAAAACGTGGGGGTTTTTAGGAGGGACGGTTTTAGGGAAGAAAAGAAAGAAAAAAGGGAAAAAAAAGGAGAGGATTTAGGGTTTCTAGATTGTTTTTTTTAAGGGAAAGAGGGAGAAGATAAAAGGGACGTGAGAGAGAGAAGAAGGAGACTTTTCCAAGGAGAAAAAAAAGGAAAAGAGAAAGAAAAAACGTGGAAAGGCTTTTGAGCTAAGTTTTGGGAGAAAAGTAAGGGAAGAAGAGAAAAAAAAGGGGAAAGAAAAAAAAAACGTGAAAGGGCTTTGTGGCTCACGTTTTTGGGAGAAAAGTAAGGGAAAAAGAGAAAAAAAAGGGGGAAAGAAAAAAAAACGTGAAAGGCCTTTGTGGCTCACGTTTTTGGGAGAAAAAGAAGGGAAGAAGAGAGAAAAAAGAGGAAGAAAAAAAAAACCAGAAAAAAGAGAAAAGAAAAAACGTGAAAAGGGAGTTTGATAGAGTTTGGGCTCTCGGTTTTGGAGAAAAAAAAAGGAGAAAGAAGAAGAAGAAGGGAGGAGCAAGTAGAACCTACGAGCATCTAGGTAAGCTGCCTTTACCTCTATTTTTCTTCTATTGTTTTGCTTAACTACAAATCTCCATCTCATAAACCACTCTACCTCACCATTAACCAATTTCCATCACCAATCTAGCCTACACTTGGTTTCAATCCCTATACAACCAGCACTCTAACCGATTTCATCTCATACTTCAATCATCAGCCTTGTGCTACCACCTACCCGTAACCCCACTCACTTCCATCTCCTACTGAACCAACCAACACCCCACACCACTTACCTGAACCTAGCCATGTTACAATACCCGAACCTGTCCATCAAGTCCTAGACCAATTCCCCTCATCCAACCATTGGATCAACATTCCTCATCTTACCCTTGATCTTTCCATTAAATATGGGCCATTGATTGAATCTATGATCATGATATGCTTGAATAAAAATCTGAATTTTGATTCTTTATCGTGTTAATATGATGTCCATTCAAAATCTGATCCATTGAATGTGAAATTTGTTTTGATCATGTGATGAAAATTTGTCCATTGATATTTGAATGAATGAACTTGATTAATTGATGTGAATTTAATCTGAATCATTGATCTTTTAAGATCCAATCATGTGAATGGATGGTTAATTAATCTGAACCATTGATTTTAATCTGATGATGATTTAATGATGAATTAATTTGAGCCATTAAAGTTTGATTAATTGATGGTATATGATCTGAACTGTTGATTTAAAATCTTGAATTACTTTCAATCATCAATCAAATGTGATTTCGGTCACATTGTTGATAATCGATGCATTGAATCTAGACCGTAGATCTGAAAATACATTTTGATTGATTGACTCACATGCCTTGGTTGTTTATCACATGCCATATTTTGATGCTATATTGCTCACATGCTATATTTGGATGCTTATATGCACACACTGCCACAATTGGAATAATCACACTGCCATGATTGGAATAATCATACTCACATGCTATATTAAATGCTTATTGTCATAATTAGGGTAGAAAACTCTAAAATGGAAAGAAAGTAACAGTTAGGGTAGAAAACCCTAAAAAATGAAAATAAAATAATAATTAGGGTAGAAAACCCTAAAAAAATGGAAACAAAATAATAATTAGGATAGAAAACCCTAAAATGGAAATAAAATAATAATTAGGGTAGAAAACCCTAAAATGGAAAGAAAGTAACAGTTAGGGTAGAAAACCCTAAAAAATGGAAATAAAATAATAATTAGGGTAGAAAACCCTAAAATGGAAAGAAAGTAACATTTAGGGTAGAAAACCCTAAGATGGAAAGAAAATAATAATTAGGGTAGAAAACCCTAAAATGGAAAGAAAGTAACATTTAGGGTAGAAAACCCTAAGATGGAAAGAAAATAAGTTAGGGTAGAAAACCCTAAAAAATGGAAATAAAATAATAATTAGGGTAGAAAACCCTAAAATGGAAAGAATGTAACAATTAGGGTAGAAAACCCTAAAAATGGAAATAAAATAACAATTAGGGTAGAAAACCCTAAAATGGAAAGAATGTAACAATTAGGGTAGAAAACCCAAAAAAATGGAAATAAAATAATAATTAGGGTAGAAAACCCTAAAATGGAAAGAAAATAACAATTAGGGTAGAAAATAGCATACTAGATCATGCCATGTAGGCTCTTGCCTTATTTGCAATACATGCCATATTTGAAAGATTTTTAAACAATCTTACTGTATGTGAATTTCTTGTCATAAATGTTTTATGTGCCATATTTAGATAGAATATTCTATTTTTTGGCAATAACTTATTTTATGCAACACCCTAGTTGAACTGCCATATATGCACACTTCTAGAAGACAATGTAGGTGTGGGGACGTGCATTTAGGCACCCACATTCTTGGGAAGGGCATAATGGGAATGATAAAATCTTAATAAAGAAAGAGAATGCCTTGCCAAACTTTCCAAAATTAAAATTCAGGATAAAAAGGGTGATTTAGGATGATTTTGCCCCTTGGCAAACCCTAAACCTAGAATAGGTTCTAAACCCTAAACCTAGAATAGGTTCTCAATCCCAAACCTAGAACAGGTTCTCACTTTCTGACCCAGAATGGGTTATCCATCCCGAACTACGCGGATTCTGATTCCTAGGGCAAACCCTAGGATACGTAGGCTATTTAGGAGAAACCCAAATTCGGATCCACACCTTAGTCCACTTGGACTATCCATAGATCCACTAGGATATTCAACCATTTCAATCCAAGCCCCATTTTGACCCAAATAGGGTTATCCATTCCGAACTACGCGGATTCTGATTCCTAGGGCAAACCCTAGGATACGTAGGCTATTTGGGAGAATCCCAAATTCGGATCCACACCTTAGTCCACTTGGACTATCCATAGATCCACTAGGATATTTATCCAAACCTTAGTCCACTCGGACTATCCATAGATCCACTAGGATATCTATCCATATTTCAATCCAAAAAGGGTTATCCAAATCTTAGTCCACTCAGACTATCCATAGATCCACTAGGATACTTACCCATATTTTGACCCAAATAGGATTATCCGCCCGAACTACGCGGATTCTGATTCCTAGGTCAAACCCTAGGATACGTAGGCCATTTGGGAGAAACCCAAATTCGGATCCAAACCTTAGTCCACTTGGACTATCCATAGATCCACTAGGATATTTATCCACATTTTGACCCACATAGGGTTATCCACATTCCTACCCAGAATGGGTTATCCATATTTCAACCCAAATAGGGTTATTCTTAGATCCACTAGGACTATCTATCAGTCCACATGGACTATCCAGATCCTAACCCATAGGGTTTCTCAGCCTTTTAAGCATAAATTTCAACTTGAACAAATAAACTTAATCATGCACAAGCATAAATCACAGCCATAAACTTTAATCACACCTGAACTACGATGGTGAACCTGATTTTCGGAATAAATCCGTAATACGTAGGCAATCTGATGGATACAGATTCGGTTCAATGATATCAAACCACTTGGTTTGGTTTGGCTTAACAAATAAAGTCTAGCATAGGAAAGGTATAGGAGACCGATTTCGATCGGGCGGTTTGGGTGCCTAACCCCTTCCCATAACCGTAACCTGACGCTTACCCAATCTCTGATGGACCAGAATTCCAATCTAAGGGTCATGAGTCAATCGAAGTCTTACCTTGGGGTGAGATTTCACATTTCTAAGGTCCTAGACCTAAATCTAGGTGGCGACTTCAAAAGATTTCCATCTTTGTCCTCACAAAAGCTATATAGGTTGATGATTCATGGTTTTAGACCATAGAATGTGTGTAGAAGGTACTGTAGGAGCAAGCCATAGCACCCCAAACACGAAGAATGGACTAAAAGGATGAAAATCGACCAAAACCCACAGGGGGTCGCATGGGGGGTCGATGGCCAATCGACCCTACCAAACCCTGAGCATCGACCCCCAGTGTTTGGGAAGTCCAGAATAGGGGTGGTCGCACCAGGGGTCGATCATGACTCCGACCCTACCTCCGACCCCCAGTTAATAGTATGGTTTTTAAAATTAGAATAAATTCTAATTAAATTCTATCGACTTTGTTAGGTCTTCTAGCAGTATAATATTGATATAAAAGTGATTCTTAAGGCTTGGAAAGAGGATCTACAAACAAGCAAAGGTGAGGGAACAAGACCTAAACTAATTGGTTAATAACAAACTGTTTTTATTTCTTGAGTCCAATACCATGATTGTGATATGCGTGTATGCTTGTAATGTGCATTCAACATGTCATTCAATATTTCTATTATTACTGTTCATGCATATCTAATTCTGTTTATTTATAACATGATGATGATGTTGATGATAGGAATAGGCATGTGAATGTTTGTGTTTGGCTGGTGTACATGGTGTGAGTAGAGATGGTATCAACCGGTACTTCGATGCCTTTCTCATCGGGGTATATTGTGCCATGGTCTATTCAAGTCATGTCCACTAAGCAAGTGTTAGTGTGCTTGATGCGAGTGGAGCATCAGGGGGAGGACGTGACATTGTGGTTCAGCCTGGTCACCAGACTCTAGCTCTATCTCTACTCAAGTCTTGTCCACTAACATCGTCGTATCGCCATTACCTTAGCGGAACTAATATGTCGTAGGGCATCAGGGGGGAAAGTGGCATTGTGGTTCAGCCTGGTCACCAGACCCTAGCTCTATCTCTATGGATGTATTGAGGGATGCTGGGGTGAGGCCTTGGATACATTGTTTGACATTAGGATTGGTTAGTTGCGAGCCCAGTTTGCAACCCTAGCCAGCAGGGGTTTATTTGTTGGTATGGTATCAAACGGTACAGCCATGCCATTTTCATTGGGTGTATATTGTGTCATTCTGGGTGCTGTGGGCGACAGTGCCGTTTTCATTGGGCGTATCCACACTCTCGTGCATAGAGGTGCGGTGGCCACCTATCCTTTCTATAGCACATTGCAAACTATAAACCAGACCAAAGATATGAATTGATGCATGCATATGTTTGTTGCATTGTTTTGTTTACTCACTGAGCTCAAGTTGGAGAGCTGACCCTCGCGCGCACAATTCTTTTTAGTTTCTGATGTTGCAGGTACTATGATTGAAGATTATGTCACACGTCAACATATGAACATGTGGCGGCTATGAATGAGCAAGCTGTAGAGGACGAACATGGTTCGTTAAGCGAGCGTTTCAACGGTGGATACTTTTGGTGTTTAGTTTTCGTATTTGGATATTGTAATATGTATTAACTTATGTTTTGGTTACTTGGAAATAAATAGAATATTAATTTTTTATCATGATTAGGCCTCAGTTCATTATCTGTAAAACTTTTGCTATTTATTTTATTTCCTCTGATTAATGTGGAATGTGTTTTGGTTTATCATATGTGGGATAGCCTATTGTGAGATCCTGGTTGAACCATTGGTTTATTGATGGTTCATCACACCGTTCCGAATGGTGCGGAATTGGGGTGTGACAACTTGGTATCAGAGCTCTCGTAGGCCTTACCCATTAAACCTGAATACATCCACTGGAGTCCATGAACTGAGTTAGGATAAATTAAAAGCTTTAATACAAACACACCATAAGCACCTGTGTTGGTTGAGACAGAACTTTAGCAAGACAATAATGAATATATAAAAGGTGGAACCATATTTATATACTCAAACATAAAGAGAAGACCAAAAATTTATCCTGATAAACAAATAATATAGGGTATTATCTATAAGTTGGGTAGTTATCTAAGTATACAAGTGATATAGTACAGTAGCAAGAAGGAAGCATCTGTAAAGCAGAGAAATTGGAATACCGAGTTGGTACTCACAAGATGTGAAACTCGATGTATGACAAAGGAAGGAGAAAATGGCTAGTAATGCCTAATTCCCTGCAAAGGTAAAGGGAAAGATCTCAGGCCGAATCCAACAGAGATAGGAGAATAACGGTCCTACATTAAGAATAAGAGTAACTACAAGAAGATAAAGCTATACCCCTGGGTGACATGGAGACTCAGAGTGAAATCCACTACACGCTGATCCATTACCCGCTGAGCATTTAGATGAGGTTACAACTTGACCCCACCACTATCTGGGTCGAGAATGGGTAATGAAAATTCATCTGAGTAGATGTTAAATAATGATAACCAGATTGGAGAAAATCAAAGGAGGTGAACAACCAGACCACTCCAGCCAACCACCTGGACTATTAAGTACCTTGGTTATGGTTATAATAAACTTGGCCCAATAAAATGCAAGAGCAACAACAAATGAGACCGACTATGCAAGTTGCTATGTGAATCACTACCCAAGTTGCTGATGCTACATCAACACCTCTGGGTCAAACCAAGTACGGTACCAATTGGTAGCATCACTGTACCCCAACACCTGTTAGCTATAACACAGTACCTACCACACAGCAAGTCCCAGTAATCCACACCCCAGTGCAGAAGTTTGGTGCACAACAAGCAGTGTATCAAGGTGGTTAACCTTATCAGCCACCGATGTATAGGATAGTTGCATCATGACATAATGATCCGACAAGGATTGAAGAATGTCTTCTGAAGATGATATCTTGGACATTTTCAATAAAGGATCAAATCTATTATGGCCATGTAACTAGATATGTTTATATAGGATGCAGTGCATTATTGATTTACTCTTATGATTATAGAGGATGCACATACTAAATTCTAATTTTCTCGTGTCTTGACAGGATACCTTCTTGATTCACCCTATCAATTTGAGTTATAGATATTGATTCTCTAATATAGTCCTGATTATATCAATTTGAACCACTCTTATGATTGACAAAATGAACAGAGATGTGAATTGAATAAACAGTTAAATGTTTAATCATGTTGAGCGTACATCTACTGATTTATACCTGATTTATTGATGTATGAAATATTTCTCCAGATTATAGCTGATTTACTGATGTACGAAAACTTCTCCAGATTTACTCCTGTAGTGCCTTGACCAATGGCATTATATATTCGATAGAACCTATAACCATGAGGTTATGAACTATAAAACCTCTATGCATTTGGACCACCGTGCAACGTAATGATCTTGGATGCCGGTTAGATTACCACATATTTACTTCCGATTCTTTAAACCTAAGTTCACTAGATAAGACAGTGTCCTACATCATACTAAATTGGAAGTAGAAAATGAATTGTTTTGGATAAACATTCTGATTCTTACATTTCTCGACATCCATTGATAAGATGTTTAGTGATAATGAAATTATTTGGAAGGAAGATGATTAAATTAAGATAAGATTTTAAAGCCAATGAACCTCAGATGAAGTAATGGAGAATCTATTTTGAGATTGCTAAATGGATGGATATGAGTCATGTTTATAAAAGAGTGCATGAGCAAAAAGTGAGAATTATCAAGGGTAGCCAGTAAAGAAATAAATAGCACTCTAGTAGAGTTAAAGATGGCTATATCGGTATGAATTTTGACAAGGTAGAAGATTCTTAAAGACAAATCTAAGAGTGGATACAAGGATAAAGTTAAAAATCGTAGCATTGATAGTATTTAGTATAAGTAATACTGAGTTATGCCAAATGTTGAGTGATATGATTAAGAAAAGACCAAAAGAGTTGGCTGAATTAATGAAATTATAAGCATATACCCTAATGCTTATAGATAGACTTGGGATATGAAGTATCAATCACAAGATATTTTTTGAGGTATATGAAAGAGAGATCAGGGTAGAACAACAAGGATAAAAGAAATACAAGCTAATGAGTGCAATATGAGATCTTGACGATAGTCTTTGAAAAATCATAAAGAGATGAAGAAACTAGGCAAGCTCTTAAGACCCTTACATCAGATTTCTCTAGTTTAGTCCTTTTGGGACTAAATGTTGTTTTAGATGAGTATTATGAACAATGATTGAATCATATTAATGGATGGATGAAATTTGGACGCAACCTAATTAGACTTGAGATGGCAAACTTTAACGTCATCTTGGGGATAGACTGGTTGTCTCAATAGTCTACAAAGTTGTTAGGTGCATAGAAGAGGTTACCATTCAAGAATAAAGACGACATATAATTTAGTATTATTGGTAGTATGTTGCCTAAGAAAAGAAAGCTGAATCCTCACTATGCTAAAGGCCAAGAGATGCTTTAAAGAGAAAGAAGTTGGATATATGGTATCTATGGTATACGTTACCAAAGAAGCACCACAGATGGAAGGTATAGATGTGATGCGTGAATTCCCTGATGTGTTTCCAGGAGACTTACCTGGGGTTACCATCTGGTCATGCGACCGAGTTCGTCATCGACTTGTTACCAAGGACGATACCTGTGTCAAAGGAACCTGTAGAGTAGCTCCTATGGAGTTGAAGGAACTGAGACTCAACTACAAGATTTATTAGACCAAGGTCCTAATCAGCTAAGTATTGCATCACGGAGAGTGCCAACGCAACTCGTGAAGAAGAAGGACGGTAGTGTCAGATTATGTATAGACTACCGGGAACTAAACAAGCTCACCATCAAGAATCGATAACTACCACCTCGGATCGATGACTTATTTAAATAGTTGCAAGGAGCGAAGGTATTTTCTAAGATTGATCTTTGATCAAGATATCATCAGCTGAAGAATTTGGATAGTGATATCTCGAAGATAGTTTTTAGAATCGGGATAGGCCAATTATGAGTTTTCGATTATGATTATGATGTTTGGATTAACCAATGCCCTTACATCATTTATGGAACGGATGAACTGGGTGTTTCATAACATGTTGGACACGTCGGTCATAGTTTTCATAGATGATATTTTGGTTTATTCCAAGAATGAACCAACTCATACAACGGATCTTAGAACAGCTTCACAACAACTGAGAAATGAAAAGCTTTACGCCAAGTCCAAGAAATATGAGACCTGATTAAACAAAGTGATCTTCTTGGATCCCGTAGCATCATATAAAGGGATTAAAGAGGACCCCTTTAAGATAGAAGTAATTGTATGGTAAGAAACACCTGAAGAGATTGTACTAGTAAAGAGGAATGATAACAAATGTGGTTTAGTGCGTGTTCCAGTGTCTAAATTATCAGCAAGTAAGGCTGAAAGACAAAGACCAACATGGCTTACCATAACCACTATCGGAGCTAGTCTGGAAGTGGAACTGTCGTATAATGTACTATGCCAATGAATTGCCACTGACTCCCAGATCGGTTGACATGGTTTGGGTGATTGTTGATCGCATTATGAAGATAGATTATTCCATTGCGATACGACCTCGGTATGCTTTGGAGCGGCTAACTAAGCTATATATGGATAATATTACCAGATTGAATGGTATGTATAAGAGCCTTGTAATGGTCAGAAGCTCATGCTTTATTTCGAAGTTTTGGGAGGATCTATAGAAAACAATGGGGACAAAGTTGAAGTTTAGTACCATATTTTACCTTAAACTGATGGATAGTTGGAGCGGACTATACAGATCCTTAGAGATATGCTCCGAGCCTGTAAAATTTATTTCAAGGGACTTGAGTTGAGAAGTTACCGTGAATTGAAGTTGCTACTAAGCTACCATGTAAATGTTACCTATGAAGCATGGTACGGTAGAAATGTCAAATTCCTTTATTTTGGAATAAAATCGGTGAATGAAGAATTTTGAGACCTAAGTCTAATGAAGAAAACTATCGAGTGGCAGACAAGATCAAAGAAAAGGGGCAGGATAGCTCAAGATGTCAGAAGAGACACCAAGACCTTGAGTTCGCCATAAGGGACAAAGTGTTCTTGAAGAAAGCACTTATGCATATTTTGACACGATTAGACAAGAAGGAAAAGTTATATTCTATATATGTATTGGATCTTATATACTTTGGAGAGACGTAGAAAAGTTGCATATCAATTAGCGTTACCGTTATCCATGTCTAGTGTGCATGATGTATTTCGTGTGTCTCTATTGAAGAAATACATTGGAGATCCATATCAAGGGTATTGACCACGGAATCACTGGATTAGATAGAATGTTTAACTATTGAAGTGGTACCAGCCTAGTTCACTAGTGGGAAGGTACAATGTTTCCAAAGCCAGGATAATTATTATATGAAGGTAACCTGGCAAAGACAAGACGTGGAGAAGAGTGCATAGAGGAAGAAGATGCAATGCGAAAATAGAATTCCCACCTAAATTCAAATTTTGAGGATAAAATTATTTTAAGGAGGGTGGAGTTGTAAGATCCGTACGTTCAAATTTCGAGGACAAAATTTCTTTTAAGGGTGGTGGAGTTGTAAGACCCGCACGCCATGAACCCGGTCTAACCTTACATTTCGTGTCGTGAACCGTCTACATATCATTGTCGAGCCAAGTGGACCAAGTGTGTGAAGAAACCCAAGACCCAATATGAAAATTTACCCAAAAACAGTCAAAATGAGGGTAGGGTCGCATGTCTTAACAGACAGGTCTGACCCCCTCATCGACCCTCACTATCGTCCCTCAACCACGGTAGCAGGGGGGTCGACCCTCTCATCGACCCTCTTATCGACCCTCAGTATTCGGGAAAAACAGCACGAACCGAAAATTAGGAAACTTTCCTAATTTCGATTGGAACCTTTCCTAAACTCAATGGGACGTATTTTGGGAGGTTTTACTCTATAAATAGGACGTCCCTAAGCCTCTTTCAATCCTTTTACAACCCTAATTGGATTGAGAGAAAGAGAAGAGAAGGAAGAGAAGAAGAGAAGGAAAACTTGAAGAAAAGGCTAAGGAAGAAGAGGAAATTCAGAGGAAACTCTGAATCTCAGCAAACCTAAGGTACGAATACACTCCCCATGATTTATTTAAGACTTTAGAATGGTTTATGAAGAGGGTATGACTTAGAAGAAACCCAAATCAACCATCCATGGTTAGGTTTCAATGGAAACCATGGAGAAATTCATGAAAGCTATATAGGTGGATGATTCATGGTTTTAGACCATAGAATGTGTGTAGAATCGACTGTATGAGCAAGCCATGGGACCCCAAACACGAAGAATAGACTAAAAGGATGAAAATCGACCAAAACCCACAGGGGGTCGCATGGGGGGTCGATGGCCAATCGACCCTACCAGACCCTGAGCATCGACCCCCAGTGTTCGGGAAGTCCAGAATAGGGGTGGTCGCACCAGGGATTGATCATGACTCCGACCCTACCTCCGACCCCCAGTTAATAGTATGGTTTTTAAAATTAGAATAAATTCTAATTAAATTCTATCGACTTTGTTAGGTCTTCTAGCAGTATAATATTGATATAAAAGTGATTCTTAAGGCTTGGAAAGAGGATCTACAAACAAGCAAAGGTGAGGGAACAAGACCTAAACTAATTGGTTAATAACAAACTATTTTTATTTCTTGAGTCCAATACCATGATTGTGATATGCGTGTATGCTTGTAATGTGCATTCAACATGTCATTCAATATTTCTATTATTACTGTTCATGCATATCTAATTCCGTTTATTTATTACATGATGATGATGATGATGATAGGAATAGGCATGTGAATGTTTGTGTTTGGCTGGTGTACATGGTGTGAGTAGAGATGGTATCAACCGGTACTTCGATGCCTTTCTCATCGGAGTATATTGTGCCATGGTTTATTCAAGTCATGTCCACTAAGCAAGTGTTAGTGTGCTTGATGCGAGTGGAGCATCAGGGGGAGGACGTGGCATTGTGGTTCAGCCTGGTCACCAGACTCTAGCTCTATCTCTACTCAAGTCTTGTCCACTAACATCGTCGTATCACCATGACCTTAGCGGAACTAATATGTCGTAGGGCATCTGGGGGGGAAGTGGCATTGTGGTTCAGCCTGGTCACCAGACCCTAGCTCTATCTCTATGGATGTATTGAGGGATGCTGGGGTGAGGCCTTGGATACATTGTTTGACATTAGGATTGGTTAGTTGCGAGCCTAGTTTGCAACCCTAGCCAGCAGGGGTTTATTTGTTGGTATGGTATCAACTGGTACAGCCATGCCGTTTTCATGGGGTGTATATTGTGCCATTCTAGGTGCTGTGGGCGACAGTGTCGTTTTCATTGGGCGTATCCACACTCTCGTGCATAGAGGTGTGGTGGCCACCTATCATTTCTATATCACATTGCAAACTATAAACCGGACCAAAGATATGAATTGATGCATGCATATGTTTGTTGCATTGTTTTGTTTACTCACTGAGCTCAAGTTGGAGAGCTGACCCTCGCACGCGCAATTCTTTTTAGTTTCTGATGTTGCAGGTACTATGATTGAAGATTATGTCGACACGCCAACATATGAACATGTGGCGGCTATGAATGAGCAAGCTGTAGAGGACGAACATGGTTCGTTAAGCGAGCGTTTCAACGGTGGATACTTTTAGTGTTTAGTTTTCGTATTTGGATATTGTAATATGTATTAACTTATGTTTTGGTTACTTGGAAATAAATGGAATATTAATTATTTATCATGATTAGGCCTCAGTTCATTATCTGTAAGACTTTCGTTATTTATTTTATTACCTTTGATTAATGTGGAATGTGTTTTGGTTTATCATATGTGGGATAGGCTATTGTGAGATCCTAGTTGAACCGTTGGTTTATTGACAGTTCATCACACCGTTCCGAATGGTACGGAATTGGGGTGTGACATCAGGGGTACCATGGCATGCACTCAGCAACACACAACAAATAAAGACAGTAAAAAAAATTGCTACAAATTACGACCGATCGCGAAAGGTCGACCAACAAAGGAGCGTCATGTCAATGGTCGACCATGAAAGGCAAACCATGAAGGGCCAACTATGCCATGTCAATGGCCGACCGCAAAAGGCCGACCAACAAAAGAGTGCCATGTTAATGGCTAACCACGAGGGCTAACCAACAAAGGAGTACCAAGTCAATGGTCAATTGTGCCATGCCAATGGCTGACGGTGCCATGTCAAAGGGTTTACACTATCGATAGAAGAAGCAAGTATCATAAGGTAACACCCCCGACTTCAAAACACACCAGATGAAGTTTCAAGTACTTGCATCGAGCATTATCAATTCGGTACAAAGGTAAGGCATTGTAGGTTCGACATAAAGACATGGTCAGGTAGCCAAGCCCGCTAAGGGCACCCGACGTTCACAGTCATAAATCCAAAGGTCTTTTATTCCAATAAGGGTCTACAGTGCAAAGTTCAACAACTCTCCAATGTCGTTTCATTCGGCTTCACCATACCTGAATATGCCTACTGAGGTCCACAAGCAGACCCGAGTAGCACGCAGACCATACCTGAATCTGCCTACTCTGGTCCACAAGTACACCTGAGTAGCACACAGACTATACCTGAATCTGTCTACTTCGGTCTACAAGCAGACCTAAGTAGCACGTAGACCATACCTGAATTTACCTACTCCGGTCCACAAGCAGACCTAAGTAGTACGCAGACCATACATGAATCTGTCTACTCCGATCCACAAGCAGACCCGAGTAGCATGTAGACCATACCTGAATCTGTCTACTCCAATCTACAAGCAAACCCGAGTAGCATGCAGACCATACTTGAATCTGCCTACTCAGGTCTACAAGCAGACCTGAGTAGCACGTAAATCATACATGAATCTGTCTACTCCGGTCCACAAGCAGACCCGAGTAGCACGCAGACCACACCTGAATCTGCTTACTCAGGTCCATAAGTAGGTCTAAGTAGCATGCAGACCTCACACATCTCTGCCTACTCAATTCCACAAGCAAACTTGAGCAGGACAAGGGGTAGGTAGATCTGACACAACCTAGTTACGTCAATACTCGGCACATTCGACACTTAGCAATTTTTTCTAGTTCTCTACGAACATACGTAGAATAGCAATGTGCAATACCGACTAATCGGACTCAACTAAACTGTTAGCTATCAAGCTGCCATACCACACCCCCACCTTTGAGATAATGGCATAACCGACTTGGCTTGTCCCTCTATGCACCTCCGAATCCACAACATTTGCAGCTAGCAGCAGCAAGCTGGTACTTGATCTAACTTCTAGGCACAAAGATGTTCAAGTTGCCAATATTTAACCGACCTACAAGGCTTTATTTTGCACCTTTGAATGCATACTAGCAGACGCGAGTTGCATCCGATCAGATCGAAACTACCAACCAGAGGATATTTCACTATTGAATCCCTCGCATCCGACAGTGCAAGTGTCACACCCCAATTCTGATCCAACCAGAATGGTGTGAGTGAACCGTCACTGAACCAACGATTCACACCAGGATCTCGAATAGGCCATGTCCACTCATACAAACCATTACACATAACCACAATCAGAATATAAATACAGCGGAAGACTTTAAATAGAATGAACTGAGTATCTATTGATAATTTAAATAAATATCCAATTATCCAAATTCAAACACTTAAAATAATATCCGTACATCCATTTAATCCAACCGAAAATAACTGAAATAAATAAATAAAATCCGATCAAAGATACACGCAGAAAGGGCACTCGCATGAAGCATCATGCTCGTCCTCTCCTGCTTGCACATTCAGAGCAGCAACACCTCCATACGCCGGAGCATTCATGTAATCATCAACAGTATAACCTGCATCAACATCTCAGAACAATGTGTACACAAAGGGTGAGCTCACAACACAGCTCAGTAAGACAATCAGACAGTTTCACAATATTATGCATGAGTAACAATCAGTTTTATGCTGTGGTCTGGCTATAAGTTTGCAATGTGCTATAGAAAGGTTTGGTGCCCCCTGCACCTCTATACACGAGTGTGTGGCACCTCATCGATCACACCCCCATTGGCCCACATACACCCATCATGGAATAGAGATAGAGCTAAGATACCCACGTACCTCCCCTGATACTCTACCCATACCAGTACCTAAGCCCCTACTGGCCAGGGCTCGCAAACTGGGCACGCAACTAACCAATCCTATATGTCATCAATGTATGCTCTATCCCAGCACAGCCGTCTACAGCATAGAGATAGAGCTAAGGCATTCCCACACCTCCCCTGATGCCCTATCCGCAACTAACTCACTAGGATAGAAACATAATGCAGGTAGACCCTATCCCAACAAAACTCCCTACGGCATAGAGATAGAGCTAAAGCATCGTGGACAAGCCAGCGTCGACTCGGAGACCACAGTACCACATAACAATGGCCGGGACAACATCAATATCGGAGACCATCGTACCACGACCTTCCCCTGATGCCCCACCCGTACCGAGCATGTTAAGACAGAATACTACAAAAGGTGCTAATGTGAAGAGCGATCCCAGACCCATGCCCCACTCCATACACTAACGAAAATAATCACATGCGTAACAACCACATCCTATAAATGCATGAACAGTAATAATAACCGAAAGTAAAGGATGACATGTGAATATGCACAAACAACACATCTCATATAATCAGGTGATTAACAATAATTTATTGTCCATTAATTATTAGGTTTAGGTCAGATTCCCTTACTTGACGATCGTTGGTTAGCTTGCTCCACGTCGCAAGATCCAAACGATAAGTCACAAAACCCTACAATATTTTCATTAGAATATACTGCTTAGGGTTTCATGTTGGTCGGAAACCAACATGGTTACAAAATACCCTCACAGAGCTGACCGGTGGCATGTACCGGTCGCAGCTCTGTGGAAAAGACTGGCGACCGGTATGGTCAGCCGGTCCCCACAGACAACCTCCCGAGGGATAGCGGTCGCAACATACCAGTCGCACTATGTGCAACCGGTATAGTCGACCGGTATGTCTCCGGGAGACCATACATGGGTTTTTCGACTGCCGACGATCATCCTCCATGGATTTTCAGGGTTTCTCCTACCCATTCTAAGTCTAGGCATTGAGTTAGAGTTATCCCCAACTCATTCAAGTCTTATTTCGATGAATATCATCTCGAAACTCAAATCTAGGGTTTGACGGCAACTTAGGGTTTATTGGCCAATTTAGGGTTTTAGATCAATACCTACTTTGCATGGTATTGATCCACCCACACAACTAACATAGGGTAAGAAGATGGATTCAAACACTTACCGTTGACTGGCGTAATGAGAGCGTCGTCGAACGGTAATGGCGGCACCTCCTTCTTCTTCCTAGCCCCTTCTCCTTTCCAACCTCTTTTTCTTCTCTAGGGTTTGTGAGAGACAATGGAAAGGATTTTAGGAGGTTTAAGGGTGTATTTATAGGCTAGAAATAGGGTTTAGTAACCCTACTAGGATTAGGAAACTTCTAGGATTCAAAATCAGGAAAGCGGGACCCGTAGAGACCAATTTCCAGATTCTCGCACATAGCTGCGCAGGCCATACCGGTCGACCGGTACCAAGACCGGTACCATCGACCGGTATACCTAAAATCAGGTATAATTGGTCAACTTTGGTCCGATTTTGTACCTGTTTGTTATCCGCTTGCCCCGTCTGGCCCGGTGATGATCGGAAGACCTGTCATGACACAAAACCAAGGTTTAGACCGGGTTTTCAGAGTGCGGGTCTTACAACTCCACCACCCTTAAAAGAAATTTCGTCCCAAAATTTGCATGTAGGTTCTACAACTCCCCCACCCTTAAAAGAAATTTCGGCCTCAAAATTTGAGCGTACCTTGATCGTCAAAAAGCTTAAGGTACTCCTTCCTCATCGCGCTCTCTTCTTCCCAAGTAATTTCCTCCACATTTTGGCTTCTCCAATGCACCTTCACATAGTGGATATCCTTGGTTCGAAGTTGCTGAACTTTTCGGCTTGAGAGCATTACAGGCACCACTTCGAAAGTTAAGTCTTCGATCAAGTCCGGAGGATCAGCGATCAAGATATGCGATGGATCTCGACATACTTCTTCAGTAATGATACATGGAACACATTATGAATGCTAGACATAGATGGTGGTAGAGCCAATTGATATGCTACATTACCACGTCGGGTCAATATCTCATACGGTCCCACATACCTGGGGCATAGCTTCCCCTTTTTACCAAACCGTTTCAGACCTCGCACCGGTGATACCTTTAAGAACACTTTGTCCCCCACTGCAAACTCCAGATCTCGACGTCGATTATCCGCATAGTGCTTCTGTCGAACTTGAGCCGTCTTTACTCTCTCCTTGATTTGATCAATCACTCGGCAAGTTTCTTCAACAAACTCCGGTCCTACAATTCTTCTTTCCCCCACCTCGTTCCATAACAGGGGTGTACGACACTTCTTCCCATAGAGTGTTTTATATGGGGCCATCTGAATTGTAGCCCCGATAAGCGTTGTTGTAAGCTGAACTCGATAAGTGATAGCTTCTCATCCCAAACTCCCTTGAAATCTATTGCACAAGCTCGGAGCATATCTTCCAAAATTTGAATAGTTCGCTCGGACTGTCCGTCCGTCTGAGGGTGAAAAGCTGTACTGAACTTCAACTTCATTCCCATAGCTTTCTGTAATCCTTCCCAGAACTTTGATGTAAAACGGGGATCTCTGTCAGATACTATACTCTCTGAAACGCCATGAAGTCTGACTATATTATCAACATATAACTTGGCCAGCTTCTCCATGGTATACTGAGGTCTGACCGTAATAAATCGCGCCGTCTTCGTGAGTCGATCTACTATTACCCAAACTGCATCCACTGACCTTGGTGTCAAAGGTAGGCCAGTGACGAAATCCATAGTGATACAATCCCACTTCCATGCAGGTTCCGGTAATGGTTGTAGTAAACCTGCGGGTCTCTGCCTTTCTGCTTTAACTTGTTGACAATTCAGACATTGAAACACGAAACGAGCTATATCAGCTTTCATACCCCTCCACCAATAAAGTCTTCTTAGATTATGGTACATCTTGGTACTTCCTGGATGTACCGAATATGAAGTGTAATGAGCTTCAGTCATAACTCGATCTCTGATATCGCAGTCTTCACTCTCAGGTATACATAACCGTCCACGATACCTGAGTACCTTGTCTGAATCCAAGGTAAAGTCAGGATTGCTCTTACCCTTCTCCAAGTCCTCTTGCACTGTCTTGAGATATGGATCCTGAAGGATTGCTACCTTGACTTCATCCACTAGATCCGGTGAGATCTTCAATGCGGCGAACATCATAGTGAACTTATGAATCAAGCCTTGCTCAACTGGATCTTCTGCAGTTTCAATTATATGCTCTTCGTCACCTTCGATTGAACTAGAGGCTGCGGCACACAATGCAGCATTTGTACTTGGTCTTGCCTCAGGTTTCGATGCCCATTTTCTGCTTAAGGCGTCAGCCACGACATTTGCTTTACCCGGATGATACTGGATGTCACAATCATAATCTTTTAATAATTCCAGCCATCTCCTCTGTCTCATATTCAGATCCTTCTGAGTGAAAAGATAAGTTAAGCTCTTGTGATCTGACTTGATCTGAAACTTCTCACCGTACAAGTAATGTCTCCAAGTCTTGATTGCGTGAATAACCGCTGCTAGCTCCAAGTCATGCGTAGGATAGTTCTTCTCATGCTCTTTTAACTGTCTTGATGCGTAAGCAATCACCTGTTCTCCTTGCATCAGAACACACCCAATACCCAACCTTGAAGCATCCGTATATAAAGTAAACGGTACGCTTGGTTCTGGGATGGTCAAGATAGGTGCAGAGACAAGTCTTGACTTCAAAGTCTGAAAGCACTTCTCACACTCATCTGTCCATATAAATTTCTCTCCCTTCTTGGTCAATATAGTGAGTGGAACCGCGATCCTGGAGTAATCTTCCACGAATCTTCTATAATAACCAGCCAACCCAAGAAAACTACGAATCTCCGCAACAGATTTTGGTGCTTCCCATCCTACTATAGCAGCTATCTTACTTGGATCAACCTTGATACCGTCTTCAGATACAACATGGCCCAAGAAAGCCACTTCCTTCAGCCAAAACTCGTACTTCTTGAACTTGGCATAAAGCTTCTCTTGTCTCAGTCGTTGTAGGGCTGCCCTCAAGTGCGATGTATGAGTCTCCATGTCCTTAGAGTAGATCAATATGTCATCGATGAATACGATGACCGAAGTGTCCAACATATCATGAAACACTCGGTTCATCAGTTCCATGAACGACGCTGGAGCATTGGTCAACCCGAAAGACATAACTAGAAACTCATAATGCCCGTACCTCGTTCTGAAAGCAGTCTTCGGAATATCTCCGGCCTTTATCTTCAATTGGTGATACCCCGATCGGAGATCAATCTTCGAGAAAACCTTTGCACCCTGTAACTGGTCAAACAAATCATCGATCCTAGGCAAAGGATACCGATTCTTGATCGTCAACTTGTTCAGCTCACGGTAGTCAATGCATAGCCGTACACTTCCATCCTTCTTCTTGACAAATAATACAGGTGCTCCCCAAGGTGATATGCTAGGTCGTATGAAGCCCTTATCCAACAATTCTTGTAACTGGGTCTTCAACTCCTTTAACTCGGTCAGGGCCATTCTGTATGGTGCTTTAGACACCGGCGCCGAACATGGCATAAGGTCTATCACAAATTATGTAGCCCTGTCTGGTGGTAAACCTGGAAGATCTTCTGGAAATACATCTGGAAACTCTCGTACCACCTCTAGATCTTCCATCTTTGGCACCTCGGCAGTGATGTCGACTACAGATACCAGATACCCCACTCCCCCTTTCTCTAAGCATCGCTTGGCTTTTAGGGCAGAGAGAATCAGCTTCCGCTTCCTAGATAGCTTGATCCCAGCGAGACTATACTCCCTTCCCTCTTTGTTAGTAAGCACAAGCTTCCTTTCACCACATATTAGGATGGCTGAATAACGGCCTAGCCAATCCATCCCCAGGATGACATCAAAGTCTGCCATCTCGAGTAGTACTAGGCTTGCTTCTAAGTCTCGGCCCTCAATACATACAGTACATGGTCCATAATATTCGGTCAAAGCCACTTCGACTCCTAGTGGAGAGCGAACTATCAAGCTTGGGTTCAAATGCTTGATTGGTAACTCCATTCGCTTCCCAAAAGAAATAGAAACAAAGGAGTGCATGGCCCCAGAGTCAAATAATACTCTGGCGGGTATACCAGCTACATTTACAATTCCTGGAATTTTTTTGTTATCCCTTAGTTCTATATGCGCATACACTTAATGAAAAAGTAAGACAAATAGTAAGGAATAGAGTCATACTAGTGACCACATCTGGTAATGCGGCTGCCTCTTCAGTGGTGACCGCATACACTTTTCCTTGCTGGGGAGGTTGCTTCTTAGGTAGAGTGCAGTTCCTTGCGACATGTACATTTGATATTTGGGTTGTGTCCAGCGAACTGTGGCACAGGTGGTGCCGGGTTGTTTCTCGCAGGTACCGTAGCGGTCTGAGCCTTGTATGGGCGAAAGGGTCTATTGTTACCGCCACCCGAACTCTCACTAGCAGGTCTCTTCACTCCCCTGTTCTGAGAGAAGAAGCTGTCCCTCTGACTGGACTCTATCACTCTAGCAACCTGCACAGCCTTGTTGTAGATCTTCTTGTCCAAACCCAAGATATGCTCTCTGATGCTTCCAACTAGTCCCATAGTGAACCTACGTGTCTTGGTCTCTTCTTCTTGCATACTTGCCGGTGCGAAGAAGAATAACTCTTCGTACCTCTGCTGATAAGCATCTACGGTCGACTGAGATTGCTGTAGGTTGAGGAACTCCTTCTCCATTTGGTCTCTGAAACTCTTCGGAAAGTATTTATCGAAGAAGGCAGTTTTAAACACTTCCCAATCCACCAGTGTATACTTATTCTCCAGATATGCCCGTGTAGAATTCCACCAAGCGTTTGCGTCTTCTTTCAGCATATGAGTGGCAAATAATACTTTTTCCTCCTCAGTACATGTCATCAGACGAAAATTCTTCTCCATCTCTGCAACCCACTGTGCTGGCCACAATGGTATCCCCGTCCTACCGGTGAATGATGAAGGCTTTAACTTCAAGAATCTGTCCACTGACCTGCTCAGATCATGCTATCCTTGAGTGTTCATTCCGTACCATGGTGGTGGATACGGATAGGCTCCCGGGTACGCAGAAGGCGACGAAAACTGATGTGGTGGTGGTACATTCTGTGCTTGGCCCATCGGCCTTGGGCTACTCTGCATCGATTGTGTAGTATTATTTCCTCCAGACTCGGGCGTATTTCCAGCGGGAACAGAACCCGATGGTCTGAGCATCTTCAGTACTTCGCTCAGGAATTCCTTCTGCTGAGCTTGCATCTGGTAGACCAAGTTTGTAACAATGGTCTCAGAATTCCTGTGAGGTAGGCCAGGTAAATTTGTCGGTACTTCTGGAACTTGTTCCTCCTCCACTTCAGGACTTGGTTCTCTAACCTGGTCTTGTTCAACTTGTTCTTCTTCTAGGCGCATCCTGGCCTGATGACGCTTCCGACCCCTTCGACCGTTCCCGCCTGCCATCTCAGACTATTTTATTTGGATCTGAGAAGAAGACATAACACGTGAGAACATCAATAATAGTAGTGTTAGTCTTGAATAATGCAAGGGGAAATAATCGAGAAGTAACATTTCAATTTACACAATTTTTAAAAATTTTAAATTCAATTTTCCTGGCTTAATGGTGCGTACCGGTCACAACATACCGGTCGCACCCCTGTGGGATATGCTGCGGGCGGTATAGTCGACCGGTCAGAATTAAAATTCTGACCGAGACATAGCGGTCGCAACATACCGATCGACACTCTGTATACAGTGTTGCGACCGGTATAGTCGACCGTTCAGAATAAAAATTCTGACCGAGACATAGCGGTCGCATACATCTGGGTGATACCGGTCGACCGGTATAGGCAAAACCGTCGACCGGTATGCCTATACTAGTTATAAAATCGGGAAAAAGTGAGATTTTCTCACTTTTTCTCCTCCTTTCTTCTCCGGTGGCGATTCTTCTTTGGAGACTGAGTTGCTACAATCTGACCGGTGCTATTTGAAGCCGATTTCTTCCGCTCGAGACCTAGTACATCGTCTCTAGGTATGATTCCTCCTTCCCCAACCTCTCTTTATCATTTTCCCATATCGTCTATATGTAGAAATTTAGGTTTTTCTTTGTTCGAGATGTTTCAACCGTAGGAACTCTTTCCCTTCGGCTAGGAAAGGGTTTAGGGACCCCCAAGAGCAAAAGCCCTCAACCAATTTGGGGTTTCACCGAACGGTTTTCACAAAATCAAAATTTTTACAACTTTTGACCTAGGTTTTCATAAAATTCGAAATTTCTTGATTTTTCTTAAATTCTTGAAATTTCTTATTATAATTGCTTGTGATTGATTTTTCGAAGAGTGTGGGGGTTACGTAAGTCCTCCTCCCCATGTTTTTGGGTGAGTTCGAGGCTTTTTCCCAAATTACTATCGTTATGCTACCAAAATTTCGACAATTTTCGACAATTTCTAACTTTTCTCTTGTTTTTCTTTTGTTTTGCAGTTTAAATGGCTCCTAGATGCGCTCTGGGGAAACACCCTCATGGCTCTAGTTCTCGGGCTCCCTCACCACCAGTTCCACAGCTAGATGAGCTATGGTTTCGTTCCTTGGAAGCACAAGCTCGGTTTCCATGGTTCGATAATAAAAGTATTGAATCAGGGCGCCGGGTCAACATGGAACAACTGCACCGGTTCAATGTGGAGGCGGCTTTTGGTGCTCTAGGTTGGTTGCCGGTTATTTCATACACAGAGACCACACGCCCTAACTTGGTCAAGCATTTTTATGCCAACTTGGAGCTTCAAGGGGATGTCGAGGATATGAACCAGTGTAGGGATCTACGCATCACCAGCTACGTCCGGGGTGTACATATTTCATTTAACACCCATCAGTTGGCTGATCTTCTTGGGATTCCCAACGATGGAGATTTGGTATACTGCGCCCCCAAGGCGAAAGGTTATTTGACTGACGATTTACGCCGAGAGATAGCGCATCAGATCTTAAACCCTGGAGCCCCTATGAAGGCGGCTAGCCTGAGACCTATACCTCGGGTATATAGTCGCATCATTCAGCACAACATAGTGCCACAGAGCGGCCACTACAGTGAGTTGTCCCAGCTCACCCAGTACGTCACTTATTGCGTCTGCACAGGGGAGCGGATCTCACTTCCCTATCTCATCATCCGGACTATGCATCGCGCGGCCGTGGCCGATCAGGCCAGCAACCTTCCATATGGTCGTCTCGTCACTTTCCTTCTTCGCCGTCTGGGCGTGAGCATGAGAGGTGAGGTATCCGTTGAGGACACCATGACATCCGACATCGATTGGGATGCTATTCAGAGGATGCAGATGGTCAATCTGCCGGTTAGTGACGACGAGTTGGAGGCTCGCCCTCGTCCACTTGGGAGAGTAGCAGCGGCAGCAGCAGCAGCAGCCACGGCCAATGCGGCCTATGCGGCAGATATGGGTGATGACGATGATGACGATATGGTTGGGGAAGCACCAGTGCCTGCCCCACAACCTGCACCTGCACCACCACCATCTGTCCCTACAGCTGGACCATCTCAGTCTCCTCCCGACTCAGTGATGGGTATGTTTATGGAGCTCAGGGACGCTCAGCGGGAGATGAGCCGTGACTTAGCATAGTTGACTCGCAGCCTCCGAGTCACACAGGATCAGGTGCACTGGCTCAGGGTCGCTTATGAGCGAGACTATGATATAGCGGACCCCATTCCTCGTAGGCCCCCTACCCCATGATTATTCTTTCACTTACTCATGACTGTTTTACATATAATAGGGTAACTGTCCGGTTTGTGGACCGTACCCTGTAGTACTATTTATCAGATACTCATTTTCTTAGTTATTGAAAGTTTCAAGGTTTTTCCTAACTAGTGTATATGCACATGTTAAGTTTCATACTTAACATAGTATATTATTCTCTTTCTTAGTCCGTCTCAGGTATCAAACAATGCTTAGGGTGCGTTTGTATTAAGATTTTTAAATTTTTCCTAACTCAGTTCATCGACCCAGTTAAGTGTAATATAGTCTGTAGACAGAGCCCGAGAGCTCTGATACCAAGTTGTCACACCCCAATTCTGATCCAACCAGAATGGTGTGAGTGAACCGTCACTGAACCAATGATTCACACCAGGATCTTGAATAGGCCTTGTCCACTCATACAAACCATTACACATAACCACAATCAGAATATAAATATACAGCAGAAGACTTTAAATAAAATGAACTGAGTATCTATTGATAATTTAAATAAATATCCAATTATCCAAATTCAAACACATAAAATAATATCTGTACATCCATTTAATCCAACCGAAAATAACTGAAATAAATAAATAAAATCCGATCAAAGGTACACGCAGAAAGGGCACTCGCATGAAGCATCATGCTCGTCCTCTCCTGCTTGCACATCCAGAGCAGCAACACCTCCATACGCCGGAGCGTTCATGTAATCATCAACAGTATAACCTGCATCAACATCTAAAAACAATGTGTACACAAAGAGTGAGCTCACAACACAGCTCAGTAAGACAATCAGACAGTTTCACAATATTATGCATGAGTAACAATCAGTTTTATGTTGTGGTCTGGCTATAAGTTTGCAATGTGCTATAGAAAGGTTTGGTGGCCCCCGCACCTCTATACACGAGTGTGTGGCACCTCATCGATCACACCCCCATTGGCCCACATGCACCCATCATGGAATAGAGATAGAGCTAAGATACCCACGTACCTCCCCTGATACTCTACCCATACCAGTACCTAAGCCCCTACTGGCCAGGGCTCGCAAATTGGGCTCGCAACTAACCAATCCTATATGTCATCAATGTATGCTCTATCCCAGCACAGCCGTCTATGGCATAGAGATAGAGCTAAGGCATTCCCACACCTCCCCTGATGCCCTATCTGCAACTAACTCACTAGGATAGAAACATAACGCAGGTAGACCCTATCCCAACATAACTCCCCTACGGCATAGAGATAGAGCTAAAGCATCGTGGACAAACCAGCGTCGACTCGGAGACCACAGTACCACATAACAATGGCCGGGACAACATCAATATCGAAGACCACCGTACCACGACCTTTCCCTGATGCCCCACCCGTACCGAGCATGTTAAGACAGAATACTACAAAAGCTGCTAATGTGAATAGCGATCCCAGGCCCATGCCCCACTCCACATACTAACGAAAACAATCACATGCCTAACAATCACATCCTATAAATGCATGAACAGTAATAATAACCGAAAGTAAAGGATGGCATGTGAATATGCACAAACAATACATCCCATATAATCAGGTGATTAACAACAATTTACTGTCCATTAATTATTAGGTTTAGGTCAGATTCCCTTACTTGACGATCATTGGTTAGCTTGCTCCACGTCGCAAGATCCAAACGATAAGTCACAAAGTCCTACAATATTATTTGGGTTTCATTAGAATATACTGCTTAGGGTTTCATGTTGGTCGAAAACCAACATGGTTACAAAATACCCTCACAGAGCTGACCGGTGGCATGTACCGGTCGCAGCTCTGTGGAAAATACTGGCGACCGGTATGGTCAGCCGGTCCCCACAGACAACCTCCCGAGGGATAGAGGTCGCAACATACCGGTCGCACTATGTGCAACAGGTATAGTGCGACCGGTATAGTCGATCGGTATGTCTCCGGGAGACCATATATGGGTTTTTCGACTGTCGACGATCATCCTCCATGGATTTTCAGGGTTTCTCCTATCCATTCTAAGTCTATGCTTTGAGTTAGAGTTATCCCCAACTCATTCAAGTCTTATTTCGATGAATATCATCTCGAAACTCAAATCTAGGGTTTGACGGCAACTTAGGGTTTATTGGCCAATTTAGGGTTTTAGATCAATACCTACTTTGCATGGTACTGATCCACCCACATAACTAACATAGGATAAGAAGATGGATTCAAACACTTACCGTTGACTGGCGTAATGAGAGCGTCGTCGAACGGTAATGGCGGCACCTCCTTCTTCTTCCTAGCCCCTTCTCCTTTCCAACCTCTTTCTCTTCTCTAGGGTTTGTGAGAGACAATGGAAAGGATTTGAGGAGGTTTAAGGGTGTATTTATAGGCTAGAAATAGGGTTTAGTAACCCTACTAGGATTAGGAAACTTCTAGGATTCGAAATCAGGAAAGCGGGACCCGTAGAGACCAATTTTCAGATTCCCGCACATAGCTGTGCAGGCCATACCGATAGACCGGTACCAAGACCGGTACCATCGACCGGTATACCTAAAATCAGGTATAATTGGTCGACTTCGGTCCGATTTTGTACCTGTTTGTTATCCGCTTGCCCCGTCTGGCCCGGTGATGATCGGAAGACCTGTCATGACACAAAACCAAGGTTTAGACCGGGTTTTTAGAGTGCGGGTCTTACAGCAAGGGGCATCTGTTATGGGGGAAAAACATCATCCAATGGAAATCTTATACGTGGCACCCAAAATCATATAGGCCGACTAGGCGTGATAGAGGGCTGCTTGGCCTTGCCTGCTCGGAGTCATAGTTTTATCTGGATACGTCTCCTGAGCGGAGGCACAGTCCTATCAGGACACGACGCCTGGTCGGAGGTATGATCCTATTGGGTTACGTTTTTCGGTCGGAGTCCAGAATCCTAAGGTGATTAGATTACGTCATAAGAGTCCTTCTCCTAACGTAATATAATGTCGATCATCACGGCCATACGACCACTCATATGGTGACACGTGTCACTATTATTGCTGACCGACTTAGCCTCCTTGGCTATAGTCTCCCACTCCTACTCGAAGTCTATGACCTGGGTGTCCCTCAGAGCAACGCCTAGTAGTCCTATTGGCGATCTACTTCCCTGAGTCTTGGTACCTCCGTGCTTCTTGCCTATCTCTATAAGTAAAGGATGATCTCTCAAGGTAATACTCACTCACAATCTCACTATTCGCCATCGATTCTCTTTTACGCTCAAACTCTCTCATCGTTCCCCTCTTTCTTTAAACTGGAGATAGCTTCCTGCTGTCTCTTGACTGTTTACATTGGGAATTTGACTTAGGCATCAGAGTGTATCCGGGGCTTAGTCGCCCAACTCCCGTGTCTAATCTTTGTGATTGCAAGTTATCCGGATCGCAAATCAACGGGACAACTTTCAACCGTAACAATTATAAACTAATGTCATGCAAAAAATGTAACGTGATTTGTGTCATTCATTGCACATAACAAATGTATTCATTCAATAACACTAGAAATGCATTTGATCTAGATAATGGAAATTATAATTAATGGTTTTTCTTTTCTAATATAAAAAATGATATTAAGATACTCACTAAGAAAACCTATTTTATTTTTACAGGTATATAGTCAAATGACCCATCACATATTTTTAGGTGGAGGGTGCCCCAGTTGTGATAAATGAAAATATGATGTGGTAGTGTCAGCCACTGGTGTATAGAGAATATTTTGTATTGATCACATGTCAAATTTCATACTCTAATTTGATCATTTACCCTCTTACTTATGTCCATGCATCCTATCAAAATGTTTTATTTTTCCATGTGTCAAACTCCATTCTTTTGGCTAAATTTTGACATCGACAAAATTATCTAGCTAACCGGGTGCCCGAGTTTATGTTATGGAAGGAATTATACTCTAATCGAAAACGTATTTAAGAAGGGGGAATTTGTAAACTTGTTGGGAAAGGAGCAGATTCTATATTGACATACAAAAAATTAGACAGTAGGAAAATTTTTGCTACTTGGTTTGCAAGAAATTTATTTTCTGTTGAAAAGGGATTTTGAGTCTACCTATCCAATGAATTTTAGGCAATCCAATTAGCCACTTGGCACAATCATCACCTAAGAACATGTGGGTGGGTCTTCCACGTAACCTCCATCCTCTTAGTATTAGAGAAGGTTTTTAGTCTAGTATTCCACATAAACAATTCATTATGAATTAAGATGTAACATTTTTATAAGTATCTCATCGCTTCGCCCCGGCACTCTTTAGTCTTACAATTCACAACTCAGAAATGGTGGGAAAGTTGCAAGGAAAACCCTAGCTAGATTCCTTCCTTTCTTCTCGAGATTTATCTTAATCGAATCGAACATTGAAAATATGGATGATCCATTTTTCGAAATCGAGCGCAACTGTTTGATTTCGTCTTCTCAAGAAGAACGTCTTCGTCACAGTAAGTTCTACCATAGTAGGTTCTGCGGTAAAACTATAGTTGATCCTGAGTTTTCTTCGAGCGATGAATCGACCAAAGACTAAGGAATCCTAGTGGACGCCACTGAAATGGAAATGTACTCTCTGTTAGAGGATAAATCAGCCATTCAATCGGATGAGTTTCTAACTCCGCAAGAAAATATTCTCAAGAGTTCACACGAATAGGCAATGAATCTCACCGGTACTGGAGCTGATGATCATCACAAAGAGCTTAAAGCCAGAGGTAACGTTTCTCCTGACAACATTAGAACTGTTGATTTGGATAAAGATAATGTTCCTGGGTTTTCACTGGAAAAGTCTCCAGTAGATAAGGGTTTGGTTCCTGCTAAGGTGGTTTTAGGTTTTTCAGGAGATTCTTCTTCTGTAAAGCAGAGAATTTTAGGGGAACTTTTGGATGGGACTAGAGCTCCTGCTTGTGGAGCTGTTGTAGACAATGTTGCAGAGAGATCTGGTGACTCTGCTTTGAGGAAAAATTTTGGGCTTTTGGAGCAAATTTTTGTTAGTCTACAATCTGGTGGAGTTAGTATAGATATTACTGTTGACACCGAATCTGTGGATACAGGGCTTAAGGAGACTGCAACTAAGGGGGTTTCACCATTGAAAGCACCTGATAAAGAGGGGCAAGGAAGTATGTAGTAGTCCCGTGGGAGGTTCAAGTAAGAAGATATCCAAGAGCTAGATCAGTCCTAAAATATTTTGAATTTTGAGTTTTGAAGCACGGTCCCCTGCTTTTTTTTGTATGTAATTTTCTTTGGAAGAGAATGTTGTTTTGTTTATGAGGTAAGGCCTTGTTAAAAGAATCTCATTAATATCACTGTATATAACTTTGCTCTATGTAGATTTTGTATTAGTGGGAAAGAACCATAATTTCCATATTGTTACATAGAACAAATTTCACTCTTGTTTCTATAAATCTCTATTTGATTTTGACTGGAAAACTAAGCTGGTTGAGGTTTTTTCATCTCACCGAGCTTGGGATGATGCCAACATACTTGCAAAATTAAACTAAAACCAATGATTCTGATTCAGAGTTGTGGTCCTCCTGGACTTTCTTTTAGACTAAGGGGACCAGTTCCCTGGTTGCATTAGCTTTCTCATTTACAAGTAGACAATATCTTACTTGTAAGACTGGTTGAAAAAGAATGACAGGTATAATATCTTACTTGTAAGACTGCTTGAAAAAGAATGATAGGTATTCCAATGGAGACCAAAGGAGATGAATGACAACATGGGTTGTGACAAGCTCAACTACAGTTGCAATGAATAGCAAAGCTACAACGTGGGTATGAGTTTCTTCCATCCCTATCTCTAAAAGTCTGTCTCATGTAATCAAACAAGCACTGCTCACGGACTCATGGAAAAGTTGCAATGGTTGTATGCTTGTCTTTCCCCTACAAATTGATGTTGCCGTTCTGTTCTGTTCTTGTGAGCTTGAAAATGGGTGTTATCAGTTGCTCATGGTGCAGGTACATTTCTTGCAAGGGTCCTCTAATCAAGGATCCAAGCTCATTAAGCTTTTCATAATATACATAGTGTTGGCTTCTCTAACGTGGAGAGGCTTAACCTTTTAAAGTTTTGGAAGTCCTTCTCCGGTGTGATTTCAATTTAAAAGTTCTATTGATTTCTTCAAAGAAGTCAATAAATCGGTTTTGGTCAATAAATTGAAATTGTTTGATTGCATCATTTGAAAAAAAATTAAAAAAAAATTATTCGATAGTTTAATTTTGATGATAGATTTTCTCTATGATCTTCTTCCTTTGCAAAACCAATAGGAAAGCATAGGTGTGTTAGGATTAAAGAGAAGGGCATGGGCTTGCAGAGCCATCTAGGGCCTATTCCCCTGGAAATGAAGTAGATGGTGAGAGTGGTGGTGATCAAGTCCTTGTAGCTGGGGTGGGGTATTGGGGTTTTCAGGGCAAATACCTGTGGCCCTTTCTGTTATGCTTTGGTTTGATGTATTTTTGTTCTGCTTTTGTTTGATTTGCAAACCCTAGAGATCCAGGAAAAGAAAATTTTGAAATGTAATTTTTCTTCAACAACGTTATTGAAATTGTTTTGATCACGTTGTTGCTTCGAAATTTTTTGTAGCATTAATGTTCTTTGAACCAATTTTAATTTTTAGTAGTTTATTTTATATGCAAGGTTTATGAGAAGAAATAGATTTTTTATTCAATTTTAATTTTCAATGGCATGCATTGTTAAATAATTGAAATGTTTGATCTTCTTTTGGGTGATCCAAGTTGAACTGGTTTATAAGAAGCAAAAGAAAAAAAAATTAAATGTTTTGTTAATCATGTGTCAACAGACGACCATCGGATAATTAATTATAGAGGAAATCATTGTTAAATATGGAGTCTATCCAAACGATTCTGATTTCATGGATTCTTGGTAGGTCATTCACCCTTCACTGATATGTTGAGTTTTTCTTAATTTTTATGTAAAAGAGTGATAAACCTTCCTTAGAACTGGATACCGACTCCTTATCTTGATAACTAATTTCAAATCTTATAGCTATGTTTCAGCAACTTGTGACACTAAACTTCCAAATTGCTTCGGATGTAGTTTCCCATCAAGATTTGACTTCTGATCTTAGAAGATTATCAGAAAACCAGAATTTCAATTCAAACCGTCAATAGTGTGTTTTCTCCTTTGTCTTAGGCTTATCATTTGAAGTTTCATCATCACAATTCCTTTTCTCATTTACAAACAACATACTTCTGGCCTTCTAGGTTGGAGAGGAAAACAATAAAATGGTATATGGTTCATGCACACTTTAGGAAACAAAATGTTATAAACCGATGTCATGCAAAAAATGTTATAAACTAATGTCATGCAAAAAATGTAACGTGATGTTGTGCGTCATTCATTGCACGTAACAAATGTATTCATTCAATAACACTTGAAATGCATTTTATCAAGGTAATGGAATTTCTATTTAATGGTTTTTCTTTTCTAATATAAAAAAAATGATATTAAGACACTCACTAAGAAAACCTATTTTATTTTTACTTGGAAACAAACGTATATAGTCAAATGACCCATCACATATTTTAAGGTGGAGGGTCCCTCGATTGTGATAAATGAAAATATGATGTGCTAGTGTCAGCCACTGATATATAGAGAATATTTTGGATTGGTCATATGTCAAATTTCATATTTTAATTTGATCATTTACCTCTTATTTATGTCTATGCATCTTACCAAAATGTTTTATTTTGCCATGTGTCAAACTCCATTCTTTTGGCTGAATTTTGACATCGAAATTTTTTTTTGGCAAACCGGGTGCCCGAGTTCACGTGGACTCATATGGAATCATGCTCTAATCAAAAATGTATTTTAGAAAACACTAAAACCTAAGGGGGAATTTGTAAACCCGTTGGGGAAGGAGCAGATTCTATATTGACCTACACAAAACCAAACAGTAGGAAAAATTTTACTGCCCAGTTTGCAAGAAATTTATTTTATGTCTAAAAGGAATTTTGAGTCTACCTACCTAATGAATTTTAGACAATCCAATTTGCCACGTGGCATAGTTAACACCTAAGAACATGTGGGTCGATTGTCCACGTAACCTTGATCCTCTTGGTATTAGAGAAGGTTTCCTAGTCTAGTAGTCCACATAAACAATTCATTATGACTTATGACGTATCATTTATCTTCTCGTGCAACATCATAATTTGGAACAGACTGAAAATTGTATGCAAGTAGAACCCAAAGGACTTGAACAACTCGGAAACAACCCCTTAACAAATTAATGAATTTGACACGGATGCCTAAGGTTACAAAGGGGTACATAGACATACATGGGAGGGGGTGGTATATGGTTGAATTTGGATATAAAATTTTACACATGACTTATATAGACCTTTTCTAAACCTCCAACATTTGGATTTTCCAAATCACCCACTTGCCACTGTAGTTGGGCACCAAATTGATGCATCTCTTATAGGGGGGCCTCAAGTAACCCTTGGACACTCTCCACTACTCCAAAGTCATAACATAGGATGTACTTTCTAGTAATTCCCTAGCATAAGGTTGATAAAATATATTTCTACGATCAATGCAAGAGTGTTTATTAAAATTTGTATAATTTTGGTTGCCTCTCTGGTGTACTAACCTTCCTCCTTCATCCAAGCTTGGGACCTGCAACATTAAACACTAGTATAAAAATGTGAATTACTTAAGCAAAAAATATCCACAAAATAATTACACTTCTGTGGAAGGAAACTTTTCACAAGTCACAATTTTATTGACCATATGTCAAATTCATACTCTAATATAATCATTTACCCTACCACTTATGTTCATGCATCCTACTGGTGGTCTTGAACTTTTTCATTGTTTTTATTTCGTCTTGAATTAAATTCCATTCTTTTGGCTAAAAGCTTGACTTGTCAATAGGGGACCTTTCACTCTTTCAGTTCATCTAATTTACCATGTGACATAATTACTACTAAGAACATGTGAGTGGGTCATCTAGATAAGAAATCCATTGTCGCATGCCTAGTTTTACGAAGTCAAAACTTAAATCCGATGAAAATCGTAGACAGATAGAACCCAAAGACTCATGTTATCACATGTCAAGTTTCAGCCTATAAGGATTTGACCATGGAACAAAACAAACAATAGAAAAATCGAAGAATTTGACATCGATTCATGGGATTACCAAAAGTTGCACGAACATACATGAGATGATACACCATATCCTCTCCCGCGGCAGGAGGTTCCTACCGCTGATCCAAGGGTTGGGGATCAGTCGGCCCGCCTACCAATACATGGGGAGGTGGGCTGGCTGAAATCCCGCCCTTGGCAGGCGACAGGTGGGCGGGAGTGGATTTTTTTGCCCATTACATGGTGGGTATATAGTTTGAGTTTTGGATATGAAAATTGACACGTAACCAAGTCATTATTCAGGTGATATAGTAGTAAACTCAAACATGACTACTCTTTTTGTTATTTATTTATTTTATTTAATAAGGAAAAAGGTTCTCTGAACACTATAGTAGGCTCATTACCAGCATCCCTAAGTCTATCTCTCTCCGTCCTACCCTTTACAGACAATTTGAGGTTCGTCCACTCCCATTGGTGGGCACAGGCAACTATGCCATTCAGAAAACCCACGCCCATATTCTAAATGGACAGCCCTAATTAAACTGGTTCTTTCTCCCCTTTGGTGGGTCCTCATTGGACCTAGCTCCTCTCAAGTCCAACCATTTCTCAAGTTGTGATCCAGCAACTGGAGTTTACTCTGCATGCAAACCAATGTATTGGTATGCACATTAGACTGACTCTAGCAGCTGGATCACAACTTGAAAAGTGATTGGAACCCGTCCTCATTGCCATCTAGCACTGGGCCTTCTGCACACTGGATCAGGAATCAGGGCCCATCACCAAATGGACCCTTGATAAGTAATAGGGCAGCCCAACCATTATTAGAATCTGGGCCAGGAGGCCCAAGACCCCCAGGCCATTCCTAAAGTTTCGGATTATAAATAAGCACGTGTTAGCCTATTGGGGAGTGGGACCCGCACAGCCGCACTGTTATAAGTATCTGAAAAACCCATCTGCCTCGCCCCCGTCACTCTTTCAATTCACAACACACAAATGGCGGGAAAATTGCGAGGAAAACCCTAAACCCTAGAGTGTTTCGTTTCTTCTCGAGACTTTTCTTAATCGAATCGAACACTGAAAATATGGATGATCCATTTATTTCCGAAATCGAGCGCGAGTGTTTCATTTCTTCATCTCAAGAAGAACGTCTTCGCAACAGTGGGTTCTGCCTCAGTAGGTTCTGCGATAAAACTAGAGATGATCCTGAGTTTTCTTCGAACGATGAATCGACCGAAGATGGAGGAATGCTGGTGGACTCCACCGGAATCGAAATGCACTCTCTGTCGGAGGATAAACCAGCCAGTCAATCGGATGAGTTTCTAACTCCGCAAGAAAATATTCTCATGAGTTCACAGGAACAGGCACTGAATCTCATGAATCTCACCGGTACAGGAGCTGATGATCATCACAAAGAGCTTAAAGCCAGAGGTAATGTTTCTCCTGACCACATTGTAACTGTTGATTTGGGTAAAGATAATGTTCCTGGGTTTTCACTGGGAAAATCTCCAGCGGATAAGGGTTTGGTTCCTGGTAAGGAGTTTTTAGGTTTCTCAGGAGATTCTTCGTCGATAAGGCAGAGAATTTCGGGGGAATTTTTCGATGGGACTAGAGCTCCTGCTTGTGGAGCTGTTGTTGAAGAGAGATCTGGTGACTCTGCTTTGAGGAAGAATTTTGGGTTTTTGAAGCAAAATTTTGAAACTGTTAATCTACAATCTGGAGGAGTTGGTGGAGATATTCCTGTTGGCACCGAATCTGTGGGTACAGGGTTTAAGAAGAATGCAACTAAGGGGGTTGCACCATTGAAAGCAACTGAGAAAGAGCCAGAGTTTAGTGTACATAGGGGAAAGGAAGTACGCAGTAGTCCAGAGGGAGGTTCAAGTAAGAAGATATCCAAGAGGCAGTCAACATGCAAAAATGCATCCAAGGTCGCAAATAGACGTCAACTGCCTGCTTCGATGCGTGGACCAATGCAGAATGCAGCTAAGCGTTTGATTCCTGACAGCTCTTTCTCTGAAAATCAGTCTTTAAAGTCTCTTATGGATGCCGTTATTGAACTTTCTGGAGGAAAAAATGCAACTGGTGATCCTGGAAATGTTGACATTTTGGAAACAGCTAAACAGCGAGGCATGACATTCCCTCGGCCTCGATGGTGGCCACCGGAAGGGTTTTAAAAGAGAAACCAGAAAGATGAGTATAAGAAATTATTTGAATGTTGGGAACCCCAGATGGGTCCAAAGCTGAAACTTTTGATGCAGTCTACTGCTTTTTTTGTATGTAAATTTTCTTGGAAGTGAAAGTTGTTTTGTTTATGAGGTAAGGCCTTGTTCAAAGAATGTAGGTAATATCACTGGATATAACTTTGCACTTTGTAGATCTTGTATTAGCTAAAAAGAACCATAATTTCCATATAGTTACATAAAACAAATTTCACTCTTGTTTCTATAAATCTCCATTTGATTTTGACTGGAAAAACTAAGCTGATTGAGCTTTTTTTCATCTCACCGAGCTTGGATGATGCCAGCGTACTTGTAAAGTTAAACTAAACCAGTGATTTTGATTCAGAGTTTTGGTCCGCATGGACTTTCTTGTAGACTAAGGGAACCAGTTCCTTGATTGCTTATTTACAAATATATAAGATCTTAGGCTCTCTTTGGTATGTATTACAGAATTAATTATATATCGCATTATGACATTTTTAGTTGTTTGGTATGATTTATAGTACTTATTTATATTTAAAATAAATTGATATAATCCAAAATCTACAAACAGGTTAGAAGATGTTTATCATTATTGTGATAATCTAGTATTACTTCTTTATGTCTAGTGGTATTAAACGGTTTTTTTTTTCCTACTCATAGTTTATTCTCATAAATGATTTGTCATAAATAACTCATAAACATAAATAGGGGAAGGCCCCCCCCTGGGGGGGGGGGCCTAGATCCGAGACCCCGCCCGGGCGCCGGGGGTTGTCGGCGCGGGTCTCGGATTCAACCGAGAGCCACATGGCAGCCATCCGAGATAGGTTGCCGCATCCTCCCAAAATCACTGGGAGGAGACGATGTGCATCCACATAAATATAAACTATACCATAGAGTGTCTTACTTGTAAGACTGCTTGAAAAAGAATGATAGGTATCCCATTGAGAGAGACCCAAAGAGATGAATGACAACATGGGTTGTGACGAGCTCAACTGCAGTTACAATGACTAGCAATGCTAGAACTAGCCATTTCTCGATGATTTTATGGAGGATCACAAAAAACAGTATAGCCCTTACCTAGAGCAAGTAAACAGAAGTAGAGTGCATCCTACTGTCTACGGAGACAACAGAGATATCCTCCCTCCTCTAGCATGCAAGCAAGGGAAAGAGATGGAGCAAACAAAGAGGATTGGGATATCACTATTGCCTACAGAGATGACAGAGATATTCTCTCTCCTTCACTGGAGCAAAACAGAGTTAAAAATAGAACATTAAGAATGAGAACACATCCTTCTGTCTACAGAGACAGTAGAGTGTATTTTCCTTACACTTGAACAAAAGTATGAAGCTAAGATTAAAACAGGAAGGATTGGAACATCTCACCATCTACAGAGAGAGAAGAGATGCTCACAAATCAAGCAAGTAAAGATAGAATTGACAATGGGAGATTTCATCGCCACCAGAAGAATTATTGATGGAAGATGTTTTGTCCACTTCTAGGAACTTAATAAGTTTGAAACCCAGGAAAACCTCTAATACTATCGAAAGACAGCTGACTTTGAAGGTCTTGAATGATGAAGGAAACTACAAATGGAAATGGTTGAGATGGCTTCTATACTGCATAAAACTTTAGGCTAAATTCATAATTTGAAGGGGTCATTTGGTTAAGTGACAGGCAGTAGAGATGATAACATCTTCCATCATGGTTGGTGTTCACTTAGATTATTGCTTGAGAAATCTTCTTTAAAAACACCAGGCTTTCCTCCTGGTTCAAGTAAAATATGTGGATCAGTCAAACTCCAAAGCCGACAAATCAAATATTATTTCAAACCTCAACTTCAGGGTGAGTTAAGGCTGCATTTGGCTAATGGTGACATGGAACAGCAATAGCCAACAGTGAAGTCAACCAGTTTTATGTCGGATTTTACACCTTTGGATGCCTGCAAATTTGCAGTGGTGCCACACAGTTTTTTTTCGTCTCCTTGGTTACAACTTACAACTCACATTTTTTCCTTATTGTACATACTACATACATTAACCTTTTCCATTGGCAAGTTTTCTAATTTATTTTTCTAATCTCCCCCCTCTCTCTCTCTCTCTCTCTCTCTCTCTCTCTCTCTCTCTCTCTCTCTCTCTCTTTCCATTTCACTTCACTTTACCAATGAAAAATGTATTTCACGTTTCTTGACATATCACTTCTCTCTCTCTCTCTCTCTCTCTCTCTCTCTCTCTCTCTCATGGCTGCACAGGTTTTCTTATGAGGGGAAATCTTGTTTGGTTTACCAATAGTGTCTGTAAGATGATTTGTTTTACGTGAGGGAAAGTCTTGTTTTAAATCAATCGAAATAATGACTCTTGCCATTATCACTGCATTTACTTTTGCTCTGGATATATGTCTTGTACTGAACAGAAAATTAATATTTAATCCGTGATTTCTATTTTGATTTCGAACCTCAAGGATCCTTGGCTCATTCTTGAAAGCATGTAGATGGGAAGGGGAAAGAGGGAAAAGAACCATGTGATTCTGAATTAAACTAAATCAGTGATTCTGAATTAAAGGCCTTGGCTTTCTTGTCAATAGTACCTATTCCCCAGCTGCAGAAGCCTCTTTCACAAAATGATTATCAGTTACTCATAAGACTGCATGTAGAAGAATTATAGGTATTCCCACCATGGAGAGCCACATACAGAAGTAAGCTGCATTATGGGTGAGGATGAACCCAACCATACTTAAAATGTCTCTACTGGAAGAATAAATCATTTGTCAATGATTTTATGGAGGATCATTGAATTTGGCTTATCTCTCAACAAGTGAATATAATCGAAATTTACAGATAATATCACCTCCGGAGGAATAAATGATAGACGATCACCGGGTGTAAGGCTCTGGAGAACCATCCACACGAGTGTAATATGGCAAAAAATAGCCCAAGTTTTTGATGATTCTCATAGCTTTAGCCTTCAGACTGGAGGGAATGCACAACCCCTGCAGGAGCCATAATCCTTGCTGATGCTTGCATGATGCGTCTGCCTTTATTTCAGTAGGAGCCATGGTGGCAGAACTTGGAGAAAGTGATTGACTGTTTGATGGTCCCATGACTAGCCATCTTCAGTTCAGGAAAAGAGGTTACTGGCTCTTTCCAAAGCCTCAAGTACATGCAGTTGTAGGAACTTCGAGTTAAGAACACAGGATAACCTCCTTATATTTTAAAAATATGATGAGTTTGAAGGTCTTGAATAACTGAAACTACCTTTGGAATGGTTGAGTTATACTTCTGAAGTCTGATAACTGCAGTACTCCAGGCTGAGTTGCTAATTTAAAGGGTTTTTGGTTCAAGTTAAAAGAGGTAGACAAGATCAGGAAGGCCTGCTTTAAGTTGTTTTTGGTATTCGTTTGGACAAACCATTCAAACGAGTAATTGCTTGAGGGTTTCACCAAGTATCAACCTGGTGTTGGCACCAGTAGGCAACCAAGAGAGGAATGGTATTGCGTAATTTGACACATTTCACCAATTCTTTCTGAAGACCCAAGGGTGTAGATATGTTGATCACAACGAAGAGGTAGAAAGGTATTGAGAGTGTTTGGCACAATAACTGTACAGTGGTTCGGCACGAGCCTCTCGTCCGACGTTCACTCTTTAGGCACTTTGCTTGGAATCCACTAACACTCTCCTTCCCAAGGTAAGAGGCAGATTCTTACATGATAGTTTCCCAAGGTTCACTATGGAATCCCGGGTGGTTTTTGCCAGGTAACCACAGCACCTCACAAATCACCACCGCGATCAAACAACAATAGACATCCTTCCCCTTACAACATTTGCAATCATATGTGAAAGAACAAGGCTCTTAATAAAAACATCAAATTACAAAACACAAAGCATTAGCCTCTTTGTAAGGTAGGTATTTAAGATGAAGTGCTTGATCAATCCCAATATGTGCTTACAACTCTTGTATAATAATCTTCAAGCTACAGTTCAAAATATGTTCAAGAGTTGTGAATAAAGGAGAGCAAAAACCCTTCCAAAATAGAGCTGCTGGAGACTCAGCCAAAACAATATCGGTCGACCGTTCGCTTGAAAGCATCGGTCAGCTGCCAGTCTTTGACCCTACAAAATATAGCCATTGTTGCCATTAGTCATGGTATCATTGACTGCTGAGAGACATGTATGCATCGACTTACTGCTGAATGGATCGTCAATCTAAAGAAACCTCTCGGGTTCCATTGGACAATGTATCTGTTAGCCGATTTATCAACCGGTAATCTTAGGAGAGCTTTTAGTATATAGTGGACGCTAGTAAAAACATCGGTTGACCGGTGAATCGCTCGACTGGTTACCTTTTTTGAGCTGTTATGGACAGATTAGCCTAAGGTATTCGGACACCTTTATGAGATTACTTTCATGCAATGCCATATATGCCTATTAGGGTCCATTTTTCCTACCAAATTGTTAGTCAAGGTTTGTTTATGGTTAACCATTGGTCCAATTTGACTTAGTCTCTTAGCTTATGTCTTTCAGAGTTGTGAAAGCATTTTGGGCCTCACATCCTAGGATACATGTACATGATGAACCTTTGTCTCAGGATTTTTTTTTTCTTTTAAGATGGATATCTAGTCCTTTGGCCTGACTAGTCCCTCGGGCTTCTATTGACCCCACAATCGTATAGGTCAGGTCATTCCAGGATTGAATGAGAACCATTCCACTTACACCCAAAGCAAAAAAAGAATACTTAACACGTGTGAGTGGCCCAAAGACAGTAAGAGTCAAACTTAGAACCTTACGTTTTCTGAGGCGTAGGCTCCCTATCAACTGAGCTACTCCCTTTAAGTTCTTTGTCTTAAAATTACATTCAAACATCTAATATATGTTTTTGATGTCTTGTCTTGAGATGCTTAAATCTTCATGAAATTGGAGTGCTATTTGATCTTCCGTTTTTAGGTTTACAATCTCATGACAAGTGTCACTTGAGCTATTTTGGATCTTTTATCCACTTGATCTTTCATTTAAAGCTTAGGCTCAATGATGTGCTTCCAAATGCTTGCTTGTTGTGCACTCAACAAGATGCTTAGAGAACACTTTGCTTTTTCACACTTAAATCGGTTGTTAGTGCCAAAACATATAAAGTAAATATAACCATGGAATGTATACCTCAACCCCTCTCATGCATTTGGATGCAACCCAAATTTTTAGTGGTTCCACCAAGTTTTTCTTTCTTTTCTTCTATTTTTATTTGGAAAATTGGTTCTCTAGATAAGTGGAGCAGAAAAAGGAGTAATAACGATTGCTGGATGAGATAAAAAGAGCATTATGGAAACTTAGTGGATGACTTCAGGTCATGGAGTCAATTAACTGAGGGGCAATACATAAGAACTTTTGCCTTTATGGTATTCCCTTTTCCATTTTCTTTCACTTGATCAACAAAGACTATATTTCACCTATCAAAAAAAGGGAAAATGAAATTTTATATTTGACTTCTCTTCTAACCAACATAATTATCCTTTCAGCATAATGATTTTCATTTTATATATTTTTAATAAAATAAAAAAATAAGAGAAGATGGAGAGAATCAATGTGTATTTCTCTTTTCTTAGCCATCACTATTTATAGATAAAATAAAAGAGATAAATGTGATAGATGTAGGACTCTACGATAAGGGTGTCAAAAATAAAACCGAACCGTATACCGAAGAACAGAACCGTTTAAACCAAAATCAAGAAACCGACTATTAAATGGTTCGATTCTGGTTTCAGAAATGAAACCATTTAGTTAAGCGGTTCGATTCTGGTTTTAAATATGAAACCATTTAAACTGACTATTTGGAACCTTTAAAACCGACTAAGCTTTTACTTTAATCCCTTAGTGCTAAATGTCTATATTTGTAAAGATAAATTATATTTTAATGCTTTCCACATGGCATACTTCTAAATCGTAAGTCCACTTTCATATATAATTAAAATTATTTTAATAAATTCCTTGGTTTTCTCTCTAATTTCTTCTTAACTCTTTTCCTCTCCCTCTCGGCAACAAAACCGTTTAAAACCCAAAAAATTGAAATCGATTAATAATCGATTTTGGTAAGCATTTTGAAACTGTTTAATAAATGGTTCGGTTTGTGTTTTACTCATTACACATCGAACGAAAACCGAACCACACCGTTTAACCAAAATCGCACCGTTTAACACCCTTACTCTACGTTGTCCACAAGATGAGGAATCATAATTATAAAGTAAATAGGAGTTCCACATATCAACATGACAAGAACTCTCGTGACTAAAAGAATAAAGAAAAACAGTCATATTCTAATAAAGAGAAACAATCCTATTATAATTAAGGAGGAGGGAACTCCACAAGAGATGGTAAAGTTTCTATTACCTTACAAGAGTAAAAGAGGATAAGAGATAAGAAACTTATTCTCTGTTGCCACTTGTCTAATGAATCAATATCTGTCGGTTTGACCAAGGTTTTACTTGGTCAAACCCGCAATCACTTATCTTCTGACCCATTTGGAATGGGCCTACGAATGAGCTCATATTCTTCTATTTCTATCGTTGATTAACATAATGAAAATTTATTTCAATTGACATTCTTTGACTTCATTCCTAACTGAATCTCACTCTCTTTCTCAGCCATATCCCCACCCGAGATATTTCCACCACCTATTTGATTCCAAGGATGCAGAAAAGTAGTTTTCCAAAAAATAAAATAAAAAAAACATTTGAAGACCATATTCCCAAACGTAGGCAAGAAACCACGATCAACAACCAGAATATTCCCTTATGGCTAATAAGACACACAGAAATTCCTCCAGGTTTTAACTTCCACCAAATTGAAAGAATACCAATCTTTCCATTCTTTCCTTGATACTAATATCTCCTACTTTGTTGAATTAAAGAAATTTTATTATTATTATTATTATTATTATTATTATTATTATTATTATTATTATTATTATTATTTGGGTGAAAGAATTAAAATTCTAATGTTGTTGGATGGAAATAACAGTTATCTCAAACAATCACTTCCACTTCTATCCTTCATTTTTTTTCCTTCTTAAATGGTAAGGATAGGGACAACACAAATCAACATCAAAAGGTTATCCAATCTATGGTACCACAAGGAAAGAAGCATAAAATGTAGATAAAAGCAATCTGGGCATGAAATCCCCAAAAAAATTGCAATATGGCCTTTAACATGGTAGCTTAACTTCAAATAATACGCTCCTTTTGTTGACTAAAATTGGACTTTAAATTCAGAGACAAAGCATGCACCATTTAACATTTTTGTGTTTATACATTCTTCAAGGAAAAAAAAAAAAAAAAGAAGAAAATACAGCACCTTGATATTAGTTAAGGCTAAAGTTTATTGCTCCACCCCTTTGACAACCATTTTTTTTTTTGAGGAGCAAACCACACTTGTTTTATGTAGTGGTTCAGGTCAAGTTTCATGTGTGAAAAGTTTCAAGTTTCACTTTTTTAAAAGGATTCCTATGTGAAAATGGGTTTGGATTTTTTTTTTTTTTTCCATCTCTGGAGTGCATGGCCAAAGAAACAGTTCCCTTATTTTAGATGCCAAAAAATCCTTCATACTATTATAAAAATTAAAACAAAAAAAGAAGCAAAATAAGCCTATCCCAAAGTTTATTTCCAAGGTAATAACTAAAATACATACATGTTGGACTCAGCTCCCTCAAGCTGTAGACAAAACTTCCACTGCAATGCTGAGCTAGGGAAATCAAACTTCTGTCAGTCTATACAGAAAACAGGAGGAAGGGAAATCAAAAAAAGGAGAGACGGGCAGAAAGACCCACCATCACTTAACATTCCAAAGCATCAACAGGTCAGGATACTGATATCTAAGAATGTGAGGGGAGATGAGGGGGGTTGGGAGGTGCTACTCTGAAACTGCATTTACAAACTCCTCCATTTTAGCATGCAAAAAGCACAGACCATGGATGCTCTCCCCAGGTCCCAGAAGAAGTTTATCTATATTCGCTATTATGTTTCAAAAAGTAGAGGATGAGAATGCAATCTCATGGATGGATAAGATTTGGGTGTGTTACACTGTCAGTGCTTGCCCGTTGAGTGCTGAAACTTGATGTGGGTAGAAGTTCTGCCTGAGGGAAGGCACCATTGGATGGAATGTCCAATAGTAAATCTTGATCAGAACTATCATCGGTGAACTGTAAAGAATCCAGCATGAGCGAGCTCCCATCAGTAGGGAAAGAAAATAAGCTTCTTGGACTGAAGCAAGAGCCACCATTGTTGATGAGGTCCTTTGTATCATAGCTAGCTTTCGTGACCCCCCTCCTGGGGCTTTTCATAGTGGTTTTTGGTTCTGAAATATGCAAGATATTTGTTAAAAAAAATAGCAAGAATAGTTGATTAACAATACAATAGCATTGATGTTTATTTTTCCAACATCGGCTTGTCAGATCCAAGCATGCAAGTATATAAGTCCAAGGGTTTGCAAGATTTAATTTTCTTAAGCTTATAACTTCTTTTATCCCCTCATGATGATGATTATCCTTTTTAAATTTACTTAAATCTTACAAAGACTTGATGTATTTTCCGCACATACCACGCAAAAGATAGCTAGACTCACTGCATTCTTATTGTCAAGCCCTTGACTCAACAGTTTCAAATAAGTTTGACGAAAGAATGTTTAGATTCCAGAAACTTCAAACTACAGTGGAAGGCAGAAGACAATCTCCCTGACTGTTAATCTTTATTCCCTTTCTTTTTAGGTAGGCATGGGAACTGTTAACCAAGATCCATTCAGCTGTCCAAGTTTTCCCTAAAAAGAAAGTTCAAGATGTTATGGTTGGCCTGATTTGGGGCATATATCCTGTCCCATAAATGTTCTTCTGATTGAACACTTAGAATGATATATCAGTATGCCTATGTAGGGAAACGAGGTTGTGGGCAACGTTAACATATTTCAAAAAGGTAGAAAGCAAATAAGAAAAACACACAACACAAGCCTAGTCAAACTGACATAAATCTAAAGTTAATTATATGGAAAGTATTGTAATACAGTATCCCAAAAGAAGATGAAAAAATCTGTCAGATTGACCTTGTCATGGTTGCAGATATATGATTGCGTGAAGAAATGCACACAGTTCGCATAAAATGCAGTTCATACAAGGTGTCAGAATAACAAATTGGGTAAATTGGGAAATGTCTAACCTGGAAAGTCATGATAATGGCCATCTCGTGGTCTTTTTCCAGGTAAAAGATTACTTGACCCAGGTAGACTGATTCCATCTGTCTCTTCCTTATCTTCTCTAACCTTTTTACCTTTTACATCCTAGAGCCAAAAAACAAAGAAGAACAGAATTAAGTAGAGAACAGTGTTTTTCAATGTCCAAATAAACCAAATCAAATATGAAGTCATGGACATGAGATCAAAATTATAGAGTAATACCTTAAGCAGATTATACTGTTCTACCCATTTTGACTTTGTGAAATTGACTAACACAAGCCTCTTTAAAGTTTTACAGTCTTCAGTGTTCACTCCTGAAAAGGAGAGATCAAAGACCCCCTCTGCAAGCAATTGCTGGAAGGAAGATATGTTCTCCTTGAATTGAGGGCTATCAAACATGCTTTTGAGGCTGTATACATGATAACATGATACAGAAATTAGTTTCGAAGCATAAACGGGGCAGTTTTAAATTTACAAGGCACATATAAGATCACACCATGCAAGGTTGTTTTCTTGAAAAAATAAGGAAAACAACATAATTAGAAAAATGACCAGAAAGCAACAGAAATAAGTAATCAATCAGTATTCAGTTTGGTATTTCAACATGTAAAATACAGAAAAATCAATACTCTTTCTCACATTCCTATTACAAATACTGCTTATAGTCTAGCAAAACCATATCAGATCATATATTCATGTTCTTTGCACTACCATAACCATAACAAAGATTATCAAAGTTGCTAACCTATCAGGAAGTCTGGCAGTATCTGCAGAAGGTATATACTTCATCAATCGCTCTTGTTCTTCATGAGTCAAATGACCCATAAACTCCTCAAAGCTAACAACATCCTACTCCAAAAATGGACTGCAATCATATGAGCTACAGAACAACTCAAGATAAAATGGCATACTATCAATTCCTGTTCCAACAGTTGGTTTTCCATCAAATACCAAATGAAAGGAATTGTTAGATGCAGAACAACTAGCCTGAAGGAAAGGCTTCTTCATACAATAATATAAAAAGTTTAGAAGCACAATCTTACTTTTAGATCTAAGGATCTGAGTGGTGAGTTGTGACTTCGTAGAAGTTGTAATCTCTCAAAGAGGAATTTGTCCCTGCAACATCAAAGACACCAAATTTATACTAGAGTAAGTTCATAAGAAGGCTTAGCTTCTGGCTGCTCTGATTATATGTGCTTATGTGCTTTATAGCATAAACTATGCCCAAACACATGTTACATCCGGAAAATGTCAGCTGCTGAAAATAAACAAAAAAATTTTGGGTTCGCCATTTAAATAAGCTGAAATTTCTGCTCAAGCTTCAGCTATTTCAAACACCTTCTTCTTAGATATTTTCAGCTTCTGGCTTTTGTGGGAGATGAAACAAAGCATGAGATTGTTCTTTTAAAGATTTATTCAAAATAGGAAACTATACCTTTATTTTTCCACGGAATACTTTTGAATATTAAAGTCTCCCTACTTTTGTATTAAGTTCTATATGTACCCTTCTCATTCCACCAAACATCCAAGAGCAGTAACTAGGTGTTTATAGCTTGTGCCTGAGCATTTTGCAATATTTACTCCATATAAGCTATGAGCACATGGATAAACCTATTCAAATTGGGGCCGTATTCTACACAGGCATATCAGGTAAGCATCTGGTCCCATGCAACACACCTGTACTTGATTCTCCACTGTTGCTGGAAAACTAAAATGACTTACGAAATTCTCTAGTCACTTTTTAAACTAACACACAATGACTGGCAAGCACCTTTTGGCGTGCTCTTGTTGTATCCCTTGTCCAGTGGATTTCTTTGTTTTCTCATTGCTGATGCTTGGAAAAGTTATGCCTTTCACATCATTATGTAAAGGAAGATATGCAGAACCCCAATTAGCCTCATTTACTGGATTAGATTTGTTATCTACTGAAAGGGAGCTGGCTTCAGATTCCTCCTCTCGAGTTGCCAAGCTTGGGTGCTTCATGAGAACACCTCCATGCCCTATCTCTACAGAGACCATTAGGGCGTCACTTTCAAAAATTAAGTCCTCTTCCGATGATCCAGAGAAGTTAGATGAAGCCTGCTGCTCATGTAAAATAGAGCATAGGTCTTTTGTAAGCTTTTCAACTGGAGATGGCTTGGGGCGACTCACGCATGTCCTCTTTCTCGATGGCACCAGTGAATCCCACACAGTTGATTGGGCAGGCCCTGAAAAAGATTTAATAGTATTAAAGTGAGCACATCTACTTAAGGAGTCAAGCAAAATGTTTATACATTAGGCAATAAAACCTGATCACGTTACATGGACAGGCCATCATATAAGTTACGTCAAATAGAACAACCAATTATTACTTGGTTAAATGAGTGCCCCTAAAGAGGAGACTCATGTTGATGAAATTCTCATTCAAGGAGCAGTGAATCACAGTAGCTTTGCTTGAAGATAAGTAATGAAACAAATTTAATTTGATGAGTTCGTTTTGGTTAATTTGCATTCCAGATAGGATATCAATCTTTAAGTTTTATTCACGACGCAGCGCTGTTCATCTGATTCTCCCCTCCAATTATGAAATCTATTGTTTCACACTGAAGAAATATGCACCTAATGACTTACAGCCTTCAAACCATACATCTAAGTATCTCAATGAAGCTCAACATTAAGGAAAAAGGATATTAGCTTAGAACCCACAACACTTGAAGGGCAGTCCAACCTGTTAATTCACTTGCATCTGTACCACCAAACTGAGCACAGCTTTCAGAGTATGATATGGCTGATCCTGAACTTGATCTATTACTTGCATCATCCTCCAGAACCTTCAGGAAGTTCAGGTCATATTCTGGGGCTTCCCCTTCCACTACCACATTATCATGTGCTTGTTTTCTGTTTTGCAATTTCAAATCTTTACCCTTAATGGATATGCTTTTCACTTTTGGAACTTTGTACTCTTCAAGATCATCGGTTTCTATGCGAGCATGTAATGGGGTGTAATTCACAAGTGTTCCCTTCGTTCTCCATCGAGAACCACATGCATTGCACAGTACTGGTTTCTCTGGTGGTCCATTGCGCCAAAGAGGGGTGCCTGTTGCATTTTTTTATTGTCAGCAATGAATTAAAATAAACAATGGATTGAGAATACCAAATGGGTAGAGTGGATTAAATGTAGAAGAACAAAATGAACTGAGCCCTCCCATCCAGGTCTGATGCAAAGTTTACATAAGCCTCAATAACTTCATTTCCAAGTTCAAGAATAATTTTAATGTCATCTTATTGGATTCCAATTTTCAACAGCGTAAAACACTGATATCTAGAAAGCACAATTACATGGACAATCTTTAAATTTGATTTGCAATTGATTTGAGAGAAAAACAATTACTACATGTCTAAAGATTACATGCACACCACTGAACATCCCACGTGCTCAAACAAAATCTCTATTGCATGACATGGCCAGTACTGTTGCACATACAATGCCATGAATGCCCACAAAGAGTGAACCAACTACCACATGAGAAGTAGTAACTCGAATAAAGCACCTGCGAATATCTATTTGTCAATTGCAAGACTGAATTATGTACGAATGCCACACCATACAATCTCCAAGATCTGTTTCCATTAACTACCATGGCCAGAACTCTAGCAAGTATACTCTGCAAAAGCCCACATATAGGACAATTCATGCCACATGGTCTCATCTAGCACGTGACAAGTGGGCAGGGGCAGCTTGAAAGTCTATAATCTATATGAACCCTTGGATTCTATACAGAAAAACCACGTTATTCTGACCTTCTAAGAAGTGAAAAATCATCAGACATATCTTTTCTAGCAGCAACACTGTCAGTGTTCTAAGTCACAGATCTGTTGGGAACATTCAATTCTCATAAACTTGCATTTCATTCATCATTCAACCTTCTTGAAAATAAAATAAGAAAACAACACAGGATGACAGCATAGACTAAGCACTGATAGTTGAAATAGAATAGCTCCAACTTCTCAAGCTCTGCATAAGGTTTCCAGTTGAGGATATTTATTAGACCTTGTATAGGTTGACAGAATGACAACTAATTGCCAGTTTTTAGCCAAGCGGGAGACATAAGAAACTGCCAAACAAATCCGCATCCATTGCAAATTCATCGGAGGCTGAGTCCTCTCATTTAGACCTTAAGCAGTTCAAAAGAAATACTGAAGGTAAGTGTATTGGTATCAAATACCACTCCCTGAAAATTCTAATTGTAATGAACATACTCTAAGTGAACAATTGCAGGCATTGACATTCAGTTATATGCACTTAATAGTTAGCTCTAAAACTACAATTAAATGGGAGAAAATGGTCTTTCAGAATGGTACAATGAACCGAATGATTAACATCTAATACCGGTTTGAGAAATCACTGAAATTACTGATTTCAGAAAATAGAGAGAACAGCAGAAATGATTTAGGAGGAACATAAGTATAGTTGTTCAGAAGTCATCATTGAGTGTACCAACTCTACCAGAATCCAGAATAGCACAAAACTCAGGAGAATGCTCAGAAGAATGCTTTTAAAAGCAATGAAGAATTTCGAACATGGGTTCACCAAAGTACATTTGTTCCAAAAGAACAACCAAATTTGACATCTAGGAACCACCGAGAATTAGTAAAAGAAACTAACAGAATAGAGAGAGTATGACTCAATAGCGCTTGTTTAGGCAAAAAACAAACATCAAAGGAGCAGGGGAGAACATAATCAAAAGATAGATTCTTTTTAACCAACATTTACACTGTAGTCTGAATTTTCTATAGCACAAAAACAACAAGGGACTAAAAGTTCAGAGGAGCATAAATACCAAAGAATTAGAAAAAAAGAAAGGGAGAGAAAAATCAACTCTTTTCACAAATTCATACAAGTATAAGCACTTTAAAAGATAAAAAGACTGAATTAAGAAGAAAAGAAAAAATACATATTTCCCCATATCCTTATTGTTCATCTTGTCCAACTCAGTTCTCATTGAAAAATACTAGCATATTGGTCTGTTCCTCCATAGAATTACTTATTAATTTAAATTCACAAAGCCCACTACAGAACAAAAAAAAAAAAAGATAATCCAATATTTTCTTGAATATTCAGCAAAAAATATTCAGAGACTACGGAAAACGAACATAGACTCACTTGTAACGCCACAGTGGTAGCAAGGCCCTTGCTTACCCATGCCTGTCTCCCCACTTTATCTTCAAACAAAGATTCAGAAAATACAAAATGGAGGAAAAAAACACTAATTTTTCTTTCAAATAATTCAGGAAAAACTGAAAGAAAAAAAGTATACGAAAATAAGAAAACGCTAATTCTCTTCAAACCCTTTAAGCGAATACTACTGGGTCTGGAAGCCTTACTGCTAAAACCCAATTGGAGTTTGCAGAAGAAACCAAAAACCCATGGAACCCACAAAAGTATTGTCTTTCAGACCCAGGAAAATCACATAAAAATAGCAGAATCAACAAAAAAACCAGAAGGATTGAAATGAGTCTCTAGTCAGGGAATCTGTAAAATCCAATAGAAGAGAAAAGACCCTTAAAAGGAATCCTATTAAAGGTGGAGAAAGGAAGGTGAAATGAGGCTGTTTCTATGACCTCTTGTTGTTGCTCTCTATTGTATATAGAGTAAATGTTCAGCTTTCATTGCTTTATTTTGATGTTATGGAAATCTTTCAATTTTATTTCTTTTTATCAAAAAATAATTTTTATTTGTTTTATAATGAAGGGTAAATGAAAATTATTACATCTATTCTGTTGACTCTGGACTTTTCTGCTTTTGTTTTCATAACACCAAAAAAACATATAAAAAAAATTGACAAAGAAAAAATTTTAAAAAAAATTAAAAAATTAAAAACAAAACTAGAAACAAAAGAGAAGAAACGAACATGGAGAAATTCATTCATTTATTTCTGAAAGAAAATTAAGCCATAAAGGGGGGAAAAAAATAAAAAAGACTAATTCTTCTGTACCTGACTGTTCATTTTTTCCTTTACCTTCTTAATTAGTGGAGTTTCATTATTAAATTTCTCAAGTGTGTCAACTGATAAGTGATAAGCCTAGATGAAACAGTAAAGCACTTGAATTGATACTCTGCATCACAAATACATATCAAACCCTACTCATTAATGAGCAATACCTTTGATCCTGTAGGGCCTCTTATCATACCATTCACCATGTGGGTCACCTTTTAGATAAGCAACTAGTCCTAAAGTCATATGTATCCAAGGATGTTTTTTTACTCTCTGGTACACTGATTCTCATTCACAGTTAATCACATTTTTATTGAGGTATCTATTTTTATTGAGGTATCTATGATCAAATTTGCATTTTTTAAATATGGTAATAAAAAAAGATGATGGTTTTACAACTCAGATGGTGATAGATAAATGTTATATATAAGATATAAATTGAGAAAAAGATTGTCTTTCATTGTCTAGATTATTCAGCGGTTAAAGTTCATCTAGCACGTCTTCGATGTATTGATATACGTATTGAATGAAATTCATCCAACGATAGATAGAAGAGAATCCAAACTCATATCAACTGTGATCATGATGCATTAATGTATCAACTCGTATATTACACAAGCCCGTTTGGTTGAATTGCCCAATAAATATATAATATATTTTTTTTTGTAGTTTTATTTAAATAAATCTTTACCTAAGTGGGTCCCCCCAAACTCATAACTGTTTGGCTTTAATCGACTCATTCACAATTTTTTAATGAAAAAAAAAAGGGGAAAAAAAAAAGGAGCCGTCTTGGGTAGGGAAGAAAGAAAACCCAATTTCCATTACAAAGTAATGAACCAATGATCAATTTGAAGTTTTTAATTATTTAGAATATATAACTATGAAAACAGTGAAATGGCAGAAAAACCCTTATTTCTAATTTTTTTTATTAAAAAAAAAACTCCAATTATGCCCCACCATGCACCAACAAGGCAACAACCCATCTCATTACTCTTGGTATTGTCATTAAATTTGAATTATTGAGGGATCTTGTCTAAGGATTATTTTAAAGGGAATTATTTGCATATACTTAACTGCTGGATTAATAGGTACACATCTCTATCAGTTTGACCAATCTGGTTGGAAGATTTTACCTCTTTTGGGGATATGGGCATTTTTCATCATGTTTGCAGAATAAGTAAAAATAAAAAATTCATACTTTTGAGATATGGGTCTTTCAAGATGGGCTCATTGGTGGACGGCTCTGATTGATTTAAAGGTGAATCCCATAGTTAATAGTCTAGAATCTAGAAATCCAGGTTTTTATGTGAAAATGGTGACTCTCAGTTTGAACTTTGAAGGAGGGGATGAAGAAAAGGATATACTTATTTAGTTCTTGTATGGCCCACCAATAAAATGGTCCAAGCTGAACAATGGAATTTACTGTTTCAGTAATAAATAAATAAAAAAAGAAAGTTTAACGAGGGGCCATGGTCATAAACGACCAGCTGCCCCTGTTAGACATATTCTTTCATAGTTTTTCTATTATTCTTTAATTCTAATTTAATCCTTACCTAATTATGGATGAAATATTCTTCTTTACCATACGTGAAAGAAAACTAGATCCAAGAAAACAATAAGAACAACCCATTACAAAACTGAGGAATAAATGACATGTTTGGATGATTTTTTTTTTTTTTTTTTTTTTTTTTTTGAGACTTTGGCTTTCATTTATAATAAGATGAAAATTCTAGAATAATTGGAACAATTGGTGGTACCCTTTTAGGGAGTCCCAAACGGGGTTATAGAATCTCCACTCGAAAAAAAATCATCTCTTGTTGTTTAGTCTTTTCAGCTATGATCTAGCGGTTGGAATTTATCCACTGCATATGTTAATATATTGATACACACACTGAGTGACTTCAGTCGTTGGATCGTGACTAGAAAAACTCCAGCGATAGGAGAAGATCCAAACCCTCTACTCTAAAAGAGATTTGAGGGGATAAGGGGTGGCATAAAGATCCTTTATTAAGTACATAAAGGGGTAGGATCTTAAGGGATGAAAGGAAGGTCAGAGTAATCGGTATCGGCCACTGTTAGTGTTGTTCGATATCGATCTAGATTGGTTCGCAGCCACTGAATGCATGCCATGTGTCTGCATACCATAAAATTTCATGAATATGTCAAAGAAAAATGCCAATCCTAGAGTGAAAAAAATTAGATTATTTTTTTAATCTATATGAGAGAAAACATATTAATATTGTTGATTTTGACTAATAATGTACTAATGGGCCCTACATACATTACTATTACTCAAAAAAAATTACAAATAAAATTTAAAGATCTACACTACAAATCAAGCATACTAGTTTCCTAGTCAATGGAGGTTCATTACTTAGGGTTCAAATTGTCAATTAAAATTTATTTTTTACTCAATTAAAGTCAAGAATAAATTTTTACCTTTAGACAAAGGTGGATGGCATTTTGGTCATTTAGAAGCTTCTTTGCACATCCAGGACGTCAGGCGCGTGCTTCCAAGGAAAAGAGTCTCTCTTAATTGTCTTTGGTCGTCATTTTGAGAAGTAAATGAGGGTGTCTTAGTAATTAAACTTCGAGGAATATCAGGCACGTCGCCGGCGATAATTGGAAAAGACCCACGCATGAAGTAATGGAAAACTTTCCTGATTTGACGGAGATACGTGGATTAATATATTTAATACCGGATATACCCCTGTCTTTTAATTTTATACCAAAGCTGCTGACTTTAGATTGGTTAGAACCCCGTGACACCCCTAATCTTGAATTCTTCCTCGCTTTATGCCTTAAGCAGGTGGGAGGCACGAGGGGCTGAAACCCAAAGCACAATCAATGGGACCACAGACACGTGTAGGTTTTTCATTGGCGCTCTAGATTTCATCGGATCGATCTGAGCCGTTGATTGGATCATGTAACAGAAGGGACCTACATTTCATGATGATTTATGACACTCATAATAATTCCCCTACCCTCATGATCAGGGCATTAGGGTAGGTTTTCCAAGAAAATTTTTAAATGGCAGACAAACAAGCTTTGTCATTGTTAGATCAAATTTGAAAGTCACCTTGGAAGTTTGGAGGTTTCAACAACTTTGTTTTCTGACTCAATAGTCATGAAATTGTAGGGACACAAATGCTTTGCCCAACCTTGTTTGCACCTAAATGGGTCTTAAAATATAATATAATTTAATAATCCATTATAGTGTGTGGGTTTTAGGGATGCACATCGTCTCCTCCCAGTGATTCTGGGAGGATGTTGCAACCTATCTCGGATGACTGTCACATGGTTCTCGGTTGAATCTGAGACCCACGTCTGAGCCGACAACCCCTGTCGGCTCGGCTTATCGACTGGGTGTCGGCTCGGACGTGGGTCTCGGATTTACTGAGAGCCACGTGGGGCCATCCAGGACAGGTTGCCACTGTCCTCCCAAAACCACTGGGAGGACAGGATGCGGATCCGGGTTTTAGCATGGAGGTAAAGCTGTTTCACTCTGATTTGGTGGTCATAGATTCGAATCTAGAAACAGTCTCTTTGCGAAACGGAGGTAATAGTAAAATTGTGTACATAAATCCCTCCCTAGATCCGGCAGTGTGTTAGGAATTAACAATTGAACAGAAGAACGACAGCAAAGGAAAACCGAAAGAGAAAATAAAACACAATGATTTACGATAGAACTATCGATCACAGTTTCTACTATTCCAATGAAAGAATTACAAACTCTTAATCCTTTCTTTATGAGATTACACTCTATATAAAAAGAAACCCTGAAACCTAAAAATACAAACACAATGATTTACGATAAAACGATCAGTCACGGTTTCTACTATTCAATGAAAGAATTACAAATCCTTAATCCTTTCTTTACGAGATTACATTCTATATAAAGAGAAACCTTAAACCCTAAAAGTACGGACACAATGATTTACGATAAAAGCGATCTATCATAGTTTATGCTATTCAATGAAGGAATTACAAACCCTTAATCCTTTTTTGTTACCAGATTATACTCTATATAAAGAGAAATCATAAACCCAAAAAGTACAAAACTATCCTTATAAAATCACTGAAAATACTTAGATAATATCAAGCTTCACCATAACACAATAGTAAAAATCTCATGCATGGGGTATGCCCTTAATTTAACAACCCATTAAGTCATGTTTGCAAAGAACAGTTAATGTGACAATGGTCCTATGCACATTTAATAGTTAATAACTTACATTGACCTGCAAACAAAAGGTAGGTGATGGGACCATAATGGACTTGCCAAACCCACTATTGTAAGAAAGATCACAGAAGATCAAAAAGAACAAAAGATGATACAGTATCAAAATGAATATTGGCCACCCAAATAACAATCCAACTTTTTCACTGTAAATTGATATGGTTCATGCATACCTTACCCCTGCAACGCCCAAGCAAACAAAAAGTCATGTTTCGATTTCTTCTTTTTTCATGTAAAAGGAAAGGAGAAAGGAAAGGAGAAAGGAAAATAGAATTCTCTTATACAATATATAATTAGGGTGGAAAGTTTTTTGTCCGACTATGCCCTTACGTGTCTTAATCGTTTCATCCCTTCATGTGAGAGAGTGCAGAAGGTACGACCGAATAGAGATCCCTAACCCATATAAAAAATTCTAATAAATTACTATTGGACCTTATTCCATTATAATAAAGACTTTAAGGTCTAGATCAAAGTACGTTTCTTTCTCTTAAGCCAATTCAAATGTCTTTAGAACGGATTGCATTTTCTGCAATCGTGTCGTGGATCCCTTGCAATTGCATCCAAGTCATTGAGAGTGTGCATCTGCACATGCACCGATGCACTCCAATGGCTCAGATGCAACTGCAGGGTCTACACAACGACCACAGACCATCCATGCCCATTCAGAACGACCGTGTTTCCATTTGAATTTTTGAGGTGTTAATGGTGTCAACATACTAATGTGAAAGAAGGGTTTTTGTGGTAAACAAGATATAGATAAGCACATATCATAATTCTAACCTTTCAACTACCATGGGGACCTAACACAGTTGGATTTATTATATTTTTCTAAAGGAAAGGTGCCCCTAATGTCTCCTTGTTACGTGCACTGACACAGACATTTTCTTGCTTTGTTTGGAGTGCTATTCCTTTGATTAAGTCCTCTAACTATGGTTTATTAAATCTATTAATCAATAATTAATTCATCAGTAAAGCTTTTCTTATAATAAAAATAAATTAAAAATAATATCTTAAAACCAAGAAGTAGTAGACAGTTACAGTAACTTAATTAATAGGTAAGGGAGAAAATTATCAGTCCGACTATTCCCCTGCACTCTCTCACATGGGGTGAAATGACCACTCCACCATCGATCATTTAGTCCCCTCATCTGAGATGCATAGGGGGAATCGACCAGACAGAGAACCCTAGCCTTAGTAATAATTAGAGAAATAATTTTCTGTCTGGCTGCACCCTCTCACATGATCAGTGTAGAAATGACCCCCTCCTCCCTCTCTTAGACACTTATGGTTGCTCTTCTGTTGGATGCTATGCTGGAACAAGAAACATGTAACTAAACAAGAAACCTCAGCCCTAATAATTATGAGCATAGAAATCATCTCCTGCAGTCCTGTCGTTTGCCAAGGGTCGGATTTCAGTCGGCCCACCCCCCAATGTATTGGCAGATAGCCAGACTGATCCCCAAACCCTTGGATCAGTCGCAGGAACCTCCTGCCGCAGGAGACGATCTATTTCCTAATTATGAGGCACAAGTTTATAAACTTTCTTTTTAAGAAATAAAATTTGATTTTTTAAGGGGTGACAGAAAAATTTGAATTGTTCTTAAGGTTTTTCTCATTTTCTTCTATCCTAAATTCTACTAATGAATTTTTACCAAAAAGAAAAACAAAAAATTCTAATAATGAATCAAACACGACATAACATTTGAGGGAGGCAGAACTTCCAATTTCATGATATTTTTCCATGAGTGACAAATACATAAGAAAACCAGTTTATGGGGTTTTATCTTTTCCCCATCTCCTTGCCCACCTTCCCCATGTGATAATCACTCTGTTCCATGCTTCCTAACTAATCCTGTTTTCCTATTCATGACCTCATTCTCTGACACCTAGTTTATGCCATAGATTAATAGAAGATAATCCAGCTTAAGGAAGCTATAAGGGTCTGCCAAAATATTGTAACCTTTGTGTCCTAACCCTAACCGGTCGGTCGGGTGGGTTTGACCTCACTTCACATCCTTAATCATAATTATTATATTTTGATCCTAATATATATATATATATATATATATATATATATATATATATATATATATATATATATATATATATATATATATATATATATATATATATATATATATAATTCAGTTGCCATCCAAAAATAATTGATCAAATCATTTACCATCCAAGTTAGACAAATGTTAGTCCATTTACTAATGGGAAAAAATTGAAATTACGTATAGACGTTTATACCATATATATATATATATATATATATATATATATATATATATATATATATATATATATATAATTCAGTTGCCATCCAAAAATAATTGACCAAATCATTTACCATCCAAGTTAGGCAAATGTTAGTCCATTTACTAATGGGAAAAATTTGAAATTATGTATAGACGTTTATACCATTATCATTTTAAACAAAGTATAAAAAAAAAAAATAAAAAAAAAAAAAAAAAAAAAAGAAACTGAAACAAATGACTATACCGGTGTGCAGGCATTCAGGGGGATTTTTAATTTTTGCACCGTTGACGGTGATGAGCTCCATGGAAATTCCAGAAGGTCAAGGTTTTTCTCTGGTTTCTCAAGGTGAACCTTCCTTTTCAGCATTACAGATTTCTCCATTACTAAAATTATCCAGAAATTCGTTTCTTTGTTTGTTCAATGTCTAGATTAAGTCGATTCCAAGGGCTTTCATGACCACGAACAAAACCGGCAAATTGTTTCTTGTGAGTTCAAGAACTTAGATCCTTCATGATTCTTTCTGAGACTCTGGATTTTATCATGCATATCCATTTGAAATCAGATGTAATTTGGGAAAAAAATGGAATTTTCCTCAACTGAAATACTTGAAAATCAAAAACCAGAAAGCTCACTCTGTTCTTCCTACTCCTTTCTGGTTCTCTTTAGATTCTGTGAGTCAACCCCACCCACGATCTCATCATTCAAACTCGGACCTAATTTGATCATCTCTAATGCTATGTTTGACAAATGAACTCGAACATGTTGAAGCTGTTCTTTGAATGAATACAGCAGTAACAGATATTGTGTCTGTAATGATGAAATCAAAATACTGAAAACAGAAACCAAATTTTAGGGTTTTAGAAGAAATTAAAGTGAGTATATATATCAAGAAATTTTCGAGATCTTATTTCTCATGATGATGATGATGATGACGATGGTAGGAAGCATAAGAACGAAGGAAATGATGAGCATGCTCGAGTTGTGCATCGATGAGAGGTAAATGATCGATTGGAGTAGCTACACGAAGACACCCAACATGAGCCTCTAGAAGTTGCTCATAGAGCGGGTGGTTGGAGATCGCCGCCTTTAGCTGCCGCTGTTGTTCCCCTGAAAATATTAGTGACACCGACATGGGCGGCGCATCATCGTTTAATCTAGTAATATTTCTAACAAAGAACGAAAAGGCCTTAAATCTCTTCCACGAACACGATTTGGAGAGAAACCAAAGAAGACGACCACCATTTTCTCTCATGTATCCGGACCTACAATCTTAAAACTAGTCTAATTCATTTTTGTCCGTCGGATCTTAAAAAATAAGTAAGGATAAATTAGACTTTTTCCCTTACAATAAGAGTATTATTGTCATTCATGTATTTTCTAACGGCTGACATCAGGAACTAACGGCTCTGTTAGTTGTCTTTGGATCTTTTTGATAAACGTTTGTCTAACTTCGATAGTAGATGATTTGATCATTTTTTTTTATGGTAGCTGAAATTTTCCCATATATATATATATATTATTTTTAATGGTAGATGGATTGATAGATGAGTTCTATATGAATTCATGACATCAAGGATGAGACATAGAGCAGTACTGTCCAATTACGCTGAGGGCCTTGGCCCCATTAACAATTGTTGACGGAGAGGGATTTGTTACAGTTTCAAAGAGAGACAACAGAAAGCAGATGGAAATGGAATGGCAAAAGAGGGTTTGATGCCCTAATGCTCACCAGCTTAAGTTAAATACTAAAAGGGGTCCTAAGATGGGAAGGCAGTGGATCCCACTTTAACAAATAAGTTCTAAGAAATTACAAAAGGGTCCTCTAAATGGTGTGATTTGTGTCTAGTTTCCCACTAGAAAAAGTTAATTATAGATTGAGACGACATCGACGAATTGTAATTTGCCACGTGGTAATTAACTAAAAAGTACATAGGTAGAAGCAACTAGGGTGGGTAATGGATGTTAATTAAGCCGGTATCAGCGGATCATGTCGTGGATTGGGATGGCAATTTATTACCATTTATCATCGGTAAAGGGATAGGAATTTCATCATTTCAATCACTAGTAGCATATCCATTACCCATCAAAAAAATATATAAAAAAATAAAAAATCAATAGTATATATTTAAAGCTACTTGTAAGCTACCTCCAAGATAGATATGGTACTTCAACATCATTTTCTACATCCTAAAAATAAATATTTAAATTTAATTCACGGGTTTTTCTTTTTGACATCAATCTGTGTTCTCATAAGCAAACGGTGTCTGTCAAATCGTGCAAAAACTCGTCTCCATTATAGTCTTAAATACGAAAATAACCCTCCCCTTGTATTAAGGTTTTCGTGATGGTCTAATGATATCCATGAAAGGGAATTGATGTCAATGGATCATTGATATTGACCGAAAACCCTTAATTCATTTGCTTTGAAGGGTATTTTGATTATTTTGATACCATCATGTATGATAGAAATCACAAAACTTCTAGCACATATGGACTTTCACCGTCGCTTCCTTATCTAGACTTGGTCCTTCCCCACACCAAGTTCTTACAGGCCGTTCTTCACAAAGGGAAAGTTTTGAAAAACTCATCCATATGATTCATAAATGTCATGCCATCCATCCCATTGTATCTAAACTCCCATTCAAAAGCTCTGATCTAGGGTCTCCATCGCGTGTGAAAGAAAAATACTCTCATTTTCTAATTTTTAATTATTAAAATATGATATCTTTTGGATTGGGTCCAATTCCTGGCCTCATACCACTCCTAGCTAACCCTTGCATGTCTTGTAATAAGAATTTATAATTAATCTCCCCTTAAAGATTAATTATATAACGAAAATCAACTTTGAACAAATAGAGGTAATGATGGAATCTTTTCACTATTTATTTGAATGGTCAAAGAAATCTTTGATTAGACATATGGAGAGATGTTTATGCTTTTTCTTATTTATTTATCTATTTTTGGGTCTATGCAATCTTGTGGATGTAACACATACATATGGTGGTCATAAAAATGCAGTGAATTAAATCCAAATACCTTGATTAGGATACTTACTAATCAAGATTTGAAAATAATATCACCAATAATAAATTGAAAACAAATTATCATGTATACAATTTTGTGCTCTATTTTTCTTTTTATTTCATTGATAATGATCATGCACAATAGAAAATGCAAAATCATAGATCTTTTTACTCCTTATGACATGATAGGAGGTGGACTTAATTTTAAAAATTCAATTAAGGAAAAAGAAGTTAAAATAAAGAATGCTCATGATTCTTCTTGATCTTATTATTATTATTATTATTATTATTATTTTTTATAAGAAACTCTTTCCTGCCTCTGATTCTCTGTTTTTCATTTTCTTCTTCATTATGCGTATTTCGATCTCCTTAAAAAGTATAATTATTATTGTCACAAAGGCCTGTTATTTTTTTCAAACGTTATAAGGTATCTATTCTCTTGTGTGGATACATGATGTATCTATTACGATCATTTGATAGAGAGAATATGATCCAAATTAGCCACTTGCCAAACTTTTATAATCTAATTCAAATATCCTTACGGTATATTGGCTCACATTTCGTATATATCTATGAATGTGTACTAGTATTTTAGACATATAAAAAATATTAATGCTAGGCTTTTATTATTTTTATTATTATTATTATTATTTTTAATAAATGCATGGTGTATTCATATTTAAGTCTTATATTCATTCAATTGTAATAGTTGACAACTATTTTTGCTAATAAACAAATAAGTTCATATTTCCTAGGCTGCCAACATCGGAAGGTTAGGTCTTCCTAGGTGGCCCAAATCTGTGGTAGCTTAGTTGGAGTATAAATTCTATGGACGACAACAACAGACCAACAAAATTAAGTGTTCACCTATCAAGTTTCAGCCTAAAAATATTTTGCAAAGCGATAAGACAAAGATTCAAAAAATCCTGAGTATGGAAGCCTACATAATAGTGTTCAAAGTATCATAAATGTGCATCTAAATACATGGATCATAAATGTGCATTTACATACATGTACGTAGCGTATGTTAGTACAGTGATATTTGATTGAATTAGATCTAAAATTCGAAAATTGACTAATCCAAACCATGTCCTCTCTATCTAACTTCGAAGTAACCTCATCATCAATCTACGTAGCACAAGGAGAGTAGGCGACAAAGGAAGACCTTTCAAGGTGGATTACTGAAAGATCATTTTACTTGAAAATTGAATACTTAAGTTTCTAAATGAGTAAATTTGGGAAGAAACATCTCCATGACATCGTATGGAAATTCCTTCCCATATGATCATACCCCTTAAATTTTCGTATTTTCTGTCTCTTCCCTAACCATGTGAACCCCCAATAAAAATAAGAGATTCCTCCCATGTGACATTGTGGGAAACCCTCGCGCATACGATTATTATCTAGTCTATACCAAAATATTAATATCTAGAGTTCTTTTCTTTTTTTTTCCAGTTAAATTTTGTCTCCTATGACTACTACTCAGGATGACTCATAGTCAGTCATAGTCAGTCCCCTCTGTATTCTAGAAAGGTTAAGACTTAAGGATCAAGGTATCTAGGTTATTTCTTCATCTATCGAAAAAAAAAAAAAAAAAAATTCTGTTCATTTGTCAATTCTTATTTAGCAGTTTCAAAGCAAATTTGCTTTATTTCACTATGCCATCATCTTTGAACTGTTCTTTTGGGATAACTGATAGGATCCATCAATACGTTCAATTCCTTGGTAGAATACATCATGAGTCTAGTCCCATTTGTTTCTTAGAGAGAGAAAAAAAAATGACTAGTGGAAATAAATAGTGGAATTTTTTTTCTTTTTTCTTTAAAAATCACTTTTATCCCTTTTGGAAATAAATAGTGGAATTTTTTTTTACATAAAAAATATTATTTTTGTAAAAATTTACGTTAGAACAAATAGAACCTTTATATGATTTTTGCCTAGAAAATAAATGGGAGTTTCGCAGCAATATCTTGCATGTTTACGGATGCATGTATGAAGAATGCTTTATATCCTGTTAGTGTTGGTGCTGATATTGCAAGTTTGCTTTTTATTATTATTATTATTATTATTATTATTATTATAGACAAAGGAAATGTCTTCAGTACTCCTGACCATAGTTAGTAAGTTTGGGAACGAAAAAATTATAGGTACGGATACTTATGAGTATTAAACGGGTCTAGATTTCAATATGGAGACCATGAATCCGGCATAAAAAAAAATATGTACAACATCAAAACGGTACAAGTTTAATACATGTTTAATACGATAACCTCTGAAAATATGGGCATATATTCACTATAAAATAAACATCTCCATTTTTAACAAATAGAATAATTACATATAAATACAAATTTATAAAAAAAGAAACCTTGTAATCCATGAAAGATACACAAAATCATCATCTAATTAAGGGTTTGTAGGTGATAAGGATAATCCCGCAAGAATTGCTAGGTAACTGTTCTCACATCCTTGGATTCAAATCCTCTCCCCCGAGAGATTCGGGAGGAGGGGGAATGCCCCCGTTGGATGGTCGACACGTAAGGCTCGGGTGAATCTGAGCCCTCCATGCGAGTCGACAAGCTGAGCCGATAGGGGGTGTTGGCTGGGATGGAGGGCTCGGATTCACCTGAGCCTGACGTGTCGGCCATCCAACGGGGGCGTCCCCCTTCTCCCGAACCTCTGGGAGGAGAGGATGTGGATCCCATATCCATCCACATCATTTTGAAGTTTGTATTTTAAAATTTGTAACTTCAAACTCTAGTGATTTAATTCCTTAAATCACTCCACAGATTTATATCCTTAAATCACTCCACAGATTTATTTTCTTAAATCGCTCCACAGATTTATCTCTACTTACCCCACAGATTCAGTAAATCACTCAACAAATAAACATTATAATGTGCCAATTCAAAATCTCCCTAAATAATATGTTGTATGTGTATTAGATGGTTCATTATAAAAATGACAAATTTTGGCCATTTTTTTTAATCTGTATGGAAAAAGTCATTTTAAACGGCTCAATAATAAGGTTCTCATATTATTCGCGAACTTACTAACTATGATCCTGACTCCCCATCTACCGGCTTTCTTAATTCAGAATGAGGTTAGGCAATTTTCCCACTATGAAGCAAACATGACCTAATGTACAACCAGGCTAAGAAAAGTCTCCACACTCCAGGAAAGACTTTTTTTATTATTATTGTTATATAACTCTAGGAAAGATCTTTGGCTGATTCTTCAAACTCTTCTCTTGGTTTTTGGGTAGGTACAAATTTCATTCTAGGTGGGTAAGAGCTTACTGCTTTTAATTCATTCACTTTTTGATATCAATTACCAAATAGTGAATCTCTCTTTCTCCCTCAATCTGGCAAGGTTTGAGTTCATGGAGTTGGAGATCGGCTGCGGGCGATTCTAATCCGGATCAGCATTGTTTACCCTGAAAATTGCCTTATCTCGCTAGGATCAGCCTTTGCCAATTGTGCCAACACAGTTGCTACATGAAAGTTTTTTTCTTAATTGAGTTAGGAAACCAAATTTCTTGGGACATGTTTGGATACCCTTAATTCATAAAAATCTTATTCAATGCCTTTTGTAATTAAAGAAATGCAAGTCACATGTGGCTCATGATTCTGATAGTTGCTTTGTAGCCTGCTCTAAACTTGGTCCACATAAGGTTTGTTACAGATCTTGACCACTCTTCTTTTCCTCCCATATCAGTCATGTCTCAGTTCTTGTGCAAATTGCTCACGTTATGATGTTATCATGAATTTCAATCTTAAAAAAAATTTGCTTCAATGATTTTAAGCCTTTGACCCTATACATGTCTAATGCCACCGGTATATCCCCTAACTAGTCAGAGTCAAATCTCGGATAAAATGGATTTCATATTATGACTAATGTTTGAATACAAGGAAAATTAAAGAGAAAAGAAATGAAAATTTTAAATTTAAAAATATTTTTTAAAATTATTACAACACATGATTATCACGATTATATAACTAATTCTCAAGTCATTCTATATTTGGTTATTAACTTTCATTTTACTTTATATCCAAGTACATTATATTTGAAAAGTAAAATAAAATTACATATAAAATATTATTATTAAATATGGTAATAATTAAATATCTTATACAACTATATTAGGTAATGATTATAAAATTTTCTTTTAAGGTTTCAAAAATTTTGAACTGTTACTTCTCTTTAATTTCCTTTGCAATCAAATAAAGCCCTAGCCTCCATTTGTTTGCTGGAAAAAATGCTGAAATATTTTCCGTCCGCGTGATTTTTACTTGCACGTAAGCAAACCAACAAACACATACAGAGCCATAGCGAGTGGAGTGGAGTTTCAACTGGTCAATGCTCTGCTAACCCTTGAAGAACACACGGGCATCTACTTTTTCCATCACCACATTATCCCCACAAAGAAAAAACCTTACATAAAAAGATTCGAAAAAAGTTTATCTAAACGACAGAGTGGGAGCTATGTTAACACCCCTCTTTTTCTCTTCTAACACACTCAAACGATAGAGAAGCCTTATCTTCTCAAATAAGAAAATGGTGGTCAAATTCGTTTCTCTTTCATTTGATGCAGTGGGGCCACACAAGAAAATTGAGTCTCCCATATGAATTAGGTCCTAAACTCACGGCATTGAAGAAAAGTGATAAAGAAGCCTTCTCTGGTCTCATTCAATCCCCTTCATTTGGAACTGTAGTGTCCCTCCCATTTGTCATTTCCATATGGTTAATGCTCTAAATAAAATATAAATAATAAAAAAGACACTTGCAAAATACAGTTTTTGCACCCTTTAGAGGAGTCAACATATCTAAAAAGGCCCACTCCCACTTGGGAAGAGATGCCATCAGATTATCAGGAACATGGCTGTCAAGAGTCAAGATGGAAAAAAGAGCGGGAAGACTAGCATATTGTGTAGTTATAACTTATAAGGGATGCTTCAACAAATATGGCTGTGTCAACAGTGTTTTAGGGATCGGATTGGATCGGCCGATCCCGTGCAACTACCTACCTGGAATGGTGGCAAAGGGTGATCCGAGCAAGGTAAAGCAAGATTAAGGGTAAACAGGACCGATCCCTTGCCCGATTCCGAGTGCAGCGGACCGATCCCTTGCCCGATTCCGAGTAAGGTTAACATGAAAGCAATAAAAACAGCTAACCAGTTCTACAGATGGATAACTCTCCCAATCTGTTTCAGGTTGACCCATTAGAAGCTAGGATGTTCACGTTGGGTTGGAGCCCTTTTTGCAACCCTAGAGCCAAAAGTCTCAATCCCAACCGCAACAGAAAAAGGTCCTGACTAGATTTCAGATATCAACCACATGATCATCAATTCATAATGTGTTTCTAAGTCAATCTGCTAAGCTTTAGAAAGGGAATGCACTCTGCATATTAAGGAGAGCAATCAGTCATCCACCAACAAAAAAGTGGACTCATCACCCTTCACAAACTCTGTCAAGAGGATAATACCCACAATGGAGGACAGTAAAATTTTGTGTCACCACTCACCATCAGGGTTCAAGTGCACGGAATCAGGCAAGGGATTGACCCCAGCCAATCCCAATCCAGATCGAGACCAGTCCTGTTTTTCCTGAATCTAAGATCTGCCCTTGCAAACAGTGCTGACATGGTTGCTGCACAAGGCCGATCCTCATCTGGATTAGACAGGAACAGCCGATCCGATCCCTAAAGCCCTGCTCACCATAAATGAGCGTTGAAGGCATTTTGGTAATTAAACAATTTCATAAACATGTCTATCGAAAGGATTTGCATGCAAATGGAGGATACTAGTATTTTGTGCCACCACACACACACACACACACACTCACACACACACATACACACACAGACAACAAAGAACACCTTAAGAGTTTATGCACTAACACATTTTTTTTTTTTAAATGAAAAAGAAACACCCCCCTTACCCCCTCTTAGTACAACTAAACAACAATGGCATATCAATATTTCACATTTCAAGCAGGTATCAAAACCTATGCATTTTCTGTGGTTTCGTCAGCATGATTTATACTTGAAGTCATACCTCAAGAAAACTGTACAGCTCTCACTGAAAAAATATTCTACTGTTGGGTTTTCCTGCTACATTTTTTATATTTGAGATGATGAGTCATTTCTCCATCAGCTTGCGCTTGTTGGATTTGTCAAAACCTTCAGATGATGCCCTTGTGTTACAACCTGAAGGAAATGGTTCAGTACTTAATTACCAACCAAGAAAATCAATATTTAGGTATTAATCCATTACAAGTTGTTCCCTAAAACTTAAACCAGCCAAACTTACTTGAGCATACCTTGCAGCCAGGCCATTTTAAGAAGAAAGCATCTTGGCTTCTCAAATTCCCATGAATAAATACTTTTGGCTCCTTCAGCTGTAAATATGACATAGAAGTCCAACTAGTAAGCACTGCAGTCAGTCACCGTAAGGACAGATGGGCTTTGATCTTTACCAGCAATATGGGTGGGAAGCCAATGTGAAGACGAGCCTTCGAGAACCCATTTACAGAGAATAAACATTTGAAACCATCAATGTCAGCATGCTCACTAAAACAAAGACAGGAAAACAATTTTCAGAATCATAGATCTGTGAGACGGCACCTTTTTTCCTCCATATGAATAAGTAGTAAAAGAAACGAAAATATGAGTCAGCTTATATCTACTTATAGGAAACAGAATCCAATATTTGCACCTTCAATGCCCAGATCCTTCAAACTCCCAGAAGATATATGTGAATGATAAAAGACGGATGCAGTATAGAATTCAACAACGAGTACGAGACAAATATGGATTCAACCATATCATAATTCTGGATCTGATCAATAAATCATTTGGTTTTACCAGAAAAAAAAAATTGATGCTATGATGCAACAGTTGATATTTTTTAAGATAAAACCCTCCTATTGATGTGTGAGCTCATTCATTTACATAACTGCACATATGACTGCTTTCTATCAGTTTTAACTTTTAAAGTTTCAGGCACAGAGTGTTGATGTCAAAAACAGGAGCAGAAAAGGCAACATGAGGGCGGAAGAGGTCCATTTATTCTGCCTTCACAGGGGTAGTGGAAAACTCACTTCAGAAGGTACGTGAAATTCCTGTTGTGAAATTCTTCTATGGCAATCCCTTCTTCTTTGGAATACCTGCTTTTACAAGGAAGCTATTGCTTATAGGAATAGACAACCAAAGGAAAACTGAAAATAAAAAAAATCAGTATGGAAAAAAAATCTAGGAAAGGGACTATAGAAGCAAAAATAATTCTCTCAGCTATGATCCTGGGCCCAATCAACTCAACTAGGCTTTGTCCCGAATGATGGCACAAGGTATGTGCCATCAGGTATGATCTTATTCTCCAGGTATGATCATAACTGAAGCTACAATTGAATCAGAAAATCATACCGCCATGGGAAATGATTTTCACAAAAACGGGATATCCCATTCATTGCCGAAAAGGAGTCAATGTGAACCCACGTTTCTTTCCCCCCACTGGTGTCATGGCCTGTTGAGGAGACACCAACCAATAAACAATCACAATCCAAGATTTGTTGAATAGACAAATATCAGAAAACAGTCAATAGTAACATTCGTAACGATGCTTTATTTCAGTGTTGAAAAATGGAAAGGATACTGCATTGTCAGAGGGCTGATTCTGGATCAACCAGTTTTTCTTTTTAAATGGCAACCAAAATAAGGAAAAAATAAGGGGGGCGATTTAAATCATGGAAATCAGCCAATTTTCCAGTTTTGATCACTTCTGACCGGTTTCTTAAAAAATGTTGTTATGCTTTGAATTGGATGATCGAGGTGCCAGTACCAGCAAGGCAGGTTAACTGGCTACTCCGGTTTGTTCTCAAAAATTCTATGTGGACATGGCAAAGGATACAAGTAGGTAGCATTAGATATCCCAATTCTGGATGCCTGATTCCTTTAATAAAATCACTACACTTTAACCCCTAAAAAAAGGATTCCATTATTTGCATCCTCATTGGCATAAATGAAGTGTCAGACATGTGTACGGCTCATAACTTTAAGTTTTCATATAACATAGCTCAGAATTATGCTCTATTGGGAGAGGAAGAATAACTAATCATGATTTCAATTGCCCCTCCCTCCCACAGCCTTTTTTCCTTAACAGTGATATCATCATCAAATTTGTTGTCTATAAGATATGATATACATTTGCACTACAAACTTGATCGTAGGTTACATTGTCGTATAAAAATTACATACATTGGTATATCATATCCAAGAATTAAAGTATCGTGTATCGGTAGCATACTGGTCAGGTGATTTTAAGAGACGTATCGTATCGTATCGTTGATACAGTGGATACACTAGGATAGGGGGAAGATACACACGGGAATGATAGGGAACATGCAAGCTACAAATAATAAGCATAAAAACACTATAATAAGCAATCTTGAAGTATTTCCAATGATTAAAGACATAGTTGATGACATTCAATGAGTTACAACCTTCGGTTCACATGAATTGTAGGAAGAAAACTAGAAAAGTGAAAAAAATCAGTTGTATCAAACTTTATATGTGTGTAACGACTGTATTGAACAGTATCAAGGTGTATCGGTTCATATCGAGGTGTATCGAGCTGTATCGATAAGTGTATCTTATTTTTTGCGAGAATGGAACTTAAGTGTAACGATACGTATCGAGTGTATCGACCGTATCAAAGTGAATCGAGCTGTATTGGTTTGATACGGTCGATACATGTGGATACACTTTTTGTTTAAAAAAAAAAGAGATACGTATCCAAGAGTATCGTATCGACCACTGCTGATACGGTATCGTATTGATACTTAAAAGATTCATATCCATGGGTCAAATCATCTAGTAATGAGACCCTACGATCAATGATGTACTGAACTCAAAAGTTCTTGTCCCAGCAGATTACCGTCTAGTAATAAGTGCATGGACAAATCTGATCAATGTCGTCAACCATAGATAATATGCATCTTAATTTTCAAATGCCGTATGTTGCCTACAGTGTAAACGTAGGTATGCCCACCCTTGCTTTCATCTTCATGTGTGTTTTCAGATGCAAAGAAGAAAGAAAATAATAATGAGATACAACTATACACAAATTTCACAAGAATAAGAAAGGAAAGAAGAAATATATCCAGAAATTGAAGAAGTAGACTTACCAATCTGATGCAAAGCTTTTAGAGCATAACCAGCTGGATAGTTCTCATATGATGCTAGAAACATAATAACGGAGAATCCTAGACTAAAACAAGCAGAAGATGAGCACCAAGGAGAAATTGATGGAAAACTAATTATTACAACAATGATGGTTATGCATCCAACCTGGCCAGAAGAGATCCAAGCATCATTAGATTAAGCCATTTCCAGAAAGCCTTCTTCCTATTGTTGTAGCTGAAGCAAATTAGGAGAGAAGTCAAAAAAAAGAGTGAAATAGCAATTGAAGAACTAATTAAGAAGGAAAATTAGAAAAGAAAAAAAAGGCATGCACACGTTTTATCTAGAAAGAGATTCTTGAATATTTAAAATGGACCTAGGGGTAAGAAAATCATTAGTTCAGAGAAATTTGACATTCATGACCAACAAGCTGGTTCCAGCACAGAATGTCTTACAGCACAAACTATTCTCATTGCATTTTTTTCGCACTGAATAAGGAACACTGTCAAAAAGATCCATTTTGATATGAGCCACTGATAAGTCAAATAATTGTTGTAAATATCCAAATCTTTCCCTCCAAAAATTACAAGCACCTGGTTAGACCAATTTTTGGCCTTTGAATCCCAAAGGTGGAATTTATAGAATAGCAGTCTCTACTCTCTACCTCAATTTCTCTCCAAGAAAAAAAAGAGGAGTCCCAAAACATATGTGGTTCCCACATTTGCTTCAAGGAAAACAGGTAGGCTATTCCAACTTGACATCCCAGCTGACTACCACAAAAAATTTTGGACATTGGAATATGGTACCTGATCTCTAATAAACAATAATAACTTTCATCAAAGGATTGATAGACAATTGACCAATAGAAATATTGTAATAACCATTAGGGGAAAAAAATTATTACACATACATTCTACTAGCAGCAACTGCTGCTGCAAAGTTGAGCATTGGAATCGAACCAATTATGAAACGGAGTTCCTGTGGCATCAGAGATTATGGTCACATGAGTAGATACGTGGATAATGTTAAAAACCAGTACTTAAACTGAAGGTAATAAGCAAATGCAGGACCTTGTGTGGAAGCTTCGAATAAACCAAAACAAATGATAGGACTGGAACAATGTAACCAACTACCCTCCTATCAAGAAACATTCCAAGCTGCAATAAGAGAAAATAGTATCAACCAACAAATCATTACTCTTTCTTCTGAATGATGGAGTTAGCCATCTTGCAGTAAAATTGATTTACAAAACAATCACAGGAGATATCCACAAGACTCACCACAAATAAAGGATATGCTGCAAGCAAGGAGCGAGGAAGAGCAGATGTGAAGTACCAGTGGAACGCATATGTCTGAGAACTCCATGTTAAAGAACACAATAATTCCAGTTCAATAAATTTTATTGCCTCAATATAAAAAAAAAAAGCAATGATGGAAGTTTTGATAGGACCCTAATGCTTATAAAATTTATCACAAATTTAAGAATATGCACATAATCATTATAACAAAAAGGCAAAAGTTCATTTAGACGGTCTGTCATGATAAGCTTCTCAGGATGGTCCACCATTTTGAGCCATGTGGACAGTTGGTTTTGGCCAACTGACCATTGGATTAGTCGTACACCATATGGATTAGCTACTTGTCAAAAATTAGACTCAAATTTAATCAAATACCTGCCCATGTATGTCCATCCATGCTTGTATTTTTCACCATGCATATATATCCATGCACCTTCTTGTAGTACCTAGATTGTTAAAGCTTTTATTTTTCCACTTAGCAGCCTCATTTGAGCTGAACTTGACAATAGCCAGAGGATCCTGACTTTTTCCCCGGAAACAAAATTTGGGGTTCATCACATCGGCCACATAGCAGATATTTGGGCAGTCAAGAGAAGCTCTTTAGAATGGCCCATCCTGTACAATTTTTCCCAAATAAAATTTGCAGTAAAAAATGAACACTGATCATACAACCAAAAAAGGAAAAAAAAAAAAAAACTAGGAGTGGGAGAATAAAGCAAAAATGATATTAATCCATGCAATGAAAACTAGGAGTGAGAGAATAAAGCATAAATGATATTAACCCATGCAATGACACCATTGATTTGCATGCCTCGGGAGAGAAAAATACAGTAGTTAAAAAGATAACTTTTTCAGAAGGCACTTTATTCCATTAGACAATAAATTGCACTTGTGATCAAATTAAATTCAGAAAAAAAATATGGAACATTGGTATTATGCAACCTCTTGGGAAATCTGAATTAGTATAAAGATCCTGAGCAAATAGGCCAAAAATATGAATGAGATCAGTGAGAGACTATAGTACTTCCAATCTTCTACATGCACAGATAAAGTATCCAGCATCCACCACAAACACATCCTAAAGTACGCAGTTTCAGAGGCTTCAAGTTCATAACGCACATCCAGACTACCAGCATGACAAAGACATCCAGTCTCCATTGGGTATATTAAGGTCAACAAGGAGGCATACCACCATTTTTTTTTTTTGGGGGGGGGGGAGGGAGGGGGTGGGGAAAGGGAATAAATTGCGTACATGCAATCCTGTGCAGAAAGATTTGCATAATGCACCCACCTGAACATGCACAAAAACATGATACAGCCAAAAACATTATGGAAAGGTATGTGGATAATTATTGGCTGAGGATTCAAAGAGTATCACATGCAGTATGGACTTTCATATCATATCAGTATAAGTAATAACACTTTTGAATGTCCACGAAGGATACACCCCACTGAGAACTCCGGTTTAGAACAGAGTTAAACCAGAAAACTTCAAATTCAGGCCAGACAAATCTCCGCCACATAAGGGTATCAACCAATATGGTAAAACCTGTAAAAAGTAGAATGGTATTAGTTGATATCCGGAAAAGCTTAATACCATATTTCATGAAAAAAAAATTCCTATAAATCTTAAATACGGTGAAAAAGGAATAATCCCTAGACGTGATGGGAGAAACTGCTTACCAACCTATGCACAATAGAGCAGTTGAAACACAGCATTTTAATGCTTTCCACAGGGATATTGACTTCGTCTGAAATAGTTAACTAAAATAGTCAAAAGATGCAAATTATCCAGATCTAGGAAACAAAATATGAGTTTATCAAAATTATATTGCATAATGCAAGAGAAAAGGAAAATTATCCGGAGAAAAGAAAATACAATAAATGGCCAGTGAAAGAGAAAATATCAAAAACTGCACAGCCCAGGGAAAAGCTACGGCAAACATGAATTCTCTCAATGCAATCAATATGCTTTATTTCAATATTTTTTTTTAGAGTAGAGCATTGAAAGAGAAGAATGAAGATCTTCTAGGATCAAAAATCATGCTTCCACCCCCCCCCCCCACCCAAAAAAAACAAAAAAATAAATAAATAAAAGAGCAAAAATGTTTCAGTCTGTTGAATCAGAGAAAAGAGGAGAATGATAGATCTCCTCACTCCCACATCTATTTATATTGATATAATAAGGAGAAGATTACAACTATACCCCTTACAATAATAAGAGAAAAATAAGACAAATAAAATAAGACACCAAATACCCAAAGTACCCTCATAATGACACTACTACCTCTAGTAATAACAAATTAACAAGACTTATGACACTCCCCCTCAAGTTGGTGCATAGATATCATGCATACCCAACTTAAACAATATTACTTGATGTCGAATTATATAGCATAATTGTAATTTTATATTTATTTCCTTTCCTTAGATACTAGGACTCTGAGACTCCTAGTCACTCTAGAGTTCCTCTGCTAGTTTGTTATCTCTCTTAGTATTCATTATAAATAAAGCTGGGATGATGGGAGGAACCTAACTCTCTCCCATTATCTGATTCAACATGATATCAGAGCCACTAACACCACTCTTGGGATACCAACCCTAGCAATTCCCATCGTCCCCACCCAACTACCCAACCCTCATCCCATCGTCCCTGTGACCCCATTACCTCCATTGATACTGTTACCGCCAACGACCTTGCTAATCGCCCCTACCCTCGCTCCATCTCTCTTCTTCTTCCCCGCAACTTCCGTCTGCACCCAACACTTGCAACTACCGTCTTCCTCCTTCCTGCAACTCTTCCCAACATCCGCCTACATCTCCCTACAACTTCCACTACCTGCAACTACCTGCTACTTCCCAACTTCCGCCACCTGCAACTCCTTTCACTTTCGCCTCCCATCATTACCTAAAGTCTGCTCCAAGGAAAGGGATTCTACTCTCATCACATGATCATCTCAAAGTAGAGGCTTATACTGACGCTGATTGGGCAAGCAGTTCGGATAGAAAATCGATTTCGGGTTACTATACATTAGTGGGTAGAAATTTGGTAAATTGGCACAGCAAGAAACAGAATGTGGTGGCCCGTTCCAGTACAGAAACAGAGTTTCAAGCAATGGCTCAAGGAACATATGAACTATTGTGGTTGAAGGGCCAACTTGGAGACTTGAAAGTTAAGTGTCCTCAATCTATGATGTTGTTTTGTGATAATAAAGCAGCCATCAGCATTGCTCATAATCCATTTCAGCATGATAAGACTAAGCATATTGAGGTAGATCGTCACTTCATCAAAGAAAAGTTTGGAAGTGGTCAGATTCAAATTCCATTTGTCAGGTTAGAGGATCAGCTGACAGACAATTTCACTAAAGGTTTACCTGGGAAACCATTTCACATGATATTGTCCAAGTTGGGTATGCATGATAGATATGCATCAACTTGAGAGGGAGTGTCGAATTATTTAGCATAATTGTAATTTTATATTTATTTCCCTTCCTTAGATACTGGGACTCTGGGACTCCTAGTCATTCTAAAGTTCCTCTGCTAGTTTGTAATCTCTCTTATTATTCATTATAAATAAAGCTAAGATGATGGGAGGAACCTAACTCTCTCCCATTTTCTGATTCAACACTTAAAATGATTTTATAGGTAAGCCTTTAGTAAAAATATCAGCCAACTGATTCTTTGATCTGACGTACGGAATCTGAATCTGACCACTCTCTAACTTCTCTTTGATAAAATAACGGTCGATTTCAACATGCTTAGTCCTATCAAGCTGTACTGGATCATGAGCAATGCTTATGGCTGCTTTATCATCACAAAAGAGAGTCATGGGTAGAGTATACTCTACTTTCAAGTCACAGAGTAGACCTTTCAACCATAGGAGTTCACATATTCCTTGAGCCATTGCTCTGAATTCTGCTTCTGCACTAGATAGTGCCACTACGGTCTGTCTTTTTCTGCCCCAAGTGACTAGATTTCCTCCCATAAAGGTACAATAACCAGAAATAGGCTTCCGGTCTGGACTACCTACCCAATCGGCCTCAGTATAAGCTTCTACTTTAAAATCATCATGTGGTGAAAGTAAGATCCCTTTTCCTGGAGCTACCTTTAGGTAATGTAGAATCCTATAGACAGCTTCCATATGCGTAGAATAGGGATCATGCATAAACTGGCTTACCAAACTGACTGGAAATGCTATATCTGGTCTGGTATAGGACAAATAAATAAGCCTTTCAACCAACCACTGATTTCTTCTTTATCTATTGGTGTTCCTTTTTTCTCCCTGAGAATCCAGTTGGGTAACACACGGTCTGCAGCCTAGCAATCCTCTCTCTGATAGGAGATCAAGGATATACTTCCTTTGAGAGAAAAAGATGTCTTTTGCAGAACAAGCAACTTCAATCCTAAGAAAGTACCTAAGCTTTTCAAGATCTTTAATTTCAAACTCCTCCCCCAAAAGTGTTTTGAGTTTCCTTATCTCATCTTCACTATTCCTAGTGACAATAATATCATCCACATATAGTAGAAGTGCAGTAAATTTTCTAGATGAATGCTTGGTAAACAATGTATGGTCAGCATTACTCTGTGCATAACCAAAAGCTATCATAACTTTGTGAAGTCTACTAGACCATGCTCTAAGGGACTGTTTGAGTCCATAAAGAGAGCATTTCAGTCTACATACTTTCCAAAGGTGTTTGCATCTATAAACCCAGGTGGACAGTCCATATAAACTTCTTCATTGAGTTTCCCATGGAAGAAGGCATTCTTTACATCAAGCTATTGCAGATCCCAATTGTGGTGTACAACACATGCCAAGAGAACCCGCATATTTGTCATCTTAGCCACTAGTGCAAAGGTTTCTTGGTAATCAATACCATATGTTTGGGTAAATCCACGAGCTACTAGCCTTGCTTTATACCGGTCCACTGTGCCATCACTATTCTGCTTGACTGTAAAAACCCATTTGCACTCTACTGGTCTCTTACCTGTTGGAAGTGTGACAAGGTCCGAAGTATTATTTTCTTCAGAGCTCTCATTTCTTCCATCATTGCAGCTTTCCACCGTTCATCCAAAATTGCATCTTGCCATTTCTGAGGGATAGACACAGAGGAAAGAGAAGACACAAATGTATGGAAGAAGGAGATACCAAGAGGTAGCTCAGTCTCGGGATCCTGTGCTAACGAAGGGACATGTGAAGTTGCAGTAATGGTAGTGGTCTTTCCTTGCTTGCTTCTGGCACAGCTATAAACTTGCAGAGGCTTGGTAGCATTCAGACTGCCAAAGGCAATGGGTGATGGTGTAGAGGGTGATATCGGTATCTCATGGGCTGCTGTCTCATCTTGTATCTTATGGGCGGCTATCTAATCTGGGATCTCATGGGCTACTGTCTCATCTGGGACGTATGGGATGTATGGATCCGGATCCGTGATTCTTCTTACTTGGATTCTTTCTATCTTCGTTAGTATAAACAAAGGCACATCTTCAAGTTCAGCTACATCCTTCTCCCCCTGAAGATGGGACTTATAGCACATCAGGTTTTTATGAAAGATGACGTCTTTGGTAACAAAAGTCCGGCAAGATGGTAGATGGTAACATTTATACCCTTTTGTGTAGCAGGATAACCAAGGAAGATGCAGCGGAGTCCCCTTGGATTAAGCTTGCCAGGAGAATGATGGTTGCGAGCATAACACACACAACCAAAGATCTTTGGTGGGAGGGCAAATGAAGTATCACCAAGTAATAGTTCCAAAGGAGCCTTGTTGTTTAATATTCTCGATGGTACCCTGTTGATGAGGGAGGTCACAGTAAGAATGGCATCACTCCAAAATTGCGCTGGAACATGACCCTCAAACATAAGAACTAAAGCTGTTTCAAGGAGACGGCGATTCTTTCTCTCTGCAACCCCATTTTGAGCTGGTGTATCAACACAGCTCGTTTGATGCAGTATCCCATGATCAGATAGATATTGCTGAAAAGTCCCTTCAAGATATTCTCTCCCATTCTTCGAAGTACCTTTATTTGGGTTTGAAACTGAGTCTTTATCATGTTATGGAACTGACAAAAACATTTAAAAACTTCACTTTTTTGATGCATAAGATAGACCCAAGTAGTTCTAGTGTGACAATCAATAAAAGTTACAAACCAATAATGCCCTGAGGTAGAAGTTGTCCTAACGGGACTCCAAACATCAGAATGAACCAAATCAAATATAACACTGCTTCTATTAAATTTAGGTAAATAGGTTGTACGAGCCTACTTAGCCAGAATACAGGCTTCGCATAATAACTCGTTTTTATTACAATGCTTTGAAAGAAAAGGAAACAACAGGGATAAAACAACTAGGGAAGGGTGACCGGTGACCCAGACGGTGATGCCACTGTTGTAGAGTGCTCACAGCCGAATAAAGATGATGTGCAGTAGGCAGAGGTGAAGGTGGGGATTTTGAAGGACCAACATTAAGCAAGTAGAGACCACCATGCAAACTATCATGTCCAATCGTCTTCCCGCTCTCCAGATCCTGAATTACACACGAGGAAGGGAAAAAAGTTATTTTATAGTTAAGAGATTTAGTTAGACTACTTATAGAAAACAAATTTGTAGAAAAAGTAGGTATATGAAGGATTGACTACAAAGTAAGAGAAAGAAAGCAGCAGATGGAGCCCTTTCCAGATATAGGAGAGAGAGAGAGATCCATCTGCTACTCGGAATGTATCTTTCCCATAAGAGAGAGAGTACAGAAAAAACGAATTGGCCGAACCAGTCATGTGATTAGTGGCTCCAATGTCCATAACCCATGAGCTAGAGACTAAAGAAGCGCAATGACCAACATGAGAAATACCTGATTAGACAAAGTAAGAACCTAGTGTGGCAGATGATAATGGAGAAGCAGTAAGGGCTGCAGCGGATGGCTTTAGTAGATTCTGAGTGCCTAAAGTTCTTCTGCTGATAGTGTAGGTAAAGTCCCAGTAGGAAGGCAAGCATCTATTTGATTTTCCTGTGGGAGCCAAAAATTCTTGGATTTTTGTTCCCCTTTCTAACGCCGCTTAGCCTCAAAGTCGGCTGGTTTACCATGTAATTTCCAACAGGTATCCTTGGTATGTCTTTCTTTCCCACAATGTTCACATCAAACTGGTTCAGAAAATATAGGACTGTTTTACTAAGTAGTCTGAAGAGCCGACCGTTATATTGGTAATGGAGGCATCATGGAGTTGCGACGCATGTCTTCAGATTGAACCAAGGCATAAGCCTGTTCTAAGGATGGAAGAGGCTCTCTTCTGAGGATTTGAGCCCTAATCTGATCAAATTCAACATTGAGTCCAGCCAAGAAGTTATACACACGTAGTTTGTCCTTAGCAGTCTTCATTGCAGTAGCATCAGTGGAACAAGCAGCAGTGAAGGTGTCATAGTAATCTAGCTCTTGCCACAAACTACAGAGTTTAGAATAGTATTGAGACACAGTGATATCCCTTTGCTTAGCTGCATTAATCTTCACATGTAGATCATAAATCAGAGAATAATTTCCCACCTGAGAGTAAGTCTCCTTTGCTGCATTCCAGATTTCGCTACCATCAGGCAATAATACATACCCACGGCCAATTTTCGGTTCCATAGAGCCAATTAGGTAAGCCATTACCATAGAATTTTCTAAAATACATTTATCATAGAGTCGATCAGTGGAGGCTGGTGCTTTTTTCTTACCCGTAATGTAGCCCAACAGACCTCTTGCAGAGATGGTCATATGTGAAGTTTTAGACCACATTAGGTAGTTAGTCCCATCCAACTTGATGGGATTTAGGGCTATTGCAGTGAACTCGAGTTTGGATATCTCCATATTAGATGAAACAACTTCTGAAGAGTCAGCCATGGTGAGGAACACAACCCACGAATGGTTTGATAGTGTAAAATACTTCTAAAGAGATGCCGCAAGGAGGAGATAATAATGTATGGTGTCGTGTGTCAAGCTTCTAAGATTGAGGTACACATCTATAGCAAGTGTTGATCTTCAACCAGTAATGGAAGCATCGAGGTTGGCTATTCGTGTGATCTCTATGAAGCACATCCCTATGACAAGGGATACATGGCTACAATAATAAGAAAAAACTGATGAGATATTTAGGTCATAGAAAAAACTGTGACAATAGGGTTCAAGAGAGGTTTAGAGGTAATGCGTATGGAAGATAAACAAGGCTAGCGATAATATATATGGAGGATAGGGAGGCTTGCGGTAATAGGATTGAGGTTTACAGGTGGTTACGGCAGAGTTGGGATAGGCTGTAGGTAGCTACGACAGGGTGGATAGTCTGTAGGTGATTACGGCAGGGTTAGGGTTGAGTACAGGTAGTTACAAGAGGGTTGGGATAGGTTGTACGTGATTAAGGCTGGGTTGGGTGTGATCATAGTTGTCAAGGCGACAAGGTGATCCAAGGTGTTCGGGGCCATCCTGGGAGCCTAGGCAACCAAGGCGTCCCTAGTGTTTTTTTTTTTTTTCTAAAATGTTAATGTTATATTAATGTTTATATATATGCAGCATTCTACAAGAATAATCAACATTTAAGACATAACTTAATTAATATGAGAAAACCAACAAGGCAACAAATAATGAATAAAGTATAGGACATAAGAAAGCATACTTATAATAAACAAAAAATCACAAATCAATAAAGTAAGAAGTTAGAACTTAGAACATCCTAGCATATAAGTAAGAAACAAGACTGCAAAGAGGAAGACTATAATGTTACTTACCTCTATGATGCGAAAATAAGTGTTTGTGCCTCTATTCCTCTAAAAGTAAGCTTGTACCCAAGGTTCGAGGTGCCGGTTTCGGCCAGCCTCGAAACCGAGATATCTCGAGTTTCGATCGAAACTGTTTCGATCGAAACCTGGTATTTTTCCTGAGACCCAAGTTTGCTAGTGTACGCTGAGACCTGGGATTGTGTCTAAAGTTAAAGTAGGCAACACGCATTTATGACTAACATTTGCGTACTTCTAACAAATTTGACCGGAGCGTAACTCCTTTAATATAGTTCGGATTCAAGTAATCTCGAATGCATTGCAAAACTAGCATAATCAGCTTTCCAACAAATCCAAGATTGTTTGAATCCGAGTTATAATGAAAGAGTTACACTCCAATCAAACCTTGTTCGGAGTACGCGAATGCTGTTTAAAGTCGTCTGAATGTAAATTATTTTTTTGGCATCAAAACAAGAGATTATTTTGGCGCACTCTTGGTTTTTAGTAGATGCTTTACTATAATATGATTTATGAAATTTTTATATTTTGGAAAAAAGCCTAGCATTTAAAAGTTGGAAATCGCCCCCGCATTAAAAAATATGGTTTTTGTTCTTGAACTAGAGGGTTGCCTTTTTATCCTTTTGGAATTTGAATTTTATACTATTTTTATTGGATTCAAATAGGGGGGGGGGGGGGTATTTGCTTATTTATAAATAATATCTTAAGTAAATGTTTACATTTACTTAAATGATATTAGTCATAAATAAGTACTACCTAATAAATGTTGTTCCTGTCTAGCCTAATAAATCTTTTGAAGAAAATTTAGAGATCAACAAAAAATATGAGAAAAAAAAACACATTGAAAACAAGGAGGTTGCCCAGACATTCTGGACATCCAAGGTGCCCTAGCTGTCTTGGGCAACCGCCTTTCTCACGTTCACAAGGAGCCCTGGCGCCCAAGCCCATAAGAACAGCCCGGATGCCTAGGCAACCCCTTGACAACTATGGGTGTGATTACAGATAGTTATGGCAGGTTTGAGACAGAAGACAGGTGGTTAAGGTGGGGCTGAGGTAGGCAATAGGAGATGGCGGTAATGCTGGAAGGGGTTACATGTGGTTTTGATAGGGAGAAAAAAGAAGAGGGGTTTGGCAATAAGAGAGAAAGGAAGAAGGGTTGGAAGTAGAGATGAAGAAAACCTAAGGAGGCTCTAATACCATGTTGAATCAGAGAAAAAAGGCAAATGATAGATCTCCTCACTCCCACATCTATTTATATTGATATAATAAGGAGAAGATTACAACTATACCCCTTACAATAAGAAGAGAAAAATAAGACAAATAAAATAAGACCCAAATACCCAAAGTACCCTCATAATGACACTACTACCTTTACTAATAACAAATTAACAAAACTTACGACACAGTCATTCTGTGAGTTTAAAGTGGCCATGACCTCAACTACTACACTACACAAAAAGTTACCTTAGAAACCCAATTGGATGTCATGACATAGTTGCAGCAGCATAGTGGTTTAAGAGAGCTAAATATGTGAAGTAGTTGATGTTTACAGTTGAGGTACAAAAGCTCCATCACTAGCTTCGCAAAGCAGGATTACTAATAACATTATGTGTAGCTTCCAGTATTTTATTTACCTTCTATAAGGTAAAGGTATATGTCTATAACAAAAATGATGAAAACCCATATTGTAATTTATAGGTTTGTTCAATGCATTTCAGAACAGTCAAACATATTCCTTAGAGCTTCTGATGCAGTAGCAATGGACTGGTGGGATACATAAGACCCGATTTGGAAACCTAAGAATAGAGTGTCCAGCCAAGATTTCATTCAAAATCCAGTCCAAGAACCCAAGAGTTGGGCTCAATTTTAGGCCTGAAAAAGGGCCGTTTCTGTTAGAATTGTTTAGTTATTTGTTATCTTAATTTTTGTGAGTAAAACATAATTTTTTGAATTTAAATTAGTAGTTCTTAGAAGGTAGCATGGGCTTTTAGTGGACCCCTAGTTATGTCGATTTAGTCTAGAAGTTACTAATTTTGTCTAGTTCGATTAGTTGTCAGTTAAAAGAGTCTTAAATCCTACTAATAGTGCAGCAGCTCCTTGAGGATCGAACTTCAAAAGAATTTATGTTCCAATGATTATCTATTCATTAATGCTTGGAGTTTGATTTGTTTCTAATTAGACCATTCTTGTTGCTACCACTCACTCCTACTAACCCTCATTTTATTATGGTGACATCTTTCAGATTATAAGTCAAAAGCTAAAAGTTAAAAGTTGATGATTGTTTATTGTCTTAATGTTGAAAAACTGATTAGATTTTTTAGTAAACCCTTTGGCAAGAAATAAGAATACGTAATCGAGCGCGTAGTAAGTAAATCTTCTTATGACATATTACTCATAGTTAAACTAATCTCTATGGTCCATTCTCCTCTTATAAGCAAGATTATGTGGGATCAGATAATTTCCTGAATATTAAAATTAACGAATCTTCAAGAATGTCCAAGGTAGCAAATATGAACAGGAAAGGTCTCAAATCTTAGGAAACCTACCTGCAGGTCAGTAATGTCTTCTCAAATCAAGGGGATGGTGAAGACACAACAATGAAGGTAGTAAGAAACGACCTGCACATTTGCAGGTTAATGGAACATATTGCCACAGGTAGAGTGGATGTTTGGAACAAGATTCATGTAACCAACCCTGAGTAAATGTGATAAGGTTCCAGTAAGCTGTGTTGACTGGATATAATGTCAACTTTCAGCATCCACTTAGAACAAGCATCAAACTATTTGAGATGCTTTACCAAAATAAAGATCTGAGCTGCCAAGTAGAGAGCAGGCACCCTATTTGAGCTGAAGAAAACTTGCTTAGTTGGTTGGTGTCCTAACAAGTATAGTGCGGGCACCCAGGAGGTCATGGGTTTGACTCTCCTGTTATCACCTTGTGCCGGAAGGCACACCCTTCCCCTCCTCCCTCCCTCCCTCCCTCCCTCCCTTCTTTGTAATTCTAAGTAAAAAAAAGGGCGTCCCAGTGCACGAGGCTTCCGCTACTGCAAGGTCTGGGGAGGGCAGAATGTAGGCAGCCTTACCCCCACAATGTGGAGAGGTTGTTTCCATGATTCGAACCCGTGACCACTAGATTGCAATATGACAACCTTACCGTCACACCAAGGCTCGCCCTCCTTGTAACTCTAAGTGACGGTAGTCAAAAACAAAAACAAAAAAAAGAAGCTTAATTCAGCATAATTTAGTCCATCTTAAATTCTGAAAATGATACCAAAACAAATGCATGTAAAGTTCAATAGGAGACATACCAACAAAAGTTCTAGGCCTATAGGGCCAAGAAGTAACAGCATGTCGCATCTAAATACTATTGTTGCACAAACCTGTTAAGAAAACAGAGACCATAGCATAACTTGTAAAAAGTTAAATCAGAAGAATACATTTACATATGCATTACACATGACATCATGATCTACAAACTATAAGTTCACCATACCAAAAAAGGCAGCCAAAGAAATGGCTTTCAACTTTTTCAAGACAGGATAGATATTGAATTAACCAACTTGAATAAAAATCAATAAAAGCCACAACCTGAATTAGTAGAGGATGAAACCCAATGGAAAAAAAGTGGCTTAGTTTCTCCAGCCACTTTCTCGAGAAAGCTACACTAACGTATTTTCTGTCTGACATGGAACAGATTATTCATTTATGAACTAGACTAGGTCTAGAAACTTCAGGAAATAAATGGCACTATACTTCAAGGAAAATCACTTAGAAAATAGTTCTTGCCAGTGCTGTCTTTCCTCGTTTTAATATGGTACTTACTTCATCATGCTTTTTCACAAAAATACAAGATTAAATCCAGATTAAGATCAGTCAATACCTTAACCATCATATTCAACACAGTGGACTTATGTGCACACATGCCGAGGTTCTTAATCATGGTTTCTGTGCTGGTTTCTGCCAACATTGAAACCGAGATATCCCAGGTTTTGATCCAAACCAGGTCGAAACCTGTGTTGAAACCTAGGTCAAAAATCTGTGTCGAAACCTAGGTCGAAAACCTGTGTCGAAACCTAGTCAAAACCTGCTTCGACCCAAGGTATCTCAGATATTGTTGATACCGAGACAACTCGACCGAAACTTAATTAAAAACCATGATACAATCACATATTCCATTACAAACCATAATATTGGCCTAGACGAAAATAGTTGCATTGCCAAATAGTTAAAAAAAGTTGTCCCTGGGTTTTTGGCCTCCAAACATGAAAATAAGTCATTTTAAAATAAATTTGGCTTGGTTTAACCAGGGGTAGAAAAGACATCAGCAAGGTTTCAAGTATCATACCAATACACCCGTATCATACGATACGTATCGGATTCGACACTAGTCGACACGATACATGTGAAAACGTGTCTTAATATTTTAATGTCAAATTATATAAGGGCATGGCATACTTGTAATTTTATATTTTATATTTGTTTTATTTCCTTTACTTAGAATCCTAGTCACTCTAGAGTTGGGACTCCTAGTCACTCTAGAGTTTCTGTTAGTTTGTAATCATATTCATATAAATAAGAAGGTTGTGTAGAGAGATAATTAATTCTCTCCCATTCTCTGATTCAACATGGTATCAGAGCCTCCCTAGATCTCTCTCTTCTCTTCTCCTTTTTTTCTTTTTTCTCCTTCTCCTCTAACCTACTGCCATAGCCTCTCCTTCCCTTACAGTCTCTACCGCCAGCAATATCCCTGCGCTAGATCTCCTTGCCACAACCTCTAGGCCCCAACAATATCCTCTACCACCTGTTGATAGCCCTGCCGAAAGCCACAACCACCTTAAAATCCCACCGCCACTCCTATAACTCCATCCAGACTTACCGCCAGGCCATATAACCTAATCTAGCTTTACCGCCAAGCCATATCACCCCTTCTATACCTATCGTACCACCTATAACCCCATCCAGCCTTACCGCCAGGCCATATAACTCCCTCCTATATCTACCGCCAACCTCCACGACCTCCCTAGTTCTTTTCTCCTTTACCGCCTGCACCTATAATCCTTGAACTTCACCCTAAAACCTTTTTACCCTCTAAATCTTCTCCTCATCCTCTCTAATTTCTTACCTATGAAGTAAACCTTCCCACAAGGGTTTGTTAATACCAGTTGCCATGTATCCCTTGTTGCCGGGCTACTTTAAAGAGATCACTTGAATAGCCAACCTCGATTCTTCCCTGACTGCATGAAGATCGAAAATTACTGCATATGTGTATATCGTTCCCAAAAGTTTGATACACGGCATCACTGTTGAAGATATTTTACATTTTTTTGCTCCAGTTTATTAGTCAGATTGTTCTTGGGTTGTGATCATTCCCATGGCTGACTCCTCTAAAGTTGTTTCTCCCAATATGAAGACCTCTAAGATTGAATTCATTGCTATTATCCTTAACTCAATTAAGTTGGATGGGACTAACTATTTGATGTGGTCTAAAACCACACATATGGCAATCTCTGCAAGAGGCCTACTGGGTTACATTAATGGTAAAAAGAAGGCACCTCCTCTAACAGATAAATTATATGATAAATGGGCATCTAAGAACTCCATTGTGATGGCCTATTTAATTGGTTCTATGGAGCCCAAAATTGGCCGGGGGTATGTACTGCTACCTGATGCTACAAAAATTTGGAAGGCTACCAAGGAGACTTATTCCCAAGTGAGCAACTATTCTTTGATTTATGATCCCCATGTGAAGATCGGTGCAACCAAGCAACGGGACATTACAGTCTCCCAATATTATTCTGAACTCCGAAGTCTATGGCAAGAGTTAGATTATTATGATACCTTTATTATTTCCTGCTCCACTGATGCTACTACCATGAAACTTGCAAAAGACAAACTATGGGTCTATAATTTTTTGGCTAGCCTCAATATTGAGTTTGATCAAATTCGTGCTCATATCCTTAGTAGGAAGTTTCTCCCATCTTTAGAACAAGTTTATGCAATGGTTCAGTCTGAGGATATGTGCCGTACTTCATGATGCCCCCACTACCAGCAGAAAGGTCCGCCCTCCAAACCACTCAACCAAGTGGCTCTGCATTACCCATACCAATTCGGTGTGACTATTGTGGAAAGGAACGACACACCAAAGAAACTTCCTGGAAAATGCATGACAAACCAGCCGATTTTGAGGCCAAAAGACGTAAAAGAGGAATGTAGAGATCTAAGAATTTCAAGGCACCACAGGCTCATCAAACACATGGATTAAAATCTCGGCGAGATCTCGCCGAGATCTCGCCGATTTCGCTGGTTTCGACACTAGCCGAGACGAAAACAGAGGCGATAACCATTTTCGTCTCGGCATTTACCTATTCTCGCCGAGATCTCGCGAGATCTCGCTATTTTTCGCTATCTCTCGCGAGATCTCGCCGAGATCTCGCGAGATTTTGCTTTTTGCTTTTTTTTTCTTTATAAGCAGACGGGAGGGTCTGTTTCCCGGTCGAGAACTCGACCGAGAAACGATCCCCCTCTTAAATTTTTGCATTTCTTCATTTCTTCCCCATTTTTTTTTGTTTGGACTTCTAAATTGCTACTGAGTGGTGCTTCGGACTGCGGGGATTCTTGTAAGAGCTTCATATCAACTGTTAAGGTAAGTTTCTTGCCGAAAAATGAAATTTTACATGAGACTACAAAAAGGGAGAAATTTTTTTTTCTAGAATGTGATGAAATTTTTATATGTTAGTTACGTGAGCCCGATCTACAAGCTCACGGTTTCAGTTTTCGATTTTGATTGTTGTAGGTATTTTTTCAATTATTTGCATTTAAAAATGAATTTTCAGCAATTAAAATTTAAAATATTAATTATTATTACTCATTTGATGATGATGACCTATTTATATGTTAATCACCGTTGGCGATTCTCGTCCTACGATTTCGATTTCGATTTCGGTTGTTGTATGTTTTTTTTGAATTATTTATATTAAAAAATAATTTTCAGCAATTAAAAATTAATTTAAAATTGATTAAAAATGCTATAAAATCGGGAAAAATAAGGAAAAATGTTCGATCGCATTTAAAATATGAGAAAAATTTTGAAATGTAATTTCTCGTGTTCAAGTTTGTAAGGTTATTGAAGTTTGTGTTTTCTATGAAACGGTGCTTGGAAATTATGTCGGGACCAAGTTCCGGGGGCGGGCGATGGGGGCGGCGGTACCGGTTCCCGGCCCGACCGCATGGCGGTATGCGCGCCCTTCGGGGTGATAGGAAGAAGACCCGGTGTAATTTTTGTGGGAAGAAGCTTGGTCGGCGGCATCACAAGGCCGAAGCAACACTTGAGTGGATTGGGCAAGATGTTTCCAAATGCTGCGGTGTCCGTGGAGATATCCGGGGCCATAGGTGAACGGTTGAGGGGAGGAAGGCGGAGGAGGGCAGCAATGGAAGAGAAAAACAACAATTTAAGAGGCATTCGAGGCACCGTACCGGAATCCCGGTGAGGAACATGAGGTTGAGGGATGGGATGTAGAAGATATGACGAGAGGCGGAGGCAAGACAGATGCGTCGTGCGGCAATGGCTAGTAGAGAAACCCTAGATCGGATGCGAGAGAGGAGACGGACGGGAGCGGGTACATCCGGGAGCGGGTGGCGGTGGTAGTGGATTTGTTGAGCTGAGCCGCGAGACGGAGCAAAGGGATTGGTTCCCGGTTTTCTGGATCGCGAAGTAGAAGGGAAGAACCCGTGCCACGGGGGCGGGATGATTATGTTCAAGTTCCAGAGCAAGATCCCGCAGATCTTTCGAAGCAAGGTAGTAAGCAAAAAAAAAAAAGGCAATGTTTGGGGAAAGAATAGGGAGTCGGTAGGGTATTCTTACTCTAAGTGGTCGTTTTATCATGGCATCCCAAAAAACGCCACCGCGGGCCCTTTCTTTTCGAGCATGCTGGATGCGACTTGAGGCGGTACGGGGGTTGGAGGGCCAAATCAATATGAGTTAATGACTCATTATTTGCCCCAACATAAGAAGGAATTACAAGGCTGGATTAAGCCGGAAGAGGCATTGGGAAGATTTCGGAGTAACTATTATGTGTGATGGTTGGACTGGTCCTACCGAAAGTCCATCATCAACTTCATGGTTTCTTTGTGATGGGAGGGACGGTGTTCCTTAGGGTCCGTTGATGCATCGGCTGAAGTAAAAGATGCGATTATATTTATGGGCTGTTGCAAGAGGTGGTGGTTGAGGTGGGAGCTCGGAATGTTGTCCAGTTGTGACGGACGGACAACGGCAATTCTAAGAAGGCGGGGAGATGTTAATGAACAATCCCGACTACAATCTCTTCCGGACTCCATGTGCTGCCCATTGTATTGATTTGATGTTAAGGACATGGGCAAGATAAGTAAAGTCAAGAAAGTGGTTGAAGCAAGCAAGACAAGTAACCACTTTCATCTACAACCATGGTTATTCCTTGAACATGCTCGGGGAGAGATGTGGGGGGGACTTGGTCGGACCAAGCATCACCGGATTCGCTACGAACTTGTGGACGCATTGAAAGTACGTGTTAAAGCTTTGATACCACGTGGCTATAAGAATTATATAAAGATCATCAATGACCGATGGGAAAGCCAACTCATGCATCCATTGCATAAGGCTGGTGAGTAAATTTGATGATGTATTTACTTTAGTTTTACTTATGTACCAATATAATTTTTATTTGTTTTAACCATGTGTCCACTGTCAAATATTTCAGGATACTATTTGAACCCCAAGTACCGAGTATACGCATGTACTTAGGACGAACGCGAGAACTCATTGAGGCGGTGAAGCTAGTGGTTGCAAAGTTGGAGCCGGATCCCCAAGCACGGGCATTGGCAAACCTAGAGGTGAGTTGTGTGCTTCATTCCTGGAAATATGTGCTTCGACTATATATTGTAATTGCAAATATTTATAAGTTTTCGATTGTGTGTAGATTAAAACCTTTAGGGAAGCCCGTGGGAGTTTTGGGTTCCCATTGCGGTGGTCGGACGTGACAAAAGTGATCCGTGTATGTATTACGTTTAATTGACGCACGAAATTAAATTATCTTATGTTTTATGTATTACATTTAAATGACATCCGAAATTAAAATATGCTATTGTTCTTATGCGGTGAATGGTGGGTGTTGTATGGTAAAGATGCACCGCTCCGAAGAAGATAGCAAGTAGAGTGTTAGCTCAAACATGCTCCGCATCCGGTTGTGAGCGAACCGGAGTACTTTCAACCTCATTCATTCAAAGAGGCGGAATCGACTTGGCTCCCCAACGGCTAAATGACTTGGTCTTTGTGCATTACAACAGAGGCCGAGGGTGCAAAACATGTTCTTTGATAAGGAGGATGATACCCCTTTCGAGCTCGCCAACATCTTCCGGCTTGACTCGAAGAGGAAGATCCATTAGTAGAGTGGGTGCGGGACGGGAGTACCCGTGATGGACGAGCCCGGGGATGCCCGACTCCCATTTGGCCAGCCATTTGGATCGATGTCGACGAGTTTTTAGCCTCGGAAGAGGGTCGAGTCCATCACGGTCACCCGTGCCATTTGACCCTCCTGGCGGCGCCGATACGGAAGATCCCGAGGGAGTTGGGTGGTAGTGGAGCTAGTGGCGGTGATCGTGGGGGTGGGGGTCGAGCCGCTTTTGTCGATATTGGGGCTGATCCGAGCCACGAGCATCACCTGTTGGATCGCCGGGGAGAGCCGGTACACTCATACACACGGGATGATGACCATGGTGCACGTACGCCCATCCTCATCGCGTAGACCAACCGTGATTCGCGTAGGCCCCGACATCATTCCCATTCTCCAACATGATGAAGATCCTGATTGTAGTAGCGCGATGGGCGCCGATGTTGATAGCCTCTCCAGTGGCTTACGAGGATTGAGTGTGGAGGAGAATAGCAATTCTGCGGTGGACATGAGCAATGGAACTTTCCCGGATATAGACCGGTTCGACATACACCTCAAATGATTATGTTGATATCAACTTCGTCCCCATCCCACTACGGCCGCATATGGTTCTTCTTTCGACGATGGTTCGGATGCGGGAGCACATCCGGAGTCATAGTGGATCAACCAACTCTATTCCATTCCATCGGTACTTCGGCAAGATTCTACGCACTGCAGTACTACGAAGTTTTCCATTCTTCCCAAAGATTGGTATCCTTGGACAGCTCACGATGTTATATTTATGAATCATGTGCAAGACTACCGAACTACTTTGCATCAAGAATGTCATGGGAAGATTATGTTGCTCAATTGGAAGACAATTTGCGTCGACAACTTTCCCGGATGTATGATGATAGTAGGATGGATCATCCACGACACTCTACGTATTACTAGACATTGTATCCGTATAAGGATTGTGGAATTGTGGACTATAGGCACATGGGGACTATGGGATCATTAATGTTGAATATTTGAATTTTGAACTATGATGTAAATTATGTAATGATTTATAATGAAGTGTAATTTTGTTTCTCTTTCCCCTAATGCATTATGTTATTGTCTCATTTGCCATATTTGATTGAATATAATAGCTAATATTAACCTAAATTAACAAATGATTTCGGCATTGATTGTGAAAACATGGGTGTAAACCCAAACAACCACAAATGGTCATTATTTTTACAATTTTATACTCTAAATGTGTTTATGTATGTAAAAAATAAGGTTCCCTAAAGTTGGAGACCTAAAAAAGGCATTTTGGCCACCGAGACAGCCTTTTTAAGCTGTTTCGGACAAAATGCATAGTCTCGGCGAGATCTCGGCGAGATCTCGCCGAGATCTCGGTTTCGGAGGAGGCCGAGACTCCTCCGAAACTCGAGATTTTAAACCTTGATCAAACAAAGACTTGCCCTCCTACTGGGGCTCCACCTATGCTATCCACAGAAGAACTTCAGGCTCTCCGACATCTTCTTAGGCCATCTACTGTAACCTCCACCGATCATCCTTCATCATCTGCCACACCAGGTTCTTTTTTTGTACAGTCAGGTATTTCTCATGATGGTCACTGTGCTTACTTTGTTCATGGTCCTTGGGTTATGGGCATTGGAGTCACTGATCACATGACTGGTTCAGCCAACTCCTTTTTCTATACTCTCCCTTTTCTGGGAAAGATACAGTCCGAGTAGCAGATGGGTCTCTCTTTCCTACATCTGAGAAGGGATCCATCCGTTGCTCCTCCATCCTTACTTTAGAGTTTGTTCTTCATGTTCCTAGCTTTGCTACAAATTTGCTATCTATTAGTAGAGCCTTATAAAATCCCTTAACTGCAAAGTGACTTTCTTTCCGTCTTTGTGTGTAATTCAGGATCTGGTGAGCAAAAAGACGATTAGACATGATAGATTGCATGGTGGTCTCTACTTACTTGCAGATGGTCCTTCAGAACCTACATCATCACCTCTACCTTTACCTCTACCTACACCACATCACCGTTACTCCGCTGTCAACACCCTCCAGTAATGGCACAGACATCTTGGTCACCCTCCTTCAGTAGTTTTGTCTCGGTTGTTTCTTTTTTTATTTATGTATTGTAATAAAAAATGAGTTATTATGTGAAGCCTGTGTTTTGGCTAAGCAGGCTCGTACAACCTATTCACCTTCCTTTAATAGAAGTAGTGATTTGTTTGATTTAGTGCACTCTGATGTATGGGGTCCTGCTAGGACGACTTCTATCTCTAGCCATCGTTGGTTTGTCACCTTTATGGATCACCTTCCTTTAATGGAAGTAGTGATTTGTTTGATTTAGTGCACTCTGATGTATGGGGTCCTGCTAGGACGACTTCCATCTCTAGCCATCGTTGGTTTGTCACCTTTATTGATTGTTACTCACGGACTACATGGGTTTACCTAATGCATAATAAAAGTGATGCAGTAGTAGTGTCATGGATGGATCGACACGAGCCAATTTGGCTATCCAAGCCAAACCTGAACCGGCTCAAACCCAAACCAACCTTTTGGTCTGGAAAAGGAAAAGGTTGGTAGATGATTAATTAGAATAGGGAGTTTCAGTATTAGGGTTTTTCTTATTTATTATTTCTATTTTATGCCATAGAGATTAGATTTTATTTCATAAAGATGTTATTTACTTTCTAAGTTTATTTCACATTAGTTTAGGAATGTTATTTCTTTTATAAAGAGACATGTAATAAAGTAAAGGGTAGTGAGAATTGAAGTTCGGAATAGAATGAAGAATTGATTTGGTAAGCCACGAGCAGAAGCTTTGAAGTTTTCTCTCTTCCATCTCAGTGAACTAGGGCCGACCTTCTCTTGGTCAGCTTCTCTCCTCTTCTTCTTCCTTTTCCCTTCCTTCCTTTCTCTTCTTCCATCTTCCCTCTCCCCAGTCCCTACAAACGAAACCCCTCCCCTGTTTTGGCAGTAATCACAGCCCCATAAGAAACCCTCGATCTCCCTCATCCCTTCTCACTCTAGAATCTTGAGAGTACCCTCTACACCTAAGGGCGACATCAATCCTTGAGCTTCAGCCCCAAACCACCACCCTATCGTGAGCTACAAACCAAATTTCAGATCTATCCCTGCTTTACCGCCCCAGGTGAGTTGCAGCAATCATTAGAGTGATTTTTAGCTTGTGAACTGAAGAACTACTTTGAGGGTTTGGTAGGTTGATGAGATACGAACCACTCCCTGAAGTTTCAGACCAAACCGAAGCTTATTGAGAGAGTTCTATCAATTTTCCCTAAATCTGGTCATCGTTTTTCAGTTTCTGTCGAAGGTTGAAGAAGAAGTTTGATTTAAGAATCTCTTTATTCCATCCCAATGAGTACCCTCCCATCTCCTTGTAATTACAATTTTACCATTCCTTACCTTTGACTCATAATTAACCACTATCTTTAATTCTAATTCCTCCCATGTCCTATGGCTTTGTTTGGTTTGTTAAGATATTGCAAACTTCTGATTATTTATAGAAGTGCCATTACTGGTTGAGTTTTGGACTTATTTACGATTCTGCCACTGTTATCTGGATCAAGCTTGCTTTTTATTTGGGTGGGCCTACTAGCGAATCTAATTAGGGTTTTCAACTCAGGATTCCGCATCAAAAAGTGATGTTTTTCAATGCTTCCATCAATTTCACAATATGATAAAGACACAATTCCAGGCAAAGTTGAAAGTACTTCATAGTGATAATGATAAGAAATTTCTTGATGGGAAATTTCAGCACTACTTGTCAGAAAATGGCATCCTCCACCAAATGAATTGCGTTGATACACCTACTCAGAATGGCGTCGCAGAACGAAAAAACCGTCACCTTCTTGAGACGGCCAGAGCTCTCATGTTTGAGAGCAATGTTCCAGCCTGCTTTTGGAGTGTTGCTATTCTCACTGCCGCTTCTCTTATCAATCGGCTCCCTTCAAGAATTCTAAGCAACAAAGCCCCTCTGGATCTCCTCCTTGGTGCTACTTCCTTTGTGTTACCGTCGAAGGTTTTTGATTGTGTCTATTATGCGCGCAATCATCAATCTCTTAGCAAGCTTGATCCCCAGGGGCTCCAGTGTATTTTCATTGGTTATCCTACCACTCAGAAAGGCTATAAGTGCTATCTTCCTCTTGCCCGAAAAACATATATTACTAAGGATGTTCTCTTTAATGAACATTTGATGTACTACAAGCCACATCTTCAGGGGGAAAAGGATGAGCAAAGTGTTGAAGATGTGCCTATGTTTGAAGATGTGCCAAAGGAACTAGAATAGGTCCAAGAAAGAATCATGGATTCAGCTCCAGAGATAGATGCACCACCTTCTATACCCATACCTATACCTGTACCTATACCTACACCTACAACTAGTCCCATAACCAGTCCAGCCAAACCTCTGTAGGTCTACAGTCAAAACCGTGCCAGAAACAAGCAAGGAAAGGCCACTACCATTAACGCAACTACACATGTCCTTTTGCCAGCCTTGGATCCAAAGACTGAGCTTCCTCTCGGTAATGAAATTTCACTCTCTGACTCTAACTAACCCATTGCTACTCGGAAAAGTACTAGAACCTATACACATTACCCAATTTCCAATTTTGTTTCATATAATTCTTTATCTCCTTCCTTTTGTGCATTTGTGTCTTCGCTTTCTTCTGTATCCCTTCCCCAGAAATGGCAGGATGCAATTTTGGATGAACGGTGGAAAGTTGCAATGATGGAAGAAATGAGAGCTCTGAAGAAGAATAATACTTGGGACCTTGTTCCACTCCCACCGGGTAAGAGACCAGTAAAATGCAAATAGGTTTTTACAGTCAAGCAAAAAAGTAATGGCACAATGGATCAGTATAAAGCAAGATTAGTAGCCCATGGATTCATTCAGACATATGGTATTGATTACCAAGAAACCTTTGCGCCAGTGGTTAAGATGACAACATGCGGGTTCTCTTGGCATGTACACCACAATTGGGATTTGCAACAGCTTAATGTAAAGAATGCCTTCCTTTATAAGGAACTCAATGAGGAAGTTTATATGGATTGTCCACCTGGGTTACAGATGCAAACACCAATGGGAAGGTAAGTAGGCTGAAATGTTCTCTTTATAGACTCAAACAGTCCCCTAGAGCATGGTTTAGTAGACTTCACAAAGCTATGATAGCCTTTGGTTATACACAGAGTAATGTTGACCATACATTGTTTATCAAGCATTCATTTGGAAAATTTACTGCACTTCTGGTATATGTGGATGATATTATTGTCACTAGGAATAGTGAAGATGAGATAAGAAAACTCAAAACATTTCTAGGGGAGGAGTTCGAAATTAAAGATCTTGGAAAGTTTAGGTACTTTCTTGGGATCAAAGTTGCTCATTCTGCAAAAGGCATCTTTCTTTCTCAAAGGAAGTACATCATTTATCTTCTATCAGAGATAGGTTTGCTAGGCTGCAGACCGTGTGATACCCCACTGGGCTCTAATACTAAGCTCAAAGAGAAATAAGGAATTTCGACAGATAAAGGAAGATATTAGCGATTGGTTGGAAAGCTTATTTACTTATCACATACCAGACCAGATATAGCATTTGCAGTCAGTTTGGTAAGTCAGTTTATGCATGATCCATATTCTACGCATATGGAGGCTGTCTATAGGATTCTGCATTACCTAAAGGCAGCTCCAGGAAAGGGGATCTTACTCTCACCACGTGATGATTTTAAAGTAAAAGCTTATACTGATGCCGACTGGGCAGGTAGTCTAGACCGGAAGTCTATTTCTAGTTATTGTACCTTTGTGGGAGAAAATCTAGTTACTTGGTGTAGCAAGAAGCAGAATGTAATGACACGTTTTAGTGCAAAAGCAGAATTCAAAGCAATGGCACAAGGAATAATGTGAACTTCTATGGTTGAAAGGTCTACTCAGTGACTTGAAAGTAGAGTGTTCTCAACCCATGACTCTCTTTGTGATAATAAAGAAGCCATCAACATTGCTCACAATCCAGTTCAGTATGATAGGACTAAGCATGTTGAGGTAGATCGTCACTTCATCAAAGAAGAGTTAGAAAGTGGTCAGATTCAAATTCCATTTGTCAGATCAAAAGATCAGCTAGCAGACATTTTCATTAAAGGTTTATCTGGGAAACCGTTTTACATGATATTGTCCAAGTTGAGTATGCATGATATATAAGGGTATGGCATACGTGTCATTTTACATTTTATATTTGTTTAATTTCCATTCCTTAGAATCCTAGTCACTCTAGAGTTAGACTCCTAGTCACTCTAGAGTTCCTATTAGTTTGTAATTATATTCATTATAAATAAGAAGATCGTGTGGAGAGATAATTAATTCTCTCCCATTCTCTGATTCAACATTTAGAAATAAAGTGTATCGACAGTATCGGTCCGATACGGTTCTATACGTGTCGATACACTTTGATACACTGGATTGCATCGATTTTTTTTTTTTTTTTTTGATACATATAAAAAAATAAATTTAAAAAAAAAACATAAAACAGACCTGTATCGACCATTATCGATACAGGCTTGTTGATACGCAAAGTCTTCTTCCTCTTCTCTGATCTGCCTCACTTGTTGTATTGATTTCAGATCTGATATCAGCATATACCATTATTAAAGTTCCTATAATCAGTTTATATTATCAAATTTCATCAGTTACACACTTATATTCAATCTAGATTTTGTGTATGCAGTCCATATTTTATTATTCAGTCCATATTATAGTATTCAGTCCAGAATTGTATTATCAGTCTAGATCTGATATCAGTATATTAATTTCAGCTTCTCTACCAGTTTTAAACTTCAGTTTTCAGGTCAGTTATATATAAAACAAACCTGATCTATATATAACTTATACATCAAATAATGTCACATTTTCCTTTTTAATGTTGCTAATTATAGTGCTTTTAATGCTTTAAAATTGTGTTTTATATGTTCCCTAATTATACCAGTGCGGATCTTGCCTCGTATCCATGCATATCCACCGTATCCACGATACAATACGATACGTCTCTTAAAATCAAATAACCGATATGATACCAATACGCAATACTTTAATCCTCGGACATCAGTGTACAACCACGTTCTAGTGTTAGGATGCAAGTAAGACCAAGAACTTTGTACCTCAAATCATAATAGCATTCAAGTGATCATTATGCAAGCAAGAACAAGAACTGATTTAATGTCCAGTTTCTGAGTTCTCTAATAGTTATGGTCCGTATAGTCTGAAATAATGATAAAATTGCAGGCTCGTTAGCAGAAGCATTTCTCACAACTACTGACACCATAATAAGAGAGAGATAAAAAGCCTGTTGGCTACGGAAGGTAAGCAAAATTATAGCAGCTATGGGAGAAGTACCAGCATTATGTAAATGAAAAAAATGAAGGAACAGTGGCAAGGACAATAAGCTGACCCCATTTAATTGGGATAAGCCTGAGTTGAGTTAAGATGAGTTAAAGAACAGAAGCAAGGCCTTGAGAGAAAGAGGCCTTGAGAGAAAGAGAGATGATATGACGTGATGTGTGAAGTCTTTCATTTTGCAGAGAAGCCAACCAACTGGCTGGTTCCTAGCTTCTTTTGTCAAGTGATATTCTGTTGTATCTGTTGGATTTCCAGTAGCCTTTTAAAAAAATTTAATGGATACAGAGATCAGACCACTTTTCAAAGGGCTTTTGAAATAGGCGCTACAACAAAGTAGCACATTCAAAAATTTGAATTAACATCTGGTTGGTGGATCACCTCTACTGATGCCTTCCAAATTAGTATATCAACCACGTCAACCTAATTTCTTATATTGACAAAAAAAACTAAACAGATTCAAGAAAAAATACGTATTTGGATTTAAATACTTTATTGGTGAGAACCTCTTTTCAAGAATCAATGACATTTATGCCAAAACTTTCCCAAGTTCCAAACATTTTAGAAATTAATGTATTTTAGGCATTCAATTGTACAGCTCAACTTAATTAAGTCCCATTCAACCACAAGTGATCGTCTATAGAAATCCTGTTTTATTATACAACTTATTTAGGTCTCTCAATGCACAGTGCCCAAAATCTTGATTGACTTCCCCTCATACTGTCACTTATACGTGCTACTTCTAAGTTCCTTGAATTCATTCATTGCAATCTATCTACGTAGCCTTCCCACTCATCCAACTCAACATTCTCATCTAAGTTACACTAATTTATGATAATGTTGTATCGTTATTGTTCAACATTCAACCCCATAAAGCATCTCTAAATTTATAGAAACCATTAAGGACAAAGAAAATTCATCCCCAATGACCCCTAGCCTTACTGACTCTTCATCCCCAACGGCCCTAGCCTTACAGGCTTTCTTATATTTCTTAATCATACAGATGCCAAGTCAAACCAGTATAAACTGGAAACGCCACTTAAATGTTCAAACGTTTTTTAGCTAGACTATTTGGTAAAAACTAGCAGTTAAACTCTGAAAAAAAAAAAAAAAAAGTTAAAACTTAACTGGACCGCTTTCAGGTTCAATTTCTGGTCCAGTTTTGCAACTATGCCCTGAAGCATTATGGATGTGAGCCATGAATCTTATGCTAAGCGTCAAGCGTGTGTCTTCTGCATAAAAAATAGGGTACTTATCTAACAAAATTGAGATACAAAAAATCAATTTTCTATATTCTTAAATTCTAATATTTCATTTGTAATAGTAGTAGAAAAATTGATTGCTGTTGCAGTAGTAATAGTAGTAGTACCAATATCAGTAGTAATAAATAAAAGAAAATTACTCATACCACCCCTGGATTTTGGTCCAAAAACACCTACTACCCTAAAGTTGACAACAATTACACACACTACCCCTTTGATTTTTTTAGACCATTACACCCTTATTATATTTCCCAACAAAAAAGATGAAAAGTCATTTTTGACCTCAATTGTTACCCTTTTTTTTCTTGTAAAACCCTAAATCCCACGACTGCGACTATTGCAACGGATATTCAAATCACCCTAGCAGCGGCGAACACGAAGACGAGTTCAGTAGCAGTGGCAATCGACTTTTGGATTTTGCTCCGAAGTTGGCCAGTAGCTGCTGTCAGCGACGACATCGGTATTCCACGAATCAGGTTTCATACATTCTGCTTTTGCTTAGGATATGAGGCAGGCTTTACACATTCACCGCCGACTTAATATCAAAATTCTTACCCTTCAATCCAAATCAATTTTCTAAACCCTCAACCCAAACCCTCAGTCATTCTCTTCTCATCGCAAACTGAACAAGAGCAGAGGCGATGCAGACCTGCAACCTGCAACTTCCTCCGAGAGACAGCACCAACGGCGATCATTTCGATGGCAACGACGTCGTTTCCCCAGGTCAACACGTGTCTCACCTTCCTTTCTGGTAACAGAGATCACCACACGATCCCTAACCCCGTGCACATTTCTCCAGTCCTAACTTCAAAGAATCCAAGGTGGAAGGTATTCCCGCACTCGAAGAGTCTGAAAGAGTCCTGTTCGGACGCCATGAACTGAGAAAGTGTTAGCAGATCGAAGAGGGTTTCTGAATGGAATGGATGAAGTAGGTTTTGATTAACTAATTTCTAAACCCTCAACCCTAACCCCTAATTTCTCTCCATCCTTCTCTCCAAGGTTCAATCCTCTGTTTTGATAATCTCCATTGACCCAGCTCATAATTTCAGCAATGCGTTTCATCAGCGCTTCACCAAGACTCCCACTTTGGTCAATGGATTCACGAAAGATGATGTAATTTAATTCGACGGAAGTGATGGAGACCATCTTTACTAAGTTGCCGGCGACGATGTAAGCTCTGATGTTCTATGGGTAAGGGAAAAAAAGGGTAAGGTAAAAACCTAATTTTGTCTTTTTATAATATTCAAAAGGGTATTTTGGATATTAAAAAAGTTTCATCATGCTGACATCAGCATTTGTGGGTCTCTGTGAAACAAGGTTTGAGATTTAGGGATAGTATGTGTAACTGTTGTCAACTTTAGGGTAGTAAATGTTTTTGGACCAAAGTCCAGGGGTGGTATGGGCAATTTTCCCTAAATAAAATTATATAGCATTCAAAATGTAATGAATTACTGATTCTTCAAATAGAATTTCAAACCATCTTCTCAGTCAAATACTGCAAAATATTGGACAGCATTCATCTTATAAACTCTTTTTAAGTAAAATGCCATAAAAAGTACTTAAAATATTTGTATGAGTTCATAAAATAAATTTTCATGTCATTAACTGGAAGATATTCCCTAAGATGCACAATTAAGTTCATATCCTAATAAATTCAATGCTACTCCAATAGTTTAACTAAAGAAAGCCTCATCCCATTAACACATCCCCTTCTATGGTTCCACTCTACAAAGGTCCATACTTTTGTTTAATTGTAAGTCATGTCAACTACAACAACCCATTTCCTCTTTGACTTTATTCTTTTAGATCCTTCAGCCTTCAACTAGCAGCATATCACCACCCATGGAAGAAGCTTCTCAATTGACTTCTCCTCCATCTGTCACCTACCAGTGCTAATCCAGAGATCCCACAAAAGCCTTTCATCTTTAATTCTATCTTTCCTAAACTTGCGACTCATAAACAACAATGTGTTGATCCCAACACTCAGTGCACGTCTATGTTGTTCCTCAAATCTTAATTTCCAAGAATTCTTCTCTTTAAAGCATTACTAATCATATGGCAGTAACATAAAAGATTTTACTTTTTTTTTTTTTTTTTCGGAATCTATTGAATAAAAAGAACCCTAGAAGCACTCTACTGGGTCACCATGTTTTATTTCTATGACAACATCCTTTCCATCTCTCCCACCTTGCGGATAATCTAACCAAGATTATGGAAACAGTCAACAACAACAAGAACATCTTACCAGAAGAGGTTGAAGGACATCAATCAAGTTACTGAGCCAAAAGTGTCAAGCGCAGGATTAACAAATTCATGTACCCAGTGAACAATAATACGCTGAAATAAGCTAAATATGCACACCAATAACTGTATCAAAAATCAAAATAATATCATCCATGACATACTCTTGTCTGCAGGATCTATTTGCAATCAGAAAAGAAAATCACTAACATAGAGCCCAAGATATGAAGAGTTCATGTGTATATACCAGAGAGCTTAAAGTAGCACAGGAACTCCCTTTGAACCAAAAACCATAAGCCAAATTGACTGCATACAAATACAAAAGCATCAGTTGGCACTGCTGGTAAGAACCTGTGTTTGTAACATTTGAGCAGCTCGTGATGATTATTAATTCAAATCCCTCACCAACAGAGAACAACTCTATTTGGAAGAGAAAGCCATTCAACTCCCAAAACCAGGAAAGTAACAGCTATTGTGTGCCAGTTTTTTTATTTTGTGGAAAATATCCAAAAGTTTTCAGTTAAATAAGAACTAAAAATAAATAAATAAACATTGTCCTGTAATAGATCACTTCTTTATTTGAGATGCCGTTAAAAATATATGAAGGACCGAAACCTTGTGCAAGTCCTGCTTTAGCAGGGTCCTGGAGGATTGAATTGGAGCCGGTCCTTACCTTTGGCATTTTTGCACAAAGTGACAGCTCCCAAGACTTGAACCTGCATCCCCCATTGGCAGCTCAACTTTTTTACCATCTCACCAAGTGATGGTCCCTCATTGGAAATATAGAGCCAGCATAATATTGAACCCCCTGTGACAAGTAACACTTACTGATGCAGTACAAGTCTACCGCAGGAGGAGCCAAGCCAAAGCCAAGCCGAGCCAAGCCAAGGCCTACCACTAGCCATCGGCTAAGCTGGCCAGCTATAGGACAGCAGTCCTAGAGTCAGTTATATATTTTCTTAAAGATACACTACTATATATATATAGTTTCTATTTATTTATCTTTCCTAAAGTTAGCTATTTCTATTGTTAGCTACTTGCCTAAATCAGTCTTTCTATGTTAGATTGTTTCTATTCTCAGTTTCGGAAAGATTGCCTAAGGCAAGAAGATATTAGATCTTCTTCTTTTGTAAAGTTTTAAAAGGGAAAAATTGGGATTCATTTCTTGTAAATTTGTCCACAAGAAAGGATTGACCAGTCTTACCTTCCAATTGGCAATCAAGGCTCTCTCTATATATATGAATACAAGAGAACAAGAAGATGTTTTAAGGGGGACAAAAAAAAAAAAAAGAAGCTTGCTTGTGTTGTCAAGTGGGGTTCCCTAGGCTGTGGGACTTATTAGCCAACCTTAGGTGGGACTGCTAATATTCTATTCTTCTTCCATTCTTCTTCCTTGCCATTATTGATTTTTTTTTCTTTCTTTGTTAAAAAAAAACCAAAAGACACAAAACACTGTTCACGGTTACTGCTCATGTGGTATTCTTGCTAAAACTTGTTGCCGCCAGATCTCCCTATCTGATCATCAGAATTGCTTGCAACTTTGAGAGCATATTCCTCCTTAAAAGCGCTAAGCTTGATGGGAGTTTGAGCCAATTCTGGCCATCCGATTGATAATCATCAAGTAAAGATATTTGCTGGTTATTTCCTATTTGTACTGTTTTGCTGTGGACATAATTGTTTCTTGTTGTTTTAATGGTTGGACTTATTAATTATATATGTGATTTGATCCTCTTGTGGACTGGATCTTAATTTGTTGAGTTGGGGACTTGTCCCACATTACTTACATGTCCAAATCTACTAATAAAGTTCTTAATTACTTATACATCCACTGCAGAAATATATAACAGTTGTCATTGACACCAAAACAAAGCTATGCAGCAGTATTAAAACACTACAAATTCATAACCAAAACTGTTTAAACAGGTGGCACTCCAGTATGTAAATTCCAATTCTGCTATTCCTGATATGGAACACAAAGTACATGATTTACATTTTGAAAAATTGGGAGAAGTAATGTTTTCAATCAGCTCAGTTGAGAACTGCATTTTCAAGTAGTATAGTTGAAGGATCTAAAAGAGCTAGGGGCAGGCCTAAGGCAACTCTAGGGGAGGTGCTGAAGAAAGACATGCAGAACTTAGGCCTTGTTTCAAGTATGACATCGAACAAAGCTGATTGGAGGACAAGAATCCAAGTAGCCGACCCCATTTAGTTGGGGCTTTGTTGTTGTTGTTGTTGTTGTTGTTGTATAAATCTAGCAAGAGGTCCCACCCTCCCATTAATGGATAGTTCATAGTTGCATATAGGAATTGCAATCACACACTCCTAGTCATAATAGGAGTGGTTTCCATCTGCCAAAAGTGCACACTTACTGTTCCTTTCTGTAAAACAACAGAATAACAGATCACTTTTCAGATAGAAAGTAAATTTGTTCCAGAATAAGAAAACTGATTAAGAGTTAATGACTTATTCTCAAGTGATGCCCTATTTTTGGGGAGGGGGATGACAATAGTGTACAACGCAGGGGAAAAAAAACTGATGCTCTTTAATCCGGACAATTGAAAATCACAACTCATAATTACCAGGATGCTCTTGAGTCCCTTCTCAATTGTAGAATTTGCAGTTTATTCACTAGATTTTATATGGATTTTTTTTTGGGCACAGTACACACCCCAATACATATAGTCATATAGACATTCCCAAGACACTCCAAACTCTTGGAGCCCTTACAATTTGATGTTCCAGTGTTCCTGTTCCGTGGCATAAATGCCATTCAAATTGTCCTGAACATTTACGCCATTTTATACCTTTCTTTTCCGCTACTCATATTTCTAGAAACCAGGCTTGAGATCGTACTTACTGAAAATTCTAGCTCCTGTAATCCAGAGTAGAAGCGTCAGACGGTTAGAACTTAGAAACAGGATACTTGATCCATTGAAGAACATCATTAAGAGCTTCTAATTGATAACTAGCCCCAGAACACCACGTTCCTTCTTATACTGATTATTGACGTAGAACGCAGCGCCCTTACTCTATGGGGCGCTTTTACTGGGTCTAATAAGCGCTTTCTGAAGAAGATCCTCAACTTCCTGTTGGCACAGTTCTTCAGGCATCTGAATAACTCGAGCTTTCATTGGGATCTTTTCATCGAAATCTGTTCTGTACAGAAGCCCAACTTCCCAACAGTGTCTCTCCCAGGTTGAAGGAGCAGTATGTTTAAGATAAAAGCTTGAAACTTGCACTGAATTTCTATTATTTGAGCAACCATTGGTAGTTCTGGTTCCTTCAGCTGCTCGGAGATTCTTTGGCGAGCAATCTCTGCTGGGCAATAGTCTTTGTGAGGTCAAAACCCTTATCTACCCCATTCAAGCTGGTTGGAATTTTAATAACAGAGTTCTCGATTGAAGTTACCGTGAATTCCTTACCTTGTAGATGTAAAGGAACTGATGGTGGAGAAGAAAGGAGTGCAGAGGAGGAGATCATAACCAAGATTGCCAAGGAGAACAAAATTGATAAGTAGGCAAAGGCGAGAATAGAAGAAATGAACTTCATGAACATGGAGTGAAACATCAAGCCTTTGTCCACTGTCACGTTTAGCTTGTTCTCCGGATTTTTGCTACAAATTGACCAGAGCTAGGTCCTTTCTGATGCAATTACGGTCAGAACCAGAGTTGAGGTGGGCTATAGCACGGGGAAACTCCATACCATGTATTCATAACTTTTAGTTTTTCGTAATGATATGAGCTCATGCTCATGACTCTTTTGGATTGTCTGAACCTTGCGAGCTTCGGTGTTTTGGTCAGTTGAATCCAACCACATCCTATTTTTTCAATTATTGTTTAAAGAAAGCAATCAATCTATTCAGGACCTGCAAAAGTGTCTAACCATTTCTCTTGGAAACAAATGAGTGAAAGACTGCTCCAATGTAAGTAAATTGCTCATCACTCAGCATCCATGTTATTATTGATCTAGGTTCAAATTATTTTAAGGGAGAATGTGAAGGTTCAAATTATTTTTTTTACCCCTGGCCCTCCTTCGAAAAGATAAAGATATTTAACATAACAATTTCTAGTCCTCGTGCAAATTAGAGAACAACACTGGCTTGATCAACTAGCAGGAGGCCCATTTAGCAATGATAAGTCCACCCCCTAGCATTCACTTACCAACTTTATCTTAATAGAGTTGAGAGGGTCTTGGCTTACCCAGTCGATCAACCAGTCATTACCTAAGAGATGCTTCACTACACTGCTGTCCTACAAAAAAATAAATAAACTAACAAAAGTTTTTTGTAATGGCATCTCTATCCATTTTTGTCTTTGGACTTATCCAGAAGTCCTGCTAAGAATTTGGGTCTTAATTCTTAAGTCCTGTTGAACTACAAATACAATCAAATATGAATAACATAGAAATATGGTACAAAACGTAATAAGTGATCACCTAAAGCCAACGCTAGTATGTTAGGAAGAGGTCTTGTGCAATAGAACAGCATATGAAACTGAAAAGCTGTTAACATCACAAAGAAAGCTTCAACTTGGTGTCCGAACTTCCTTCTTACCTGCTCACGCATAAAGGAGGTCCAAATAAGTAGATAAAGTTTAGAAATACTATAGTAACAGAAAAAGTATAGCCTGATGAGTAGTTGAATTCTTTGGGAATTGTTAAACTTGTACCTATTCTCTCACATATTCTTCCTCGTCAATCAAACTAAGCAACGCAAAAATGTAGACATTGTCTCAGTAACAACAGTTGTAGGCCCCTATCCATATATATACAAATAATGTTCTTAACACTGTTTATCTACAGGGATCTAAAATCCATGCAAAGACTAAGTTGGACTGCCAGTACACAGGCCTGAATAACCAATGTGGCTTCACATAACGTCTAAAAGGATTCATCCAATTGTTCTTGATCCTGCCTGATGCAGTAGCAGTGTCATGGATGGATCGACACGAGTCAATTTGGCTACCCAAGCCAAACCTGAACCGGCTCAAACCCAAACCAACCTTTTGGTCTGGAAAGGGTTGGTAGATGATTAATTAGATTAGGAAGTTTTAATTTATAGGTTTCCTTATTTACTATTTCTATTTTATGCCATAGGGATTAGATTTGATTTCATAAAGATGTTATTTATTTTCTAAGTTTACTTTAAATTAGTTTAGGAAAGTTCTACCTTTAAATAGAACATGTATTAGGTTTTATTTTCAGAATTGAAGAATTGAATATAAGCAAGAATTGATTGGGTTATTGTGGTGTGCCTACGGGCTGAAAGTGAGTGCGCTCTCTCTCTCTCTCTCTCTCTCTCTCTCTCTCTCTCTCTCTCTCTCTCTCTCTCTTCCCTCTCTTCGTCTTTGAGATCAGCAACAGTCTACTACGTAGGCTGATTCCCCACCCTCTCCTTTTTCTTCCTCCTCCCTGTTCTTCTTCTTTATTTTCTGTTTTCTGTCCCAGCCCATAACTTCTGGCTAGATTTCCTTCATCCTTCCACCTTGAAACTTTGGGTGAGTCTTCCTTGACCCTAAACGACCCTAACCCAAGAACCTTACTTGCTGAAACCCCTTAAGCTGATAGAATCCAAGCTTCTAACATTGCTGCACTTGCAACTACCGCCTGACAGTACTTGTAGACTTGATTTGCTCCATCTGGGATTCAATCCTAACTGCTTATGGTGATTCACTGATAGTCCTTCTAGTTTATGACCTCCCCTTCAAATTTCAGGTCAATCTGAGACCTATCGGTTGAGTTCTCTCAACTAGAAGCAATCTGATTACCGCCTCCTTTGTTACTGTCGTGAACTTGAAGAAGGTGATCTCTTTTATTCCACTTCTCATTCTCCCTTAATGCATAACCTTCAATCTCTTGGTTATTACAATTTTACCATCCCTTATGTTTGCCTCCTAATTAACCACCATCTTTAATTCTAATTCCTCCCATGTCCTAAGGTATTATTTGGTTTTATAAAGCTATTACATACTTCTGATTAATTACAAATCTGCCACTACTGGTTGAGTTTCGAGTTTATTTACAATTCTGCCACTGTTTGTTGAACCAAGCTTCCATGTTATTTGGTTGGGCCCATTAGCGGATTAATTAGGGTTTTCTCAACCCGGATCCCGCATCAATTGGTATCAGAGCGAATATCCTGCAGTCATGGTGAGTAACAATGAGTTCCTCGCACGTGTTATCGCCGACAAAGAGGAAACTAACATGGTCATTAGTGGTATATCAAACCGACTTGATGGGATAGATGCTTCTATTTTAATTTTTCAGGATATGATGGCAAAAATGCAGATGTCCATTGACTCGTTGTCACAAGCTATAAAAGGTAAGAGTCCCATACTTGGAGATTTTTCCAACTCCGTCTCATATGTTCCACCTCCCAATGCATCTCCACCACCATCACCATCACGACACGTACCACCACCACCACCACCATATGGAGTTGGTCGACATGGAGAAATTTTTGGTGCTGACAAAGGAGCACGGCTGGATGTGCTTGATTTTAATGGAGACCAAAATCCTGAGGAATATCTTGACTGGATCCATAGCTTGGAGATATTTTCCAAATGGTGCGGATTGTTAGAGCCTAGAAAATTGATGTTTGCAGAAGCTAAATTGAAGGGCACGGCACGAGTTTGGTGGATTAAATATCAGAAACAAAATCAAACTCGCGGCATTGGTGAGATAAATACTTGGGCTGAGATGTATGCGGCAATGAACCGTCGATTCCTACCTCTTGATTATAAGCAACGGACGCATCTCAAGTTTACTCAATTACGGCAAGACAGTATGACTGTTGAAGAATATGTGGCCCGATTCTATTATTTGGCTACCCGATCTGATTTTGATTGGGATGAAGATGTTTTGGTCGCACAATTTCGTAATGGTTTGCATCCACAGATTAGTGCTTCCTTGGCTTCCAATAGGTTACATACAATGGAGGACGCTGTACAAGTGGCATATCAGGTAGAGGAAAATTTAAAGCGGCCATACAACCGGAGAAGCTTCCCAGAGACGTTCTCTAAAGGTAACAATTTTGTCAAGCAAGCTCTACCACCAGAGAAGTCTTTTAGCAAGCCCCAAGAAAGTGGTTCTAGTATGGCATCTTCACGGCCGACCCGTCCATATTCTCCGCCTCGGCGTGGTTATGATAGGCCTCCTTCAAAACCGAGGGCTGAGATCCAATGTTATACCTGTAAGGGTTTCGGTCACTTTGCTTCCCATTGCCCAAATCGCTCCATTGCTTTTGCCGATAAAGAAGAACTCATGGCTACTGCCACAGAGGAGCAACGTAAGAATGAAATCGTATACTTGGCAGCCGAGCACGATAGTGATGATAGCGACAGTGATGTTGATCAGTTGCACCAGCCTTTTATGGTCCTTCGCCCTCTCTTGGCTACACAGATACCTGAAGAGGATGATTGGCGACGCGGTAATATTTTCCAGACACGAGTACGATGCAACGGTTCCCTATGCACCATGATTATTGACGGCGGCAGATGCACCAATGCAGTATCAGAAGATATGGTTAACAAGTTGGGTTTGAAGACAGAGCCCCATCCGCATCCCTACAAGGTTGGATGGATAAATAACAATAATCTTAAGGTTCATGAGCGATGCTTGGTCACGTATTCCATTGGCGGATTGATCGACACTGTTCGATGTGATGTGTTACCCCTCAAGATCTGTCACCTTCTCCTTGGTCGTCCTTGGATGTTTGACAAGAAGGTTCAGCATGATGGGTACGAGAATCACGTACACCTTCAAATTCGGTGGGCTCGATATGCAACTTCTTCCGGCAAAACACCTTCCCGCCATCAAGCTTAAAAAGAATGCTAACTCGCTTCTCCTCCAACGCATTCCATCTGATAGTATTCTTGGTCCTTATCCAGACTCGACGAGTCGAGTTCTTCTTTTGAAGCGGAGAATTGATGCAGTAGCAGTGTCATGGATGGATCGACACGAGCCAATTTGGCTACCCAAGCCAAACCTGAACCGGCTCAAACCCAAACCAACCTTTTGGCCTGGAAAGGGTTGGTAGATGATTAATTAGATTAGGAAGTTTTAATTTATAGGTTTCCTTATTTACTATTTCTATTTTATGCCATAGGGATTAGATTTGATTTCATAAAGATGTTATTTACTTTCTAAGTTTACTTTAAATTAGTTTAGGAAAGTTCTACCTTTAAATAGAACATGTATTAGGTTTTATTTTCAGAATTGAAGAATTGAATATAAGCAAGAATTGATTGGGATATTGTGGTGTGCCTACGGGCTGAAAGAGTGAGTGCTCTCTCTCTCTCTCTCTCTCTCTCTCTCTCTCTCTCTTCCCTCTCTTCGTCTTTGAGATCAGCAACAGTCTACTACGTAGGCTGATTCCCCACCCTCTCCTTTTTCTTCCTCCTCCCTGTTCTTCTTCTTTATTTTCTGTTTTCTGTCCCAGCCCATAACTTCTGGCTAGATTTCCTTCATCCTTCCTCCTTTCACCTTGAAACTTTGGGTGAGTCTTCCTTGACCCTAAACGACCCTAACCCAAGAACCTTACTTGCTGAAACCCCTTAAGCTGATAGAATCCAAGCTTCTAACATTGCTGCACTTGCAACTACCGCCTGACAGTACTTGTAGACTTGATTTGCTCCATCTGGGATTCAATCCTAACTGCTTATGGTGATTCACTGATAGTCCTTCTAGTTTATGACCTCCCCTTCAAATTTCAGGTCAACCTGAGACCTATCGGTTGAGTTCTCTCAACTAGAAGCAATCTGATTACCGCCTCCTTTGTTACTGTCGTGAACTTGAAGAAGGTGATCTCTTTTATTCCACTTCTCATTCTCCCTTAATGCATAACCTTCAATCTCTTGGTTATTACAATTTTACCATTCATTATGTTTGCCTCCTAATTAACCACCATCTTTAATTCTAATTCCTCCCATGTCCTAAGGTATTATTTGGTTTTATAAAGCTATTACATACTTCTGATTAATTACAAATCTGCCACTACTGGTTGAGTTTCGAGTTTATTTACAATTCTGCCACTGTTTGTTGAACCAAGCTTCCATGTTATTTGGTTGGGCCCATTAGCGGATTAATTAGGGTTTTCTCAACCCGGATCCCGCATCACTGCCAATCTCTTTTCAAACTTTTCAATAACTAATACCAGAAACCTCAACTGTGAATAGGAGGAAAGTATCCTTTATATGAAAACTCATCAAACACTGGGATATGAAAAGTAAAGGCAGAAACATACCTGAACTCGGAAAAAGCGCAATGTACCCAAGACAATGCAGCCTAAAACCAAACGAACTAGACAAAAACAACAACATATATTAGATAGAAAATCTCACACAACAGATATGTGAAACGAGAACAAACCAATATATATTAAACAGTGATAGAAATAAAGAATAAGCCCCCTCATGTGATTGAAAAGGTCTTTGGTCTGTCAGAGAAGGCACTCTTAGACCATAGTTAGCAAAATTCAACATTCTCTATTTCTATCAAACTAGGATTATCAGAAACAGCTTACATTCCCCAGACCTTTATGTTGACATTGGTAGACCAGTTGTTACTTGTTAGAAACAGGGAGTGTTGAGCCAGCCCCTCTCCCGCCCCCCGGTTTTCTTTTTATGGTTGGGGAAGAGAGAGGGGGAGGGGGTGGGGATGGGGAAGGAGGAAGAAGTGATGCACCCTGTGTCTGCCACCAGGAAAGGAAGAAAGAAGAAAGAGGGAATCAGCTAGCTTTTGTTTATTTATTTGTTTCCTCCACTCATCTAACTTTCACAGCATAAGCACATGATGAACAGGGAACGTCATGTACTGAGGATCATTCTCATTCAATAAAGCCTTAAGTCTTGTGGCTCCACCTTATATACAATATTTACGTCAACAAACTTATTACTTAAAGTTATTTATAGTTCTACCTTTAGATTTTAATGCACTAACATCAACACCCTTTGAGGGCGAGCCTTGGTGCGACGGTAAGGTTGTCATATTGCTACCTGGTGGTCACGGGTATCTTGGAAACAGCCTCTCCACATTGTGGGGGTAAAGCTGCGTACATTCTGCCCTCCCTAGACCATGCAGTAGCGGGAACCTCGTGCACTGGGACGCCCTTTTTGCACTAACATCAACACCCATATGTACTAAAACCCTTCCTTGTAGTTTATTAGATTCCATATCCAAAATGCAAAAAATGCATTATTACTCACAAATTGGATGTTGCATTAAGCTCACACATATGGTATGGAAGCCCGAGACTAATTTCAGCGTATCCAGATCTCTTCAAACAGGTTATGGTTCTGTACATATGTGCGTGCATGTAGATGTACAACTGTGTGTCGCTATATCAAGATTTCTGGGGTTAAAATGCCTGATATTCTTTGTTCACATCAACATAGAGCACTCTTATCCATGTATATCACAGATTTCAATGAATATTTCGTAAACGAAGTACTTTTCGCTCTTCTTTTTCATAAAGCATATTCATATAATTATTTAGAAATAAGAAGAAAACTCACGAAAACACAGAAATAAACAAATATTGCTCAGATGAAAAGAAAAAAAGAAAGAAATGAAAAAATATATATATTTTGTCATTTGTCTGGTTGCTCATGAAAATCAAGAGAGAAAGCACAAAATGCCTCATTGTTGTTTGTAGGATTTAGTTAGCTTTTCCCCACCCTTTGAGAGGTAGAGAAGAAATCTGGAACGACCAGCTTTCCCTCAATTTTCTTTTTCCTGCATTTTCCCATGTAATGGCTGAGACACAAAAATAGGGATATAATCATTCAAATGTAGTTACTTTTCTTCCACTTATGCAACCAAATGATTGCATCCTTGGCTTTTCCCTCGATTTTCCTTTACAATGTCATAAGGGGAAGCAATCAAACACAGCATTACTGAAAAATCTAGAGGATTTTGTACAGAATCATCCAATCGAAAGCCTAGAAATTCAAATAAATCTTATGGGCTTCAAGAACCTATGAGCTGACCTCCTACAAAGGATACAGAAATTGACCCTCACTGCTTCAAAGAGAGTTTATGGAAGAATGAAGTTAAAGGTTTTCAGTTAATTCGTAGCACAATTTTTTATGTAATGAAGATTCTGTAATTTGTGATAGCCTGATAGGGCTTGCATTTGGAAAGCCTAGCTTCTCCAAAATCACATGTCTTTGCTCGGGTTTTCTCTTTGAATAAGATTTTAATGATTGAGCAATTAAGGAAAGATGATTTAGATAAGCAAGCATATTTCCTCAATTGTGATTTTGTTGTTTGCCTATGGAGTTGTTATTATAGTTGGATCTGGTTGCCCCCCCAAACGCTTGAAATATATCTATATATCTTTGTTCAGAGGCCTACCATTAATTCATCTCAGAGAACTGGTGTAATTTGGAAGCTAATCCCTTTTGTTATCCATTGGGTCTTAGTTCTTACGGTAAGAAGAAACTGTGTTTAAAGAAAAGCATTGGTCCAAAGCAGGTTGTGTTTGGGTGTAGGCCTAATGCTGGCCGGATTGGGTAATTGTGCCAAAGAATTTGTGGGCCACCGAGAAATGAGACAGAAGTCACAAAACTGGTGGAACATTTAGATTGATTTTTCCGTTCCAGATATTGTTTGCATCCTTATCATGTCTTTTGGGTAATTTTTTGGTAAAGCACCCTGCCTATCTTGTAAATTTTTTTCACTCTCTTATGATATAAATGAAAATTTTCTTGCTGCCTGTATGAGTAAACAAGTTCAAGATATCAGCACAGAGAAGCAAATTAGCATTTCCATCTGAATGTATGTGTCGAAGAATTAAAGAAACTGACCCACAAGAAGACTATAAAGCTTTGGCAGGTCTAACAAACGAATTAGTAATATGACCGGTGATGACAAGATTGCTACCAAGAAGGCACCTGCAGGTGAGACATCAGTGGTAATGAATTAATACTATAACAAAAATAGAAAAATAAGAGAAGATGGAGAGAATCGATGTGTACTACTCCTCTCCTTGTAGCTTGTATTTATAGAAAATAGAAAACAACTATTAGATAGGATCTAGAACTTTACAAGTGGGAGTCCAAGCCACAAATTAAAGACAAAGTAAACTCAAAATAGGAAAAAGAAACTAACAAACCCAATTGGTAAAGAAAACTAAAAAAGCAAACTAAAAAACTAATTAAGAGTTCATATAATACTAATAGGAGTCCAAGTCCTAGAAACTAACACTAACTACTTTGACTAAGTCAAAGCAGTGTACGGTTACAATTTTATTACACTAACAAATGCTACCAAAAAAATGATGATATTTCAATGAAAACTTGGAGATCTGTATTGATAAGTTTAGAAGATAAATAAGATCGTTTTAGACTAAGGTCCCTATTGCCTAGTCCTTTGAGGCGATCATTTCCAGGATCTAATTCCATTTTTTTTTTATATGTAGTAGTGGTTTGTTACAATTGCACAGGTATAGGGTCATGAGTTATACCCAAGGAGTGCATGCATAATTAGGCACAATTAGTTCATTCTATGTCACCAAGGTTCTCCCCCTTGACTCCCTCAAATGGATATATTGCTGAAAAGAACTTATTGTAGTAAAATGTTGTGATGGGTTTAACATATATTGGTCTTATGGTCCAACAGATTTTCGTTTAATGGCTACTTTGATGGGCCTATGTATAGGAAATAGGAATACGAGCTTTATTTTATTTTAGGGGAATCTAATGTCTAGTTTCCACTTTCACATTTCTCAATAATAAGTACTACATCTTATGTCATTTTTAGCTTCCTATTTCTTTTTCCTAATAGAATGAGGAGAGTTTAGGTCAATTTGAGTATTTAACCTCGATTTGAGTTTTAATTTTAGAGTGTTATTGGGACATTACAAATAGGGATTGCAGCCTTAAAGCGGACACTGATTTTATGAATAAAAACAATAACAACAACAACAAAGCCTTATCTCAACTAAATGGGGTCGGCTACATGGATTCTTGTCCTCCAATCAACTTTATTTGATATCATACTTGAAACTAGGCCTAAGCTATGCTTATCTTTCCTCACCCCCTCCCATAGAGTCATCTTAGGTCTGCCCCTAGTTCTTTTAGTTCTTTCAATCTGAATCAAATCATTCTTCCGTACTGGAGCATCTAACGGCCTCCATTGAACATGGTCGTACCATCTCAAATGACTTTCTCATAGCGTATCATGTATCGGCGCTACTCCCAAATCAGCTCTAATACGATCATTCTTTACCTTATCTCTCTTAGTTTTGCTACACATCTATCTCAACATCTTCATCTTAGCTACACTAAATTAATCTATATGATGTTTCTTAACAGTCCAACATTCTGAACCATACATCATAGCTGGTCAAATGACTGTCCCATAAAATTTTTTTCCTTTAAATTTTAGAGGAATACGCCGATCACACAGCACTCCAGAGTTACCTCTCCACTTCATCCATCCTACTTTAATCCTCTGTGAAACATCATCCTCTATATCACCTTCTTTATTTATGATTGAACCTAGATACCTAAAATAACTTTGTTGTATCTCTTTCTCATCAATTTTCACCACCTCATTATCCGTCCTTGTGTGATTAAAGTACACACCATATACTCCATCTTCATTCTACTTATCTTAAAACCTTTTGATCCAATGTTGATCTCCATAGTTCCAACTTGGCGTTAATCATTACTTTTGTTTCATCCACCAAAACATTATCATCAGCAAAAGCAAAAAGCATGCACCAAAGAACTTCATCTTGAATGTCTCCGGTTAAATCATTAATGAGAGCAAACAGATAAGGACTTAAAGTTGATCGTCGATATAACCCAATTATAATTGAGAATTCACTACCTTGACTGCCCACAATTCTCACACTAATCACCACATTATAACATATCCTTGACTATGTCCACATATTTACTTGAAACACTTCTCTTCTGTAGTACTCGCGAAATTAACTCTCTAAGGACTCTATCATAAACTTTTTCTAAGTCAATAAAAACCATATGAAAGTCTTTTTTGCCCTCTCTAAATTTTTCCATGAGTCTCCAAAGCCAGTAAATAGCTTCTGTCGTGGATCTACCTGGCACAAAACTAAACTGCTTCTCCATAATAATAGTTTTATGTCTCATGCGAGTTTCAATAACTCTCTCCCATAGTTTAATAGAATGACTCATTAGTTCTATGCCTCTATAGTTATTGCAGCTCTGAATATCACCTTTGTTTTTATAAATTGGAACCACAATGTTTCTCCTCTATTCATCTGGCATTTTCTTTGTGCTCATAATTTATTGAACAGCTTAGTTAGTCAAGATACTCTATACATTCATAAGCTCTTCCAAACTTCTATTGGGACATCATCTGGGCCTAGTGTTTTGCCTACATTCATCCTCATTAAAGCTTCTTTTACTTCTATCACAGTTATTTTGCGTATATATCTACGACCTGTGGTGTCATGGTGGGTAACGTAACCTTTTGGGACACTATTTCTCTGTTAGTCTGTTATGATGATGTGGATACATGGATGGGGATGGATTCCCTCAATGGAATGGTGGATTCTCTTCTATGTATTAGCAGATTCCTAATGCACTGTTAACATGGATTCCTTGGGTTTCATTGGGTGGATTGCCAAAAATATCCCTTCAATTTATTCTTCTTCTTGTCTGTGCTCGAATGCTTGTGAGGATAATGAATCTGATCACCTATTCTTTGCTTGTCCCTTCTCCAGCATTTGGGAGGGTGTTCTCAGCGAATGCTGGCCCTTGAAGAGGAATGATGGATTAAGAGGAAATTCAATGGGAAATCTTTCATTGCCAAGGTGGGAAAAAACTAGCTTTTTGCACTGCCATCTATCACATATGCCCGGGGAAAGCTTGAACCCAAGTTGGACCTTTGCTTGGATACTTCGAAGAATAGGCACGTCGTCCAACCTTGGGGTCTTCCCATCCAGTTGTACCCAATATCTAGATCTACCCACTAAGAGTCGGTGGGGTTTGACTGTATTTTGCTTCTTTTTTTTTGTTTTAGGTGCCCTTTTCGGGATGCCACTTTATCCCTATATTTTTTTTATCCATACAAAAAAAATAAATAAATAAAAAAACTTATTTTTCTTTTTCTTCTATGAATTGGGAGTTCCAGCAACTGATTATACATATTACAACTGCTATTTGACAGATCAGAAAACCTCTGCTCTTCTCCAATCTCCACTTGATTCTAGTTGCTTTTAAAAAAGTTATTTGCAATTCCATATCTTTGAGAGGTTAATTTTACTGTTTTAATCAGTTCCGGGAATTCTTATTTGATTGTAATGTTCATTGATATCTTCTTTTTATAAAGCAAATCGACTTTGATTTTTGAATAATCCACTCGCAAGCTGCAAGTTTTGATCTGTAATGAGTTCTGGTTTCCAGTTTGAGTTTTAACTTGCTTTTAACATATTCTACTACATTTCCTGTCCCTGGTATCTGAAACTTAACCAAACCCATAACAGTTCTAGCTGCTCCACCCTGAAAGACTGAGAAATTAGTGCTGGTTTTGTTTGATCAAGTGGACACAAAGACCACTAAACTTGAGAATCAGCCCGCCTCTATTGGACTGTTCCCTTTTTAAGTTCTAGAATATCACCTTCATTATTTATAAATCTGTTTCTTCACATTAGTTTATTCTATATGCTGTCCTTAAATCTGAGCAAAACTCTATTCTTTAAATGTTAATTAAGGTTAGGATTTTGTTTTTACTTTACATATTGGAGAAAGTAATTGATAAAGATCGATTTGGTTATGATATTGCATTTCAAATGCATGACAATGATTTGCCAAATTGTATAGACTACTACATGGAGCACTACTAATCACATAACTTCAGTAGCAGAGTTTTCAGCTGCACGAAAGCTTGGACTCGCTAAGCAGTTTGAGGAGAATGTTTGGATTTTTTCCAGGAGTCCCCAGACACAGCTTCTTAACTTCTGTATTCTCTTTGCATACAGGAATCTCTTCTGGGTCCTGTACAGTTATGACTATGGTCACTGACATGTTAAACCATGCAACCTTTTGTATTCTGAGTGAACCCAGCAAGATTCCTTTATATTCTTTCTTTTTCTATCCCTCTGAATAGGGAAGTAGAATCAAACCCACAAAAACTCAAGGTTCCAACAAGAAGTCAACCAAACAAGTTATGGGCTCAAGCCTTTACCCATCCACAAACAAGTGAAATAAATAAAAGGGTTAAGTTACCTAGGATGGGCTGTCCTAATAATCTTGCAAGGCAGCCCAAGTTTTTGCGAAGTGGCAGATTGGATGGGGCCCGAATTTTGTGAGCAAATAGAACTCTCAAGTTCCTCAGCCTATCTCGAGTTTCAGCCAAATAGAGTTCGCCAAGTGGCAAAATAAAGTTACGGAAATCTGGGGACTGCAAGAAGGTGCATAGGCATACATGGACGGCTAAAAGATACAATGATGCATGCCAAAAAACAAGAGCATGTTTTTCAAATTAGGTCCTGAAATTTGATATGTGGCTAATCCAACCCTAGACCTATCTATCCAACAATTAGAATTGCCACGTCATTCCACCATCTGGCTAAAAATTGGTGAGACAACCTGATAAGCTCAGCAGGACAGCCTGTCCACAACTTGATTACATATAATGAAGGCAAGAAAAATATAAAAGACAATATAAACAGGAATTGCTATCACTCGAAGCACACAAAGCTTACCTATGAAGGTTCGAGGAACCACCCCCGGGAATTCCAAGTGATCATACTGCGACATAAAAACATTAACAATCAATAATAGCAACTCTAACCTGAAATATCTCTTTGGACCAAATAGCATACACAATAAAGCGAACATTTAAAGATGAGAAGTTACCTTCTCTAAGTGATCCCGATGGTAAAGTATGTCATGCACTGCCTTCACAAGTGCGAGTTTCAACAGAACACACACAGAGCAGACAATGCTAGTTAAAAAGGCTTTGAAAAACACTAATAAAACATAAAATTAATGTTACAGATCCAGAAATAATAAGATAAGCTTCAATTATGATATAATCAATCAAGAACCGATTTTAAAGTTTAATTAAGGTTCCACGCCTATGAATTGTAAGCAGTACTAAGTTTTCGCAAATTTGCGCGAGAGAACTAAATCAATAAAACCATTAAAAACCAAAAAAGACTTCTCATCCATTTTAAAAAAGAGTACCTGAACGTTGAAGCTTTCTTCAACCTTTGTATATGGAGCCATGAAAATGTAAAATGCAGTGATTGATCCCAACAGCAGGTCCCATCCTATCAGAGACCATTAATCAATACGTGTTCAACAAAAAATCATACGAAGAATGGATTTTGAGACAATGAGGATTGGGAGTTACCGTAAAGCTCGAAAAATTTCGAAGAGTTATTACGATTCATGGCTGCTGAGTTTCTTACTGCTGTCGTTAGGTGCCAGAGAGAGAGAGAAAGAGAGAGAGAGAGAGCCTTTCCTTCGTTTTATTTGGAATTCAGAGTTAAGGAGCGAGATGCAGAGTGTGGACGGACGGGGATCTACTACTAAAGATACAGACCCTGTGTTCTTAACATTAGATTGGAATCTTCGGATGGGTTTGTAAGAATAGTAAATGATCCACCGTTCACGGCATAGACACCTCCTTAAAGGCAATCGTCGAAATGGAATAAAAGTAAAGATTTCAATACTTATGTGCATGATTCTAGGGTCTCAGGATTGGCCCCAGCCGATCTGGACCGATTCCAATCAGTATCGGCCGATTTTGTCGATTTGTGTCCGAGTCCTTAAACCAGGTTGAGCTAAAGGTGCAACAATAGATGTAAACGGATCGAATTCGAGTCGGATACATCAATATTCAAATTCAAACCCATTTACCAATTACACTATTTGAATTCGATCCAAAATCCATTAGATTTATAAAATCCAAATTCCAATTCCAATTTGATTTTTAAATTGGATATTCGTCAAATTCTGATTCGAGTCCGTATACACATAATGGCTTTTCAACCCTAAGAAAATAAGTGACGAAATCCAATATGGTTATATAAATTATAAACATGAAGGCTATATGTTTCTTAACATTCTAAAACTTCACATTACATGTGTCTTAACACTCGACTAAACGGAGTAGATATAATCCAGTTGATTTGAATGATATCCGAATTCGCATCCAAATCGGACTCCCCCAGTATCTGATTTGAATCCGAATCCGATTTTTCCGAATTCTGATTCCCCTGAACGGATGTGAAATTGAATTGGATATGGATTTTCAACTATCCATTTACATTCTTAGATGCAACTAGGCCAAGTTGCATTATGTTTTTATAGAACCCAGCCCAACCCTAGGTAAGAGTGTTAAACTATTTATTATCGGTTAAATGGTGCAGTGTGGTGCATAGGTGGGTAAAATCGAAATCAAACTAATTAACTAAATGGTGTCGAAATTGTTACTAGAATCGATTATTAATCTATTTCGGCTATCCGGTTTTTAATCGATTTTTCATTAAACGGTTTAACTTGCGGTTCATAGATAGTTCAACGCATCAATTCCCTTTTCAGTTTCTAAATGACTCGGTTGCCATTAAATTGTGTAGTTGCCATTAATCAGTTTCCCTCAATATTTGGAAAATAATTTTACAACATATCATAACAATAATTAAAAAATGGTTCGTCATTTTTTGTGGAAATTTGGCTCGCCTGTCTATTAAATACCATCTTAACAAACAAATCTAAAATTTATTCATGGATTCTAAAAGAATGACCACCTTTTTATTATTTATTTGCAATTAAAGTATTGTAAATCCAATGACATTCATATCGAAAGGTTTTTGTTGAAAGCTAAAACATCAAAACGGGTGTGGCCGGTGTGGAGACAAAAGGATGGAGGGTAAGAAATTCTGAGAGAATGAGAGATTGTTTGTCTGTGTTATGATACTGGTTTAGATTAAGGTTTAAGGGTCTAGGGATTTCTAGAGCCAAGGATTAGCCAGTTTAAATGGTCCATAAACGATTATGCATCTATATGGGTTAAATGGTAAAAGGTGTGAAAATCTAAACCAAAACCGAAATGATTACTAAACGGTTTATTAGTTTCTGTGTAAACGGTTAGGGTCAGCTTTGGTGCATTTCTTGCACCCTTAACCCTAAGTCCCCAATTAAGATATCTCAATTCTCACCCCAAGCGCAACTCTCCTGGGCATAGCCTAGCCCAACCGACCCTGATTGGCCTTATTTAATAAATTGGGCTTGGCTGGGTTGGACCTGATTGATCCTATCCCAGCCTACCAAGCCAGCTAGCAAGTCAGACACAAACAGAGGCCTAAGCCCGGGCCCAACCCAGCCCGGTCCTACATCAAACCTAGAAATCTCAACCCTGGCCCAATTCATGGGCTGAAAAGCCAAGTCTAAGCATTGTCAAGCAGGGGGAGCTTGGGCGGACCTAGGCTCACCATGCCAAACTTGCACCCCTAGTTGCGATCATTCCTGATTACATTTAACATGACCAACATGCTTAAGCTGTGTTTGATTGCAAGGGGAATTGAAAGAAAGGGATGTGAAATTTTTTTAATTTGAAATGAAAACTTTTATCGTTGTAATACGATGTGATTGTATAAATTACCTAAACTTTTTAACATATTTAGAATGATATTTATAATATATAAAATTTATCTTTCTTGGGAGGGATTTGGATGAAAAGTAAAGTGTAAGTTAATAATTAAATATGGAATAATTTGGAGTTAATTACGTAATAACATGATAGCCTGTGGTGTAATCATTATAAAAGTTTTCATTTGAAAGTTTAAAATTTTCACTTTTTCTTGGCTCTTCCCTTCAATTCCCTTTGCAATCAAACAAAGCCTGAGGTCGAGTTTGAACTTTCACAAAATTACAAAAAAATAAATAAATGAATTAATAAATAAAATAAATAAATAAAAATTCATCATATATGGAATGTAATCTAACGTCATTTTTTAAAAAATTCCATGCCACTTGCACTCATTTTTGAGGAACATCCCATACTTACCATCATCTATCACATAGATCCACCCTAAAGACGAGAGATAAAAAAAAGGTAACATACTCTTTACCGGTTGCTCGGAGATACTTTCCAGTACACCCATTCTCAAGATGCTTGCTATTATTTGAATACAATCCATCCATGCATAGTAGGGTTTTCATATTCGGTATTGGATCGGCCAATATGGGCGAATCATATTGATCAACTGATACCGGTCTGATTCCATTTTTTAAATTTGTTTTTTAATCCTTGATGATAAATGTCTTTCTTTTACTGGCTGCACCACTGAGCTAAATCGGTATCGATTAGGACTGATACCATGGCCGATTACTAAAACCTTGATGCACACCAGGGACTTTTAAAAATATGTATTGCAAATGCTTTTATCAGGTTCTAAGACAGTTATAAGGTCTACCTCTTGGACCCATCAATTAGGCCTTGTTTCTATAGAAATGAGATGAAAGCAGGAAGTAGGGAAGAAAATTATCATGTTAAAATGAAATAATTAATAAAAATAAATAAAACTATTCAATATGGTGTTTTTAGATGAAACTGAAATTAAAATATATTTTATTTTATTTTCCATTAATGGGTATTAGGCCCCATTCTTTTGTTGATCATGAGATTCATGGGAAGCTCAAGGTCAGGCTCGTAATTGATTTCCCAATTAAGGCAAAATTTGTTTTTAATCAGATTTGAATTTCTGCTGATGATAATAGCTAAGGTAGGATTTTGAATTGGGAATCTAAAGTTATGTCTTGGTTTTCCAACTGATGACAATACCAAAGATTGGATTTTCAAAACATCTTGGTTTTTTTTTTCTTACCAGGAATACTTGGATTTCTATGTATCTTGTAATCATTTTTATATTATCTATAAATACATATGACATATCTTTTGCTGAGTTAGCAAGAATGGTGTTAGGCCCCATTTCTCTTTAGCTTAGAAGTGAAGCAAAGGAAGTGAGAGTGAAACAAAGTTCTCGTTGTTGAAGTGATTTTGAATAAAAAGAAAATGAGAAAATAAAAAAATAAAAATATTCAATGGATAGAGTTTTCGATTGGGCTTTATATATAATTTGTATAACACGTAATGGTAAAACCAGGGGTAGAATGGTCATTTCATCCCATGTGAGGGCGCACACTTAGGTGCAGCCAGACAAAGAACTTTTCCCTTAATTTTCCATTATACTAGGCTTGTTCAAAATATCATAAACTATGGATATGTATAAATCCTAAAATTTCAGCTAATTGAGGGCTTTAAAAGATAATCACCCTTGTGAACAATAATTTAGGGTTTCCAAAGCCTTTAAAGTGAAAATAAGTACAAATTAATATTTCATACATTATAGGCTCTTTAATATTGACTTTTCTTTCACATTAAATTGTCAATTAGAACGAATTGAAACACTCGTGCTCTGATGAATTTGAATCATCACAAGGAGAGTGAGTGTGTCTACCTTCATAAGTTGTAATCACCATTCTGCAATCCTCTGATAATCTTTCCACCCTCTTCTTCACTCGACAGTTATTATGTGTGCATCGATAATAACTTCTGCAAGAAAAATCCAAAGAATAAGGGAGACTATTAATTATTTAATTCCACTGATAATTAACAATTTAATATTCCATCATAGAAATAAAAATTTAATAAATTTTTTGAGGTACTAATAAACTTTTCCCAATTCCATTTTGAAGTACCACATAATGTAACAATAACTCTAAATTCTCTAGTTAGATTAATTCAGCTACCATTGACCATAGCATATTCAAATGAAAGCATCACTACAAGAAATTGGATATATTTGGCGACAGTCTTTTACATTGGTAAATACTAATCCATCGTCGAAATGAAATAAGGCTACACAAATTAATTAAATACAATTAATGAAGATATTCTGACTTTTTCCCCATAGTTTATCATTGAGATAGACTCTATATAAACATTACAACTCCCCTCCCCCTCCATGAAAAGAAGAAGCATGAGTCATCTCTCAAATACCTAAAAAATGAAAAATTATTGCGCACAAAAGTCAAGCATATAATTCATAAAATTTACCATCCAAAAAATTTGATTATGATAAACATAATCACACATAGCCTTCTTATGTATAGTTAATACACTTAGGTTCCATTTGTTTTGATGTAAAATTTTACTGTAAAACTTTATGTGTAATATTTAAATGTAATTTTTTTTTCAATGTTTGTTTTCAAGAGATAAAATATAGTAATCTTTAAAGGGAAGAGGAAAACCTCGTCTTTTTTATACCTATTAGAAACAGACATTAAAATTTTTGTTACATATAAATGATATTCTTCTATCTAGTTAAATTCTTATGATGTCTAGTTTCCCTTAGATTAACAAAAGAAAAACATCCCTACGGTGTAATAAAATATCACAAAAAAAAAAATATTATCAATACAGAGATGTATGCCATGTAGATATTCCAATTCCTCATATATACATATCTTCATATTTATCAGAAATGGTTGGTTGTTTCTGTCATTTTGCATGTGAGGGGGGCCTCAGCAATTATTTTTTGGGGGTGGGCCATGCAAGGAAGAGGTTTTCACCTTCTAAGCTCTACGGACGTGTGATAGTTGTTTTTTCTTTTTTTTGTTTTTTCTATTTTCTTTAGATTTATTGAAAAAAGAAAAGAAAAAACAATACAAACAAAGAGAGACTTAGATCCACTAGACTAAGATTCCAGATGAAGAAGGCATCTCAAAGCAACATCAAGGGAAATCCGGCTATCATTCAAGGGACAGGCGCTAAGGGAAGGTAAAAATTCACAAACTGAGACAAAGGATCTTACACAGTAGCTGTCCATATAGGATTGATAAGATCACCAAGGTACTATATAAACTGTATATATATTTTTGATAAGATCTTTTTTACTGTATTATCCTATATGACCTGTGTTACCCTAGTCTCTCTCTCTCTCTCTCTCTCTCTCTCTCTCTCTCTCTCTCTCTCTCTCAATTTGATCGGTTATATCATCATTGTGCATTAATTAGGTTCGGAAAATTAGACAATATGACGGCTCTCTTAACCTGTTCTAAATCCAATGCAAATAATCAAATCTGAATCATGTATAATAATACCTAATATGCATGTCTATAAACTACTTGATTTCATTTTCACTAACTTTTTTTTTTTTTTTGTCGGTATGTCATTTTTACTAACTTATTTCCAGACAACCTATCCTGATCTTACCTGAATTTTCTGCACTTGTCTAAATCTGATATGTTCCTTGATTACCATAAAATAATAGTGTGTATTCATCTCTCTAGAGAAAGAAGAATCAAATAATAATAATAATAATAATAATAATAATAATAATAATAATAATAATAATTATTATTATTATTATAATAAATGATCTTCTCCTTCCTATTACTTACTGGACAGATTTTATGATATCATCAAGGATGTAGATGATATATGATGGTTGAATCATCCAAAAAATGAAAATAGCATTTTCTTCCATCTGCCACAATATTCCAAGTAATTCTACTGACTTCCATTATTCCCTTAGATTCCAAAGTCATCATGGTAATTTGGTATTCACAGCACAATGCCATGCTAGTCAGACTGCAGTACACTTCTACCACTTTCTCTTTTTGCTGAAATGCAGAAACCCATTACAAGCCAACCACTAAAACTTCAAGCATGCACTGCTTGTAAAGATCCTCCAACAATAAGATAGATAGAAATATTACTCAGTGGTTGGTGGAATGCCATTTCCATTCCTAATACCCAGGAATCCATTATGATCTGATCATGGATATCATAATCTTAGGTTAAACCTTCATTATCAGAGAGTTATATATTTCCTCTTTCTAATAATAATGAGAAGAATAAGTATGATACAGAAACCCACAAAGTATGTTAACAACCAGTCAAAAAGATTTTCACTAAATTTCAGTTTTACCAAGAAGGCTGGTGGTAGTGACATTATCCATCAAGCATGTTTCAATCAATATTGAGATTGTTTGAGTTATAATTTTCCATTTCAGAACAACTGCATCTCAAACTAACTTACAATTTAAGAGAATTCATGTAAACTATAAGGTGGAATCAATCACAATATAGAAATAATAAAGGAGTAAGATCTAGTTTAAATCACTAAATTAATTGAACCTGAAGTAACCTGGCCTTCCTCCCATATATGTATGACACTTAATTGTTTTGAAAAAGTGGAGCACTATAATACCTTGGGTGGAGACTGTTCTTGACCACTTTTTGTCCGTACTTCCTCCATTTGTAACCATCATCTAGTACATCCACATCACTCCTTGTTTGGAAACAGAACCTGGGTTCTCTAAGCTTTCTCCTCACCTTTACCTTGCTCTTGTCTGTGGATGAGCTCCTCCACCTGAGTAATCCAAAACAACACTCTAAATTCAGTAACTTTTATGTGCCCTATCATGGTGAAATATTTCTCTCAAGATGATAAGCAATAACCATGCAACTAAGGAAATGAACTTTCAAATAGGTTAGGTCAGAGAGAGAGAGAGAGAGAGAGAGAGAGAGAGAGAGAGAGAGAGAGAGAGAGAGAGAGAGAGTAAAGCTAATTAAAGTCCATAGAGAAAAACCCTTTCTAGGAAAGAAAGAGATACCAGGAGTCACCGCCATCGTTGATGTTAAGGGTGCAATTCTCATCATTAACAACCTTGGAATCCAAGCTCCTAACCTGATTTTCATAAAATAAGTAACAAGTGAACCTCAACACACACATCAAACAAGGAAGGAAGAAAACCCAAAGAAAGAATATCAAGAAGGGAAATAAATAATATAAAATAAGTTAAACAAGGATGAATATGTTGATTTGTTCATTTTCTTAGCTAGGGTTTGTTTATCAAGATTATCTTTTGTCTTTTTAAAATTTTCTAAACTACCCAACCACCTGGTCATTGTTCCAAGGAGGCCTAGTAACAAGGTCATTATTACTAAGTCCCCTGCTGCTGTTGCCGGTGTTAAGAGGCAGAGATACATGAGAAGACTGAGATGGAACCAAGAAGCTCAAACCCTGATGGGTTTCTTCAAACTGTGCAAAACCCATTTCATGGATTGGTTGTGGGCTTGAGAATGAAACCTCTAACTCGTAGCAACCACGCGTAGCTCCTCGATCTCCTTCCATGGCACTTTGTTCTTGATCTGCTTCTCTGTGATTCTTTTTTGTTCTTCACCTTGATGTGCTTGTGTCATTACAATCTACTTGGGTATTCGTGATGTTTTGGCTTAAAAAGGGCAGGATGGAACGTCCCGAAATTATTCCTTCTCATCTTCTTAAGGCCTGTTGTACTACTATTTTCCTTTTCACACTTGTCGTTGAAAAAGAAAGAATTTAAGAGTATGATAGTAACAAAACAACCACAAAATATCAAAACTATCTTAAATCTATGAGGTTTTTTTTTTTTTTTTTTTTTTTTAAATCTTTTTTCAACTTAGAATTTTGTCTCTATGGTTGTTTATAGAAATATTAACTAATGGTTGTGATTTTCCGATGGATCACATTGAATTAAACTTCCTAGATCTGTAAGTTGGGTCCCAATCCATACCGGAATCTGCGGGTTGACAAAAAAAAAATGGGATCCACATCCTCTCTTGCCTGAGTTTGAGCGGGAGACTTGGCGGCCTGGATGGATGGCCGCCACCTGGCTCTCGGGTGGATCCGAGCCCTCCATTAGAGCCGACATCCCTATCGGCTCAGCTTGTCGGTTTGGGTGTCAGCTCGGATGGAGGGCTCGGATGTAAGACCCATGTCGAACTAACCCGATCTTACCACCTTGAACCAGGTTTACCCATCATGGTCGAGTCAAGTGGACCAAGGGCGTGATGGAGATCGAGATCCCAGATATAAAATCGACCCAAAAACACTTAATTTTAGGGAAGGGTCGCATACCCAGCCAAGTAGGGTCGGACCTCCCAAAATAGAATGTCAGACCCTCAGATTTGAAGGGAGGGTCGGACAGCTTAAGACCCTAGGGTCGACGGGATCATCGACCCTCCCATCGACCCTCGGTTTCTGACGAATATAGAAATTAGGAGGGTCGACGGGATCATCGACCCTCCCATCGACCCTCGGTTTCTGACGAATATAGAAATTAGGAAATTTCTATATTTTTCGATTGGATTATTTCCTAATCTCAAAGGGACTTATTTAGGATGTCCTAGTCTATTTAAAGGACGTCCCTAAGCCACTTTCACTCCTTTCACAACCCTAATTGAATTGAGAGAAAGAGAGAAGAAGGAAAAGAGGAAGAAAGGAGACAAGGAGGAAGACTTAGCAAAAAAGGAGAAGAAATTTCAGAGAAAAGTAATCTTCTCAGGTATGGATACTAATTCCATGAGTTTCTACAGACCTTAGGTTAGATATGGTTCAGTGTAGGATTTCAGAGAAACCCAAACCATCAATCCATAGTTAGGTTTTCATGGAAAACCATAGGATGATGCACGAAAACTATTTAGATGGATTATACATGGTTCTAGACCATGGAATGACTGTTGAATGAATGTAGGAAGCAAGCCATAGGACCCCAAACACGAAGAATGGATTTAAAAGTGGAAATTGGACCAGAGTGCACCAAGGGTCGCACCGAGGGTCGATAGACCATCCGACCCTAGGTGTTTCGACCATCGACCCTCTCGCATTCGGGAAGTTCAGAATGGAGGGAGGGTCTAGCATCGACCCTAGCATCGACCCTCAGTTGACATAATGGTTTTAAATTCCGAATTAATTCTAATTAAATTCTATCGACTTGGTTAGGTTTGCTAGCAATATAATTACGTTATAACGGTGATTCTAAAGCTTGGAAAAATATCTTTTAGCAAGATAAGGTGAGGAACCTTAACCCCAAACTAAATTGGTTAATAATAAACTGTTTTCTATTCTTGAGTCATATGCCATGTTTGATTCTATGCGAATATGTTGTATTGTGCATACAGCATGTCATCCAATATTTCTATTACTTGTTCATGCATATTTACTTTATTGTTTATAACATGATGATGATGATGATGATGATGATGATGATAGGAATAGACATGTGCTTGTTGTGTGGTTGATGTGCTTGATGCGAGCTAGTATCAGGGGAGGTGTGATGAGAACGTCAATAAACGTTAACCTTTGGCGGGTCTCAACACTTTAGCTCTATCTCTAACTCAAGTCTTGTGCATTGACATCGTCGTATCGCCATTACCTTAGCGGAACTATTATGTCGTAGTGTATCAGGGGAGGTGGTCTCGGTCCTTGTAGTCTCTGACTCTACCGGGGGGCCTTAGCTCTATCTCTATGGACATTCTGAGGGATGCTGGGGTGAGGCATTGGATACACTGTTTGGCATTAAGATTGGTTAGTAGCGAGTCCAGTTTGCAAGCCCTCGCTAACAGGGGCTTACGTGTTAGTATAGCATTATATAGCAATAAACGTTAACCTTTGTTGTATAATGTTATGGTAGGGTGGATGGGGACGACGATAAACGTTAACCTTCGGGCGGGCTTCCACACCCTGTGTATAGAGGCGGTGTCAATAAACGTTAACCTTTGACCACCCAACCTTTCTATTGCACATTGCAAACTATAAACCAGACCAAAGATATAAATTGACTTTTTTGCATGCATATGTATTGTTGCATTGTTTTGGCTACTCACTGAGCCGTGTTGTGTGCTCACCCCTCGACGTCGAATATTTTTAGTTGATGATGCAGGTTACATAGTCGAAGATTATATGAACGCGTCTGCGTACGGGAATATAGCAGCAATGGACGCTGGAGCTGAAGATGATACACATGACTCCTCTTGCGAGTGCAACTCGTGTGTATTCGATTAGATATTTTATAGATTTCTTTATTGGATTTATAAGACATGTATTTGGTACCTAAATATTTATGTCTCAGTTAAACACAGAATAATTTGCTATTATTTATGGATATCATTCTAGTTCTCAGTTCATTTATATACAATATTTCCGCTATTGTGTATTACTCTGATTATGATTGTGGGTGTGTGTAAACTTTGGATAACGCAGGGATGGTCTATTAGAGATCCTGGTTGAACCGTTGGTTATTTAGTGGTTCATCACACCATTCTGAACAGTGTGGTGTGGAATTGGGGTGTGACATCGGATCCACCCGAGAGCCATGTGGAGGCCATCCATCCGGGCCGCCAAGTCTCCCGCACAAACTCAGGCGGGAAACGATTTCTATACAAAAAATGTGGGCATGCACCAAATGATTGATTATTCCTACTTCCAAGAAACTACAACCATCAAACTCAGTGTACTTGTCTGGTGTTGAGACACAATCGGATAGAACTTGTCACACCCCAATTCCGGTTGAACCAAAAGTGTAAGTGAACTATCACTGAACCAACGGTTCACACCAGGATCTCAATAAAACCGTGTCCACTCATATAAACCATTGCACATAACCATAATCAGAATATAATAAAATACAACGAAAGTCTTAAATTAAATGAACTGAGTACTTCTATTGATAAATAAATTATCCAGTTATTCAAAATACCAAAACATAAATAATTATCTTTACATCCCAATTATAAATCCAACTGAAAATAAATAAAGAAACAAAACCAACATCCTAGTTGTAAGAATCGCACTCCATGAACCCGATCTAAACCTTTAATTCATGTCTTAACAGGTCTTCCAATCATCACCGGACTAGACGGGACGAGCGAATGACAACCAGATATGAAATCGGACCAATCGGACCAATTCAGGTATGAAAAGTTAGATACCGGTCGATGGTACCGGTCTTGGTACCGATCGATGGTCGATAGGTATAGCCTGCGCAGCATGGATCTGGAAACGGATCTCTGTGGGTCCCACTTTCTAAATTTCAAACCGAAGGACTTTCCTAATGTTAGGAGGCTTCCAAATCCTAACTCTAGCATATATAATGACCCTTAAACCTCCTAAAACCTCTTCCATTGATTCTCACAAACCCTAGAGAGGAGAAAGAGGCTGAAGAAGGAGAAGAAGCTAGGAAGGAGAGGGAAGAGCCGCCATTGCCGTTCGACGAAGAACACATTACCGCAAGTCAACGGTAAGTGCTTAAACCTTCCTCTACATTAAGTATTGTAGGATGGTTAGTTATGATTGGATCAATACCATGCAAAGCATGTATTAATCTAAACCCTATTTTGTCGACAAACCCTAATCTAGTCGTAAACCCTAGATTCAAGTTCTAGGTTGAAAATCATTGAAACTAGGACTTGAATGGAGTTGGAAACAACTCTAACTCAGTATTCAGACCTAGAATGTGTAGGAGAAACCCTAGGATCAATAGGGGGTGACCGACGAAAGGCGAGAACCAAGCGTATGGTCTTCCGAAGACATACCGGCCGACCATATCGGTCGCACCATATGCGACCGGTACCTCCCGGGGACTGGTCTGTGGGGACCGGTCGACCATACCGGTCGCACCTTTCCCCATAGTGTCGCGACCAGTACTGCGACCGGTATGCTCTATGAGGAGTATTTTTGACCCAGTTGGTTTTTCGACCAACGTAAACCTAAGGAAAAACTATTCTAATTAAACCTAACATTGTGTAGGACCTTGTGATAGCACGTTTGGACCTCGTGACGCGGAGCGAGCTATTAAACAAGCATCAGGTAAGGGAATCAGACCTAAACCCTAATAATTTAATAACAGTAAAACATTATTAATAACTATGATACTGTGGACTGATGTTTGTGCATACTCGCATGTCATCCTTTACTTTCAGTTATTATTATTGTTCATGTATCTATGCTAGGATGTGATTGTTTTCGTTGGTGTGTGGAATGGGAAGGACTGGAGGTCTGGGATCATTCCTCACACTAGCACCTTTCGTATTGTTCTGTCTTAACATGCTTGGTGCGGGTAGGGTATTAGGGGGAGGAAGTGGCACTGTGTCTCTGGCCTGACCACTAGACTCTAGCTCTATCTTTATGCCGTAGGGAGCTGCGCTGGGACAGGGCCTACTATGATGACATATAGGATTGGTTAGTTGCGAGCCCAGTTTGCAAGCCCTCGCCAATAGGGGCTTACGTGTTGGTATGGGTAGGGTATCAAGGGAGGTGTTGGCAGTGTTTGATTCGGATGCCTTAGCTCTATCTCTATTCCATGATAGGGTGCATGTGGGACGACAGTGGTGTTTGATCCATTGGGCGGCTTCACACACTTGTGTATAGAGGTGCGGTGGCCGCCAATTCTTTCTATAGCACATTATAAACTTAAAACCAGACCATGATGTGAATGTTACTCATGCATATGTTTGTTGCATTGTCTGATTGTCTTACTGAGCTAAGTTGTGAGCTCACCCTTGTGTACACATTATTTTTAAATGTTGATGCAGATTATACTATGGAGGACTATATGGATGCTCCGACGTATGGAGGTATTGCTGCTTTGAAAGTGCAAGTAGGAGAGGACGAGCATGACGCTTCATGCGAGTGCCCTTTCTACGTGTACCTCTAGGAGTTGATTTAATTTATTTTAATTATTTTTGGTTGAAGATACAATTGATGTAAAGATATTTAATTAAGTTTCGATATTTGAATAATTAGATATTTATTTAAATTTATCAATAGATCACTCAGTTCATTTTATTTAAGACTTTCACTGTATTTTATTATATTATGATTATGATTATGTGCAATGGTTTGTATGAGTGGACACGGTCTTATAGAGATCCTGGTGTGAACCGTTGGTTCAGTGATGGTTCACTCACACTTCTGGTTCAGTCAGAATTGGGGTGTGACACTAGAGGTACACACAGAAAGGGCACTCGCATGAAGCGTCATGCTCGTCCTCCCCTGCTTGCACTTCTAAAGCAGCAACACTTCCATACGTCGGAGCATCCATGTAGTCCTCCACAGTATAACCTGCATCAACATCTAACAACATGTATATATACAAGAGTGAGCTCACAACTTAGCTCAGTAAGACAATCAGACAATGCAACAAACATATGCATGAGTAACATTCACATCATGGTCTGGTTTTGAGTTTGCAATGTGCTATAGAAAAGATTAATGGCCACCGCACCTCTATACATGAGTGTGTGAAGCCGCCCAATGGATCAAACACCACTGTCGTCCCACATGCACCCACCATGGAATAGAGATAGAGCTAAAACGTCCGGATCAAACACCACCAACACTTCCCCTGATACCCTATCCATACCAATATGTAAGCCCCTATTGGCGAGGGCTTACAAACTGGACTCGCAATTAATCAATCATATATGTCATCACAGTGGGCCCTATCCCAGCACAACTCCCTGTGGCATAGATTAATGCTAGAGTCTAGTGGCTAGGCCGGAGACCACAGTGTCACTTCCTCCCCCTGATACCCTACCCGCACCAAGCATGCCAAGACAAAATGATACGAAAAGGTGCTAGTGTGAGGAATGATCCCAGACCCCCGGCCCTTCCCATTCCACACACCAATGAAAACAATCACATGCCTAACAGTCACATCATGCATAGTGAGTATGCATGAACAATAATAATAACTAAAAGTAAAGGATGACATGTGAGTATGCACAAACATCAGTCCACAGAATCATAGTTATTAACAATGTTTTACTGTTATTAAATTATTAGGGTTTAGGTCCGATTCCCTTACCTGACCCTTGATTGATAGCTTGCTCCGGGTCACAGAATCCAAACTAGCTATCACAAGGTCCTACATGATGTTAGGGTTGAGTTAGAATAGTTTTCTTAGGGTTTATATGTCACACCCCAATTCTGAACCAACCAGAATGGTGTGAGTGAACCGTCATTTAACCAACGGTTCACACCAGGATCTCGAATAGATCGTGTCCACTTATACAAACCATTGCACATAACCACAATCAGAATATAAATAGTACAGCGGAAGACTTTAAATAAATGAACTGAGAATCTATTGATAAATTTAAATAAAATATCTAATTATTCAAAATCCAAATATAAACTAAATATCTTTACATTTCTTTAATCCAACTGAAAATAACTAAACTAAAATAGTTAAATCAAAGGTACACGCAGAAAGGGCACTCGCATGAAGCGTCATGCTCGTCCTCTCCTGCTTGTACATCCAAAACAGCAACGCCACCATACGCCGGAGCGTTCACGTAGTCGTCCACCGAGTAACCTTTATCAACATCTAAAAATAATGTATATACAAAGGGGTGAGCTCACAACTTAGCTCAGTAAGACAATCAGACAGTTTCACAATATTATGCATGAGTAACAATCATTTTATGCTGTGGTCTGATTTAAGTTTGCAATGTGCTATAGAAAAATTTGGTGGCCCCCGCACCTCTATACACGAGTGTGTGGCACCGCATAGTAGATCACACCACCACCGGCCCACATGCACCCATCATGGAATAGAGATAGAGCTTAGATATCCCCGTACCTCCCCTGATACCCTACCCATACCAGTACCTAAGCCCCTACTAGCCAGGGCTCACAAATTGGGCTCGCAACTAACCAATCCTATATGTCATCAATGTAGGCTCTATCCCAGCACAGCCGTCTACGGCATAGAGATAGGGCTAGAGCGTGCAGGCCGGGTTGGACCACAATACCTCACCTCCCCCTGATAACTTATCCGCAACTAACACACTAGGATAGAACAATACGCAGGTAGACCCTATCCCAACATAACTCCCTACGGCATAGAGATAGAGCTAAAGCATCGTGGACAAGCCAGCGTCAGCATCGGAGACCACAGTGCCACATAACCATGGTCAGGCCAACATCAACATCGGAGACCACCGTACCACGACCTTCCCCTGATGCCCCATCAGTACCAAGCATGTTAAAATAGAATACTACAAAAGTGCCAGTGTGAGGAATGATCCCAAGCTCCATGCCCCACTCCACACACCAACGAAAACAATCACATGCCTAACAATCACATCCTATCAATGCATGAACAATAATAATAACTGAAAGTAAAAGATGACATGTGAATATACACAAACATCACATCATATATATTCAGGTTATTAACAACGATTTACTGTCCATTAATTATTAGGGTTTAGGTCAGATTCCCTTACCTGACGCTCGTTTGATAGCTTGCTCCACGTCGCAAGATCCAAACGTGCTATCACAAAGTCCTACATAATATTAGGGTTCAATTAGAATAGTTTCCTAGGGCATACGTTGGTCGAAAAACCAACGAGGTTACAAAAATACACTCACAGAGCTGACCGGTGGCATGTACCGGTCGCAGCTCTATGGGGAAATCTGGCAACCGGTATGGTCAGTCGGTCCCCACAGACCAGTCCCCGAAAGGTACCGGTGGCAACATATCGGTCGCACAGGGTGTAACCGGTATAGTCGATCGATATGTCTCCGGAAGACCATACTTTGGGTTTTTCGACTGCCGTCGATCAATCTCCATGGATTTCCAGGGTTTCTCCTTATCCATTCTAAATCTGAGCTTTGAGTTAGAGCTATCTCCAACTCATTTAAGTCTAGTTTCGATGATAATCATCCTAGAACTCGAATCTAGTGTTTGATGGCAAATTAGGGTTTAATGTCCAATTAGGGTTTTTAGATCAATACCTGCTTTGCATGGTATTGATCCAACCATACAACTATCCTAGAGTCATAGAGTAAGAAGAATGATTCAAACACTTACCGTTGAGTGGCGTAAGGTGAGCGTCGTCGAACAACAAGGGCGGCACTTCCTTCTTCTTCCTAGCTCCTTCTCCTTCTTCAACCTCCTTCTCCTCTCTAGGGTTTGTGAGAGATAATGGAAAGGATTTGAGGAGGTTTAGAGGTGTTTATATATGCTAGGATTAGGGTTTAGTAACCCTATTAGGATTAGGAAGGTCCAGGTATTAGGGTTTAGGAAAGTGAGACCCGTAAAGATCAAATTTCGGATCTCCGTAGTCACTGCGCAGAGCTGACCGATCGACTGGTACCAAGACCGGTACCATCGACCGGTCAACATAAAATGACACTTATTTGACCGTCTTTGATCCGATTTCGTACCTGTTTATCATCCGCTCATCCCGTCTGGCCCGGTGATGATCGGAAGACCTGCTACGACATGAAATCAAAGTTTAGACCGGGTTTATGGAGTGCGGGTCTTACAACTCCCCCACCCTTAAAAGAAATTTTGTCTCCAAAATTTGCATGTAGGTCTCACATTACATTGGTCAGCAAACCAACTGGGTCAAAAACACTCCTCATAGAGCAGACCGGTGGCGGGTACCGATCTTAGGTACCTGCTACGACACTGTAGGGAAAGGTGCGACCGGTATGGTCGACCGGTCCCCACAGACCAGCCTCCGGGAGATACTGGTCGCAAGTACCGGTCGCATATGGTGCGACCGGTATGGTCGATCGATATGTCTCCGGACCATACATCCAGTTCTCACCTTCCGTCGGTTACCCCCTATTGATTCTAGGGTTTTTCCTATACATTCTAGGTTAAAGCAATGAGTTAGAGTTGTTTCCAACTCCATTCAAGTCCTAGTTTCGATGATCTTCAACCTAGAACTTGAATCTAAGGTTTACCAACTAAATTAGGGTTTGACGACAAAAATATGGTTTAGATCAATACCTCGCCTTGCATGGTATTGATCCAATCATGACTAACCATTCTAGAACACTTATCGTAGAGGAAGGTTTAAGCACTTACCGTTGATTTGCGGTAAAGAGTTCTTCGTCTAACGGAAATGGCGGCTCTTCCCTCTCCTTCCTAGCTTCTTCTCCTTCTTCAATCTCTTTCTCCTCTCTAGGGTTTGGGAGGATCAATGAAAGGAATTTTAGGAGGTTTAGGAGTCCTTATATAGGCTAGGGTTGAGTTTAGGAAGCCTCCTAACATTAGGAAAGTCTTTCGGTTCGAAATTTGAAAAGTGGGACCCATAGAGATCCATTTCCTGATCTAAGTGATCTGCTGCGCAGGCCATACCGGTCGACTGGTACCATCAACCGATATGAAATATTTCATACTTTGAGGTCCATTTTCGTACCTGATTGTCATCCAATCGTCCCGTCTGGTCTGGTGATGATTGGAAGACCTGTTACGACATGAATGAAAGGTTTAGATCGGGTTCATGAAGTGCGGGTCTTACAACTCCCCCACTCTTAAAAGAAATTTCGTCCCCGAAATTTGCATGTAGGTTTCACAGAACTCGTTCTTAAAAATTAGGGTGCAAGGAGAAAATGCTCAAGTCTTTATAAGCATTCTGCATTCATATCAGGTTATCTACATCCGATTTGGGATCATTGCATTTGCATGGAACCCACAACATTTGGGCTATGCAAGAGAGGATTAGATCCCATTGGAAAAGTAGCTACAACCATCAAACTCATTGTATTTGTTTGGTGTTGAGACTCAATTGGTTAGAACTCATTCTTAAAGTTGGGGCGTTTGGGGAAGATGCTTAAGTCTTATAAGCATTCTCCATTCATATTGGGTTATCAACATTCGATGTGGGATCATTGCATTCACATGGAACCCCAACATTTGGGCTATCCAAGAGAGGTTAGGATCCCATTGGAAAAGTAGCTACAACTATCAAATTCATTGTACTTGTCTAATGTTGAGACTCAATCGGTTAGAACTCATTCTTAAAAGTTATGGCATGAGGAGAAAATGCTCAAGTTTTTAAAAGCATTCTCCATTCATATCGTGTTACCTACATCCGATGTGTGATCATTGCATTCACATGAAACCCCCAACATTTGGGCTATGCAAGAGAGGATCAGATCCCTTTAGAAAAATAGCTAAAACTATCAAACTCATTGTACTTGTCTGGTGTTGAGGCTCAATCGATTAGAACTTGTTCCTAAAAGTTAGGGTGCAAGGAGAAGATGCTCAAGTCTTTATAGCATTCTACAGTTATATCGGGTTATCTACATCCGATGTGGGATCATTGCATTCGCATGGAAACCCTAACATTTGGGATATGCAAAGGAGAATCGGATCCCATCGAAAAAGTAGTTACAACCATCAAACTAATTATACTTGTCTGGTGTTGAGACTCAATCGGTTAGAACTCGTTCTTAAAAGTCAGGGCGCAAGGATAAGATGCTCAAGCCTTTATAAGTATTCTACATTTACAACGGGTTATCTACATCCGATGTGGGATCATTGCATTCTCATGGAACCCCCAACATGTGGGCTATGCAAGGGAGGATCGGATCCCATCAGAAAAGTAGCTACAACTATCCAACTCATTGTACTTGTTTGGTGTTGAGACTCGGGTAGAAATCATTCTTAAAAGTTAAGTCATAAAGGGAAGATGCTCCAGTACTCTTTATGAGCATTCTGCATTCACATTGGGTTATCTACATCTGATGTAGGATCCTTGCATTCGCATGGAAACCCCAACATTTGGGATATGCAAGGGGGAGGATGTTTGTAGATATCATGACTAGGATCATACCCACAGAATAACTTTTAGGCCTTTGTGATCTTCTAAGTGAAACCCATTTAATGCTGGGAATAGGTGGCTACACCACTTGCTGCAGGTTAAAGCTTCATCCTTTATCATTTTAATTTTTGAAATAAAACAATGATGATAAGAGTTATTGCTAAGTTAGATTAAAAATGCCTCAGCTCTATATTAATGCACTTACATCTTAGGGTTCAACATTACTGTTAATTAGTGGAATGATATGTGTTTCAAAAGTCAGTACTTTCTAATTTTCCTTTTCCATATTTGTGAGAGGTTGTGTACCACCTTAAGAAGAAAGGAATAAAGCTAAGGGAAAAGGGTATTATGGTTGATGAGTCTTTAGGCATTTGGACACTGTGCATGCTTTCCTGTATCCAAGGAATAAATTATCATGTATCGATAGCGTATTGGGTGGGCAATTTTAAGAGATGTATCGTATCGTATCTTGTTGTAGATACGGTGGATATGCTAGATTACGAGGCAAGATACACACGTGAATGATTAGGAAACGTGCAAAACATAATTTTTAAGCATAAAAAAACCATAATAAGCAATCTTGAAGTATTTCCAAAGATTAAAGACATACTTGATGACATTCAATGAGCTACAACCTTCAGTTCCCATGAATTGTAGGTTTTTAGCAAGGAAGAAAACCAAAAAAGTGAAAAAAAAAAATCAGTTGTATCAAGCTATATAAGTGCATATCGACCGTATTGAGGTGTATCGGTCTGTATCGAGGTGTATCGAGCCGTATTGGTAAGTGTATCTCATTTTTTGCGAGAATGGAAACATAAATGTATCGATACGTATCGAGTGTATCGACTGTATCGAAATTTATCGAGCCGTATCAGTTGGATACAGTCAATACATGTGGATACACTTTTTGTTTTAAGAAAAGAGATACATATCGAAGAGTATCGTATTGACCACTGTTGATACGGATACGTATCGATAGATACGGGGCGTATCGTATCGATACTTAAAACCATGCATGTACCCTCTTTTTGTGACAAGTGTCAAACTTTCAAAGCAAATAGTCCTCTGACAAGTGGCAAAAGGAATTATATTCTTCTATGGGGTTTCTTCAATAATTAACTAATCTTAATTGGTTACTTACAATAGCAATTACTATATGATAATTAGCATAAGTAGTGTTTTTTGTGTTGTTGCTGCTGTTTGGTGTGTATGGTGTTCAATGAAAATAATTTGAAATGGCAGTTGAAATAGAGTCATGGGAAGGTCATGGTTGAAATGAGTGGGGAGAGAGGAGAGGGGCCCATGTAACATACCCTCCATGTTTGTCACTCTCTTCCACAAAAATCATTAGCCTTGAAAATTCATCCAAATCATATTTTCATCTATGCTTTTCTCCACTTGACCACCCTCCAAAAGAAAACTATCATAACATCCATGTTTTTCTTCTTTTTTCTGTATTGTAGTCTCCCAGCTTTCCACTCCCTCTCACTTGTAATTTCATCCACAGTGTCCTAACCCCCTCCATGAAAAGACCCCCCAACCTACCCCACAACAACAGCACTAACAAATGCCCGCATCTCTCTCTCTCTCTCTCTCTCTCTCTCTCTCTCTCTCTCTCTCACATCTGATAGAAACCCAACTTGAACTGCCATAAACCTCCTACAAAGATATTCGAGGAGATGAAAAAACTGTAATGAAGTGCTCGTACTGGTTCGACCCATTATTTAGTCGTTTATGTGGTTGTGCCTAAACTTGGAAAAGAAATTGTAGGTAAACACTTAAATAACTACATGACGTAATGGTAAAATATGGGGTTAGATTTCCTTTTAGCACTAATGAGCTCTCGATTCCACAAGGTAAAGAAACTCTGGGATTAGAGAGGTAATAGAAACTTGGGAAGTATTCTTTGGGCAATAGTATTCAAAAATGGGGTTTTTGAGGGTGGTTAGATAAAGAAGAGTAGTATAATGGAGACTTCAAATACGTGGGTTGGGGGGTTTTATACCTTTTTGAAGGTGAGGTGCTTTAGACCATGGGTCTCCTTTTATTTGAGAGGCAGTCTAGAAAAACTTTTCCCTATAAACTTTGTTATTGTCCTCCAAGAGACCCAAGTCGATCGTCCTCTATATAGAGGGAACAAATTACAAGAAAGGAAATACAGAAAATATTAAAAGATATGTTAAAATATGAAAATAACAAACAAGGAAAGAAAATAAATTCTCGCACGCAAAAATTGGAAGGACCCTAACACCCCTTAAACGTACGTATTTAACCTTCGAATCTTGGCCATTAATTGATATTAGTCATTGACCATGCTGTAGAGCACTAGCTGTCATTCCGGAATTAGGGCTACAGCTCTCGTGACCACGACTGTAGTAAAAGTTACGACGAATCAGTGTTTGTAATCGAGTGGATTTCTGAGGGTCCAAACAATCCAATAAATCTACGGAAATGCTCTCTACATCACTACTTACGCGACCAAACCATTGCTCTCCACACAAAAAAGATGCCTACACCTTCCATTAGAGGTGTCAATTTTGGGACCGATCCAGTAATTCGGACCAAGCTGGCCTGAATTAACCTGAAACCGACCCGGACCAAATTGTTACTGGATATGTTTTGAGTTGAGGTATGGGATATCCTACCAGTCTCAGTCTGGTCTAGACTAGTCTGAAACTGGCCCTGAGAATTTGACCAATGAGCCCTAACTCAATAATGGCCTAGACCAGACTGTTTTAAATCCTAACTTCACTACTTTAGCCTTCTGGATGGCCTTAACAGGTTTCTTACTTGGCTTTAAACCTGAACCAGCCCGATAACAACCTGATAAGCTAAGCCCAATAACAACCCGAAGTCGGACTAGCCCGTTAGTTAATGTGCACAGTGCAGCCCATCCAGCCCAAACCTCTTAATGGACGTGTTTCGATCAGGCCCTATAAAACCCGACATCGATTTGACTCAGACCGAAACTGACCTGGACCAACCCAACCTGTTGACACCCCTACCTTCCATAAATTCAAACAACATATAACTTAAAGTTGTTCTTATAACAATCAATAGAGTCTAGCTAGTATATGAAAATTAGACATGGAAGTGTGTAAAATTGTTTAACCATTGGAATACCCGGAAAATAAAAATACAAAAATCAGTTTATTTGGGCCTGAATCATCTGTAGCCGTGCAACCTTTGCAGGCACATCCAGACCATTGAAGTGTATTGGTGCACAAGTAGATGCACTCTCATTGACCCATATGCGACTGCATGTGCTGCTGCCCAAATGCAAAAAATCCAAGTCCAGTTTTTTTCCTCTAGATATGTGCATCAGTCCAAGAAGAAACTCTCCATTTACAACAACCCCCCCTCCCTTATTTTTTTTTTTTTTTTTGAAAGAGAGTTTTAACGACCCATCTAGTATTTTGTTGTTCCAATCTAATCCTCCATAATTTAACTTCTTCATGGGTTTTTGAGAAGGTGAGGAGTTTGGCAACTTTGGTGTAATCCCTCACACCAGTCAAATGGTATATCTAGCATCCTTGTCATTCGATAATATCTCCCATATGCTTTAAAATTATGCTACTTAATCACCACCTTTGACATGATAGTCCAGTTGGTTGTGAGACCTCTTCATCTGGTAAGTTGAATTTTACAATTCCTTCAGGTTCTTGATATACTAACCTTTCTTTTAAGGAGCTTCTTCAAACATATTATGTATAAGGGGGTCAAAAAAGGTTTCAAATATTGTCTATTTGGAAACGAATAGACATGTGAAATGACAAGAATTATTTAAATAAAAAAATATATTATATTAAGAGTGGGAAAAAAAAATTTATTCTTACATCATCTACAAATTTTGCATCCATTTGGCTTCATTTGAGACCTAGATAGCTACATAATTTATTTGTATCCTTGTATTTAAATTTTATTGACCCAACTCAAATAGGTTTAATTAAGAGCAATTTCCAAAGGCTTTGTCTGGTTGTAATTCACAAAATTACAATCAGACATTTCATTGGGTGTTTGTGCCGTTAGATCTCTTTCTTCCTTTTTTTTCTTTTGGCTTTTTTGTGACTAAAAATATATTAAAGCAAAAGAAAGATTAAGTAATGACCCAAAGGCAACAAAGGAAAAACAACAAAACTCATCCAAAAACAAACAACTCATATAAGTTTTAGAATACATTGTGTTGTTAAATCTTAACATCCCCTCCCCTTAAATACCAAAGCTACACCCTATTAAACATCGATTGGAGTGGGATGCCAAGATGGTCCACATGGACAAAGAACTTGACGGATGTGCTCTAATTGCTCGTTCAATGATATAACATATTTATAGTTTGAATTCAACAACTAAATTTACGATACTTCTTCCACGATTCAATGAAACAGTTTCATTATTCTCAAATCTCAGATCCCCATAGTAACAGGGCCCTTATTTCTTTCAAGCAAAAGATGCGAAGCAAATCATCATGATAAATGAATATACCTTTTTGTATAGGTACATGCACAAAAGCAAAACAAAAAATGTATTGAACACTACAGCAATATGAATTTTTGGCGACATTTTTTAACGACGGTATGATTTCATCATCGTAATAATTGCATTATTTTATTTTATTTATTCATTTTTTGCCCTAAAGATCATAAAGAATTGTATTGATATTAAACTGATTGTACAAGGTGAAAATATGGTCTTCACAATTCTGGCCAAAAAAAAATGCAGCTTTGATAGGACTCCTCAGCTTGGGCATAACTGTAGGGGAGATTGTACAAGGTGAAAAAGGGGTCTAGGTAATCTAGACAAAAAAAAAAAAAAATACAGCTTTGACAAGACTCCCCACCTTTGGCATAGCGGCCCATCAATAGAGGAGCTTGACAAAACAATGAAACAGTGACGAAAGGATTCACATTCAGCATGACCATCAATAGGAATTCTAACCTCCCAAATGAAATAAAAATACAGAGACTGTAAAAAAATATATATATATCTGATCAATCGTTCTCAAAATGTAATTAATTATTTATCATTAATAAACTAAAGAAACCTCCATCTTACTTGGCCAAGAACTACCTTGAATCGGACAATGAACATAAGAGTCCTGATCTTCAGGGGGAAAACTGCACGAATTGGCAAACCCTACTTCTAAAGTTAAAGATTCTTTACCAGACAAAATTCATTATTTGGTCTTGGATTTTGTGCAGCAAGGATATTATTTGTCCGGAAGTGGTTGGCTCAGGTTATTTTGAGCCACCCTCATCTCATATGGAAAATACCATGGGAGATACCCAATAATCAGTGCAACTCAGATTCAAAGTATTGTGTCAGATCAGTTGATTCATGTATGTTGATTTGATTAATTCCCAATCCTAGTTTGTTTTAATATTATTTTAATAAGAATTAGATATATGTCGATGTCTCATGGGATCTTTATATCGATCCAATCCGGATCGATTTAATTTTGGCCATTGCCGATACCATGTACAATACATGGATTTGCTTTCCACTAGTTAATGACTGCCTTGTATAAATAGAGACAACATAAAATAGGGTTCTCAAGGGGAAGCTTGGTAAGGAACCTCCAGGTGGGTTTGTAAATATTTGCCATGTGGTTGTTTAGGTGAAGTCGAAATTTTATAAACATATAGATCACAATGTCTCTTACTCACATGTAAAAATTTTAATCTAGTCAAGAATTTTATAGATGGTGAAATACACGTTTTGAATAATCTAAGATTATGAGAAAGTTCACAGTAATCGTCAGAGCAACAATAAGTATGCATGGAAAAATATGAGAGTACATATAAATAGATGGGTCAATATTTAATTGAATAATATTCTGAAATTTGACATAATTAATAACAAATTTTGAATTATTAAAGTTAAAATTTTTATATCATTCATCCACGTTTTTGCAAATGTTTTTAAGATGTTACAAAGGTCAGAATATGCGGCTTGTTGCCTCATATTTTTCCTACTGATTTTAACTGTTATATAATTGTGGGCGATGGTTGAAAGTTTGAAATTAGATTCCCACATTTCTATATATGTAAAAGAAATATTTCAATTTTACCAAAAAAAAAAAAAATATTCCAAGATTGTGTTTGGCTGCAAGGTTTATGTGTGATGGGTAGAACTTTCATAAAAAAGGAGTGGAAATGTGGGAGAAGCTTAGTTTTTATTTTTATTTTTATTTTTATTTTTTATTTTTTTTTATTATTATTTTTTGGACAAGTTAAGAAGCTTAGGTTGCTTTGGTATCTTTGCAAGGTGTGTCTCCACCTTTTTTTTTTCTTTTACTCCGCCGGAATAGGAAACTTGATATTCCCACAAACCCTCAAGAGCAGAAATGAAAAAGCATTTTATGAAAAATGTTTTTGTATTTGAGAGAACTCGCATTTATTAAGGTGGAGAAATACACCATACTCGAAAGGAGATAAAACTTTTTTGCAAACCGGGTCATAAGAAAATTCCTTATGCCCAATTTCTTATGCACCGATATGGAATCTCACCCCAATTAAAATTTTTTTTTAAAATAATACCATAACTTAAATAGGGGATTTGTGAACACGACGGGGAAGAACAGATTCCATGTCAATGGACATAGAATCGAGCAGCCAAGAATTTTCCTAATGGGCTTTAAAATCAATTCATGTTCAATCCAAAACCTTTAACTGCAAGCAAAACACACTTCTTAGGTTCAGTAGTATTAAATGCATTATTATCGCATAGATGTATTCTTCGAAGATAGAAACACTCAAAAGCGCTCCCCTCTAAACCAACAGGGAAGAAGCAGATTCCATATTGATGAACACAGAACCAAGCAACAGGAAGATTTGCAAGAAAATTTCTTCCTTCAAAAGGGGTATAAGACTTCCCAAGACCTCACTTCGTGTTCAATCCAAGCCCTTAAGTACGAGCAAAAAACACTTCTTAGGGTCAATTGTATCAAATGCACTATAATCTCACAGAAGTATTCCTTGAAAATAGAAAAACTCAGAAGTACTCCCATCTGAACCCAACAAGGAAACGGCAGATTCTATATTGATGCACACAGAACTGAACAATAGGAATTTTCCTGTTGTGATTTGAAGGAAAATTTCTTCCTTCGAAAGGGGTATATATAAGACTTCCCAATTAGCTCAATTTACATTCAATCCTAGGGCCTTAACTGCGAGCCAAAAACACTTCTTGAGATCAGATGTATCAAATGCACTATATTATCTCACAAAAATATTCCCCAAAAATAGAAACACATAGAAGCACTCTTTAACACAGAAACACTTCTGCAAAACATAATTTTTCTTACTCTCTCTCCATCCAAAATGGCAAGAAACCAGTTCCTCACTATTGTACAGTTGAAAAACACAAGTTATGAAAAAGGTTTATCAATGAATGAGGAGCTCAAAAAGAAATTAGGGTTTACAAATGGTTCCGACATATTTCATGATTTCAGAATCATTTTTTCTAACTTGTAATAAGTAGTTACCCCCAAAAAGAGAACATAGCAAGCAATAAGAGAGCTATGTAATATGAAGGCCAGGGTATCCTGTCCCTTCCACTGAATTCCATGTCAATAATCATCATCATATATACCTCTCCTTATCTCCTCCAGCCAAATTCAATCAAATCTCAGACTCTTCCAAATCTCATGATGGAGGTCTGTAGCTATTTGATTTTTGGTGGGTCCTACTTTTTCTCCATCTTTAATGCTGTCTCTTATGTTCCAATAAAGAAACATTAATTACAAGAGATATATTCTTATGTTCCTATTCCATGTATACGGTTGAGACTTCAGAATCCTCACCAACTGTGATGGGATTGCATGTCTTCATCATCAATCTGGACCATCCAAATGGATAAATATTCTTAATCGTCAGATCCAAATTATGTAATTTGATCTGATGGTCAAGGGTATGGCCCACCTAATTGTATCATATGAAAAATTTATATGGTGATTTTGATTTTTTTTTCTTTTTTATCAAAAAATTTGACTATTGAATAGATAAAAATATTCTAAATCTGATTTTATAATATATCAACATTTGGAATCAAAATTTACTGTATAAGCCCTTTATGGTGGCATATATATATATATATATATATATATATATATATATATATATATATATATATATATATATATATATATATATATATATATATATATATTTCAATCATTTTTCAAAGTTATGCTTTTTTTCTTAGGTCTAGAATGTAATAAACTCATTTAATTATAAAAAAAAATTTCATACTCCTCTCTTCTATTTTTCCATAAAGATAATCATTTCCAACTTCAAACATAATTACAACTGCACCCCTCTGTAAAGATGGTTAACAGAAATTCAAAAATGATCTATCTACCCTTCTATGATAAACACATTTCCTCCTATTTTTAAACTTATATTCTCTCTCCTCGCTCTCAACAACGGTTCATCAAAATACTAATGGTTCATCAAAAGACTCTTCTTCCCTGGCAATTCTCTTCCTTTCTCTCCTCTCTCAATGCTATCTGAAAAGTTGGAAAAAATCAAAACAAATGTCAAAAAACCTTTTTCAAAATAAAGTTTCAAAGGAGATTTTGTTTAAACTCAATTTTTTTTTTTCATTTTGGTTTCAAAATTTGATTTTCGTTTTGAATAGGATTTTTGTTTTTATTTTTGAGTTGGTCTATGCAATGTAGGACTTTTTAGTCCCACATTACCTAGGGTTTGTGGAGGAGAGGTCTTTATTTGTAGGGAATGTCCTCTACCTATTGAGCCCCAAAAATAAAGCCAAGCTCGGTTGATACACACACACACACGCGTGCCGGACCGGACCGTGACCGTGACATGGGCATGGGTATGGGTTTTGTCAGATTCTGACACACCTCTACCCGAATACCCTTTTGGAAAGGGTTTATGTGTGTAGATGTATCTCTACACATAAAACTCTACACATAAAAATGTGTCTTCTGGACATTGATCCCAGGATCTGAGATCTGGATCAATCTGAACGGTCCATTTGGAGGGTCACACCCCATCCAATGGCTATGACCAATGGGTATCTGACCCTATAAATAGAGCCTGACCCCAAGCATCCAAATCACTCAAAATCTTCCTCTCTCTCTCTCTCTCCAACTCTCTTCCTCTACTTTGTTTGATTGGAGTCCATCGTGGTTGCTTTCAAAAGGAAGTTGATCTCAGCCATCGGGTCTGCATACACCTGACAGTGTGTGTACACTGGGTGGGTGTCCTTTAGGAGGGTTGTTTTATCTTGGAGGCTGATTTGCGGAGACTTGCTGCACCTAATAGAGGGTAAATACAGTCTTAAGGAGAGTGTACCAACACGACTCAACCCTATATCATTTTCGGATTCATCCTATAAGGTATGTACTATTATATTTCATCTATGTACATTCCAGTTTTTAGCATATGGTTAGGTTGATATATAACCTATTAGATGCATATAAGATTATTGCATGTCTATCCTTTATTACTTTATTATTAATTATTGAATAATAATTAATTGATTGTTATATCATTATTGATTAGTTTATACAATATATATTGCTGTACCTTGTTGTTTTTTACTATAATTCTTAAGACTGTATTAATTGTTATATATTGTCGAGACTGTTATCATGATCACTTCTGAATTTGGTGTAACCATTGAGGTTGTTCCTACTATGGGAAAAATGCGCATCATGTCCGAGTTTGATAGTATTGAGCCATTTAATGGTTCAAACTACAAATGTTTGAGGCAAATGATGCACTTTGCCCTGTCCCAACTGGGTGCCATGTTTGCACTTACTGAGAAAATGCCAGAGGACTCTGAAGACCCTGAAATCAAGCCAAAGAAGGCTACATGGATTAATGCTGATTTTCAATGTAAGAACAAGATCCTAAATGCAATGACCAATGGCCTGTATAATGTGTATTGCTCTTATGACTATGCTCATAACATAGGGGAAGTACTTGACAAGAAACATTCCCTGGACGATGCTGGAAGCAAGAGATATGTAACTGCAAACTTCTTTAATTTCAAGATGAAGGAAGATATGAGTGTGTCCATGCAAATGGACATGTAAGACCCGCACGCCACGAATCCGATCTAACCTTACATTCTTGTGTCGTAACCGGTCTTTCTATCATAACCAGCTAAGTGAACCAATTGTATGAAGAAACCACAAGATAAGGTAAGCAACAAGTCAAATTTAATTGGTATGAATGACTGTTTAAGGTTGTGTGGAAGCAACCAGTCAAAAATTAAAAACCAATAAATTTTGGTTGTGTGGTCGCATTTTTTAAGTGTGTGGTCGACTACACATGAGACCACACAACATGTGGTCACATATTTGGGACATGTGGTTGACAGATTCTGCGACCACATGATGTTAAGACCGACTTTGAGTTTCGAAAACTTTCCTAAACTAAGGGTTCTCTTTCCTTATTGAAAGAGGACTTTATATGGAGGTTTTTCCTCTATATAAGGGATGTCCCTTAGCCTTTTTCACTCTTTTAGAACCCAAATTGAAACTCTAAACCTAAGAGAAAAAGAGAGAGAGGAAGAGAAGGAAAAGTAGAGATTTGGAGAAGAAACTTGGAGAAGGATTTTATAGAGAAGAATTTTATCTCTTGCTTGAGGTATGAACCTATCTTTGTAAAGCTAGATCAGATAGGATAGGTTCCTTTTCGTCAAGTTGATGTGTTAAATCTAATGTAACGATTTCGGTTATGTAATTTCTAAGGAAAACCATAAGAGAATAGGTTAGGGAAAATTGATAAGGATAAATTGTGATTTAAGGCCATAAAATGATCTTAGAATGAATCCAGTTGATAAACCAAGAGGAGGAACTCGTATGAGAAGTAAAAATCAACCAAACTTTGTATGGTCATAGCTATGGTCGACTACAGGGTGACTAGAGAGTTGACCACAGCTATTCGGGAAGTTTTTCAGAATCGTGTGGTCGCATGTTGTGGTCTCATGATACGCGACCACAGGGGTTGACCACACAATGTATGGTCGCATATATTGAGACCATAGGTTCGACCACACCTGTGAGCACACGATATCAGCAAGTATATTTTGGGACCAGACAACGTTTTTGACCACTGTAACTTAGTAAACTTAAACCCTAACTTAAAGACATTAATTGTTTAGGTTCTCAATAGATTCAAAGTGACTTCCCAAACTTAGGAGAGGAACAAACATCAATAAAAGGTGAGGGAACAAGACCTAAACTAATTGGCTAATAATAAAATATTTTATTTTATTTGTCTAATGCAATGAATGGTTCTATGCTTGTATATTTATAATGTGTATTCACATGTCATCCAATATTATTGCTATTTCTGTTCATGCATATTTATTTCTATCTATTTATAATGTGATGATGATGATGCTAGGAATAGGCATGTGATTGTGTGTATAGTTAGTGTGCTGGATGTAAGTGGAGCATCAGGGGGAGGACGTGGCATTGTGGTTCAGCCTGGTCACTAGACTTTAGCTCTATCTCTACTCAAGTTTTACCCATTGACATCGTCATATTAACATTACCTTAGCAGAACTATTACGTCGTAGTACATCAGGGGAGGTGGTGTTGTACCATGTGATCATTGACTCTGTCGGGGGGCCTTAGCTCTATATCTATGGACGTATTGAGGGATGCTGGGGTGAGGCCTTGGATATATTGGATAACATTAGGATTGGTTAGTTGTGAGCCCAGTTTGTAAGCCCTCGTCAACAGGGGCTTATGTGTTGGTATGGGTAGGGCATCAGGGGAAGTGTTGAGTGTTGGTGGTGTATGATTCAGACACTTTAGCTCTATCTTTATTCCATGGGGTGCATGTGGGACTGCAATGGTGTTTGATCCATTAGGCGGATTTGTAAGACCCGTATCGAACTAACCGGTCTTACCACCTTGTACCAGATCTACCCATCATGGTCGAGCCAAATGGACCAAGTGCGTGAAGAAAATGGTGAAACCAGGTACTAAACTGACCCAAAAATAGTCAAAATGAGGGTAGGGTCACATACCCAGACCAGCAGGGTCGACCCCCCCTCACATAAAAGTCAGTTGTCACACCCCAATTTCGGCTGAACCAGAAGTGTGAGTGAACTGTCACTGAACCAATGGTTCACACTAGGATCTCAATAAGACCGTGTCCACTCATACAAACCATTGCACATAACCACAATCAGAATACAAATAATACAATGAAAGTCTTTAAATAGAATGAACTGAGAATCTATTGATAAATTTAAATAAAGTAATCAATTATTCAAATTCCAAACATAAACTAAATATCTTTACATCTCTTTAATCCAACTGAAAATAACTGAAATAAATAAATAAAATCAAAGGTACATGCAGAAAGAACACTCGCATGAAGCGTCATGCTCGTCCTCTTCTGCCTGTACATCCAGAGCAGCCACGCCACCATACGTCGGAGCGTTCACATAGTCGTCCACCTTGTAACTTGCATCAACATCTAAAAATAATGTATATACAAAAGGGTGAGCTCACAACTTAGCTCAGTAAGGCAATCAAGATAGTTTCACAATATTATGCATGAGTAACAATCATTTTATGCTGTGGTCTGGTTTAAGTTTGCAATGTGCTATAGAAAGGATTGGAGGCCCCCGCACCTCTATACACGAGTGTGTAGCATCGCACAATAGATCACACCACCACCGACCCACATGCACCCATCATGGAATAGAGATAGAGTTAAGGCATCCACTACCTCCATTGATACTCCACCCATACCAATACATAAGCCCCTACTGGCTAGGGCTTGCAAACCGGGCTCACAACTAACCAATCCTATATGTCATCACTGTAGGATCCATCCTAATACAGCTCACTACGGCATAGAGATAGAGCTAGAGCGTGGTGGTCGGGCTGGAGACCATAATGCCAAACCTCCCCCTGATGCCCTACCCGCATCAAGCATACTAAGACAGAACAATATGCAAGTAGACCCTATCCCAACATAATTCCCTATGGCATAGAGATAGAGCTAAAGCATCGTGGCCAGGCCAGAGACCACATGTCAGAGACCACAGTGCCACAACATCGTGGCCAGGCCAGCGACCACATGCCAGAGACCACAGTACCACGACCTTCCCCTGATGCCCTACCCGCACCAAACATGCTAAGATAAAATACTACAAAAAGGTGCCAGTGTGAGGAATGATCCCAAGCCCCAGACCCTTCCCATTCCACACACCAACGAAAACAATCACATGCCTAACAATCATATCCTATCACATGGAATATGTATGAACAATAATAATAACTGGAAATAAAGGATGACATGTGAATATGTACAACCATCACATCATATATTCAGGGTTATTATTAACAACGTTTTACTGTCCTTTATTTATTAAGGTTTAGGTCAGATTTCCTTACCTGACGCTCGTTTGATAGCTTGCTCCACGCCGCAAGATCCAAACGTGCTATCACAGAGTCCTATATTATATTAGGGTTCAATTAGAATAGTTTCTTAGGGTTTCACATTGGTCGAAAAACCAACAGAGTTCAAAACCAGCCTTTCAGAGCTGACCGGTCGCAACATACCGAGTCGCATCTCTGTGGGAAAACTAGCGATCGGTATGTCTCCGGAAGACCATACGTTAGGTTTTTCAACTATCGTCGATCAATTTCCATGGATTTCTAGGATTTCTCCTATCCATTCTAAGTCTGAGCTTTGAGTTAGAGTTATCTCCAACTCATTCAAGTCTAGTTTTGATGATAATCATCTTAGAACTCGAATCTAGGGTTTGACGGCAAATTAGGATTTAATGGCCAATTAGGATTTGGATCAATACATGCTTTGCATGGTATTGATCCAACCATACTAACTATCCTAGAGTCACAATGTAAGAGGAATGATTCAAAACACTTACCGTTGACTGGCGTAAGGTGAGCGTCGTCAAACGGCAATGGCGGCACTTCCTTCTTCTTCCTAGCTCCTTCTCCTTCTCCAATCTTCTTCTCCTTTCTAGGGTTTGTGAGGATCAATGGAAGGGATTCTAGGAGGCTTAAAGGGGTTTAAATAGGCTAGGAATTAGGTTTAGGAAGCCTCTTAGGATTAGGAAAGTCTTAGGATTCGAAATTAGGAAAGTGGGACCCGTAGAGATCCAATTCCGGATCTTGGTAGTCTGCTACGCAGACCATACCGGTCGACCGGTACCATAGACCGGTACCATCAACCGGTATGAAAGAAATTCATACATAAGTTGGTTTGGTTGGTTTGATTTCGTACCTGATTGTCATCCGCTCGTCCCGTCTGGTCCGGTGATGATCGAAAGACCTGTTACGACATGAAATCAAGGTTTAGATCGGGTTCACGGAGTGCGGGTCTTACATCAGACCCCTGATTTTTCACTGGGGGTCGGACAACTTAGGAACTGAGGGTCGACGGGATCTCCGACCCCCTCATCGATCCCCTGTTTGCCGACAGAAACCGCAAATAGGAAACTTTTCAAATTTCAATGGGATTCCTTCCTAATCTCAAAGGGACTTATTTTTGGAGATTCTACTCCATAAATAGGATGTCCCTAAGCCTCTTTCACTCCTTTTGAAACCCTAATTGAGAGTGAGAGAACGAGAAGAGAAGAAGAAGATAAGGAAAGTTGGAGAAGAAGACCTACTTGAAGAATTCAGAGAAATCTCTGAATCTTAGCAAACCTAATGTCACACCCCAACTCTTAAGGGTGTCAATGGGCCGGTCTGGGCCAGTTTTGGTCCGGTCTGAACCGGTGTCGGGTTTTATAATGCCAGCCCAAAACATGTCCATTAAGAGTTCGGGCTGGGGTGGGCAGCGCTGGACACAATAATTAACGGGTTGGTCCGATGTCGGTTTGTTATCAGGCTGGGTTTATTGAGGTGATTTCGGATTGGTTCGGTCCAGATCGGGCTTATCGATCCCCTTTTATATATAAACTATATAGCCTATTTTATTATTTCTAACTATAAAATTAGCATTATTCCTTCCATATGTATGTAATTTAATAAACTATAACAATTAACATAATCTTTTCAATTATAGATTCACATAATATTTTAGATCATGAAGTGAACTCTAATAGTGTAACACAATCTGTTAAAATTTAAAACCATTAAAATTAAGAAATTGGGCCCGAACGGACCTTACCGGTGTTCTGGTTGGGTTTTATCGGTTTGGGCTAATTCGGGCTACTTAACGGACTGGTCCGGTTTGGTTTCGGTTTGGGATGAAACGGTGTCAGGCTTTACAAGCTTAGACCAAGACATGTCCATTAAGGCTCGGTCCGGGCTGGGTTCGGGTTATATCAGGCTGGCTCGGTCGGTGCTACTGGGCCGGGCCCAGTTTTGACACCCTTACCAATTCTGCACCATTCAGAACGGTGTGATGAACCGCTAATAAACCAACGGTTCAATCAGGATCTCTAATAGGCTGTGATGAACCGCTAATAAACCAACGGTTCAATCAAGATAACTGAGTCTGGCCGGCTCACCCGTGTTAGAAAACCCAGGGGGTTGCTGAAAATTATCTTGGGGAACAAAATTGGGTCTAGGGGGAGCATATGGCCTGGTGTGACCGGGAGGACCTTGATTTGGAAATTGGGATGGGTCCACACGGTTCCCTTGGTTCCAAGAAAAATTTGGGTGATTTCTCCATCCTGGATTGTAAGTGTTAATATACGGATTGTAAAGTACACTTACATTAGCATTCTGAGAATTTCCCTGTGAAGGGCATTCCTCTACTGTGTGTCCAGGAGTTTGACACCAGTTGCACATTAGGACTTGCTTTTGGATAGGGTCTTTAGGAACTAAAGCTTTTATCCTTTTGATAAGACTATCTAAGTGTGCCTCCTTAGCTACTATGCCATCGACAAAGTAACCTTTACCTTTTTGGGTGCGATCTGTCTCCTGCACAGACTCCCACTCTCTTATTTTTTCGGTGAGATCCGCCAAAAAGTTCCAAGCATCGTTAGCATCCTCATAGGAAGTGAATCCTTGAGGACACATAGACTCAAGCATTTGCTTAGTAGGAAAGTCTATCCCCTCGTAAATAATTTGACATAGCTGTCATATTTCAATACCATGGTGAGGGCACTCTTGGAGTAGACCTTGGAACCTTTCCATGAGTCTTGAAAAAGACTCATTTGACTCTTGTTTGAACCGCATTATATCCCCTCGAAGTTTATTTGTCTTGTGAAGAGGAAAAAACATTTTAAGGAATAACACAGTAAAATTTTCCCAAGATGTAATGGAATTTGTGGGAAGACCATAAAGCCATTTTTTAGCTCCATCCTTGAGTGAAAAAGTGATGCACCTCAATTTGACAGCGTCATCATTGAGCTGTTGCATTTTAATGAGGGCGCACACCTCCTCATACTCACGGAGGAACAAGTATGCATCCTCTAAAGATAACCCATGAAAATGAGGAAACATGGTAATGAATTGAGTTTTCAATTCATAGTTGTTGCCTGTAGCAGCCGACAATTGAATACATGAAGGTTGTGCTGCCCTAGCAGGGTAAAATCTATCCTTAAGTGTCATCTTTGCCATTGTAAATGATGGGACTCTTACTAGACGATTGCTAGAATCACGAGTCCATACACTCATGCGTAAAACTGTTTCAAATGATAATTTTTTTTCTTTCTTTTTCCTCTAAATTCGATGCGAAAAGCTGGATTTTTTTCGAATCGGGGTCAATGCAAACCTCCTGACGATCAATGGCTTAGAGACCGGTCATATCCGCAATTACCTTGAGAAACAACACCATTACCGCCGAAGCTATTGGTCGTTATTCCTCTTGATAATTCGATAGCCAACATCCCTTAATACCATATTCCCTGGAGGGCCACCTTACCCATCACTCCTTCTGCCACTGTGCAGTCAGTCCATTATGTTTGGCCCACCCCTTTAGATTTCATGGTCAGGATTAAAACCGTCGATTGTACTGTTCCAACCTAATGGATCAGAGGTGCAAAGAAAGGCATAAAAACCAATGTAAACTTTTTGCATTTTTCTTTTCCCTTTTTTTTAAATCACTTAGAATTCAATGAAATTATTTTTTTGCATTTTTTAAATCACTTTGAACTATTTAAAATAGGAAAAATAACGGCTTGCCTCCCCGAAAACGGCGCCAAAAACTTGATGTGAATTAAATATGTATGTAACCGCAAGTGCACGGTATCATGCAATAACGGGTCGATCTCAGGGAGGAATCGCTATTATCCTAACTCAAATAAGGCAAAGCATACCAAAGGGATATGATTGAATTAACACCCTAATCACTTTAAATAAAAATTAATCAAGCAATAAAAACAATAATAACCATTCATAACGGTACGAAATTTTACGAAACCACTAACCATAAAGTAACACAGATTTATTGCAAGAAAGAAACAAAATTAAAAGTAAAAGAATGTAAGAAAAACTTATCTCGATAGAATATTTCTCTGTCGTTGCTCGTCGTCTTGTTGTCACTCCAAGGTGATGTGCAAACGATTATAAAGTGAGTCTTCTCCCCTAAATTAAATTAGTAATGGGGTACAACCTATATTTATCTACCCTATTACAGAGTTTTAAATCTGAAATTAAAATTAAAAACAAATAAATAAATAAATAAAAATAAACTTAAACAAGAAGAATACAACTTGAAAAGAAAAAAAAACTAAGAATCTCAAACTCTCTCATAAATTTTCAAAACTAAGAAAAAACTCATAATAGAATTCTTGGATGATTTTCTATTGCTGAGCATCACATATATATACAAGAGAGTAAAGATCACAATCAATCTTTACAATTGAATTACAAGAGATTTTGTGGAGATAATTTTGGTAACTGAATTCCAATCTTGTAGGTTCATTGTATATGGACGATTCTTGAGTAAAAAAAATCTTGCACCAACTCATCATATCTTTAGCATCATTATCTCTTTTTGTAAACTTCCATAATCGATTGGAGCTTTCCATTCTTCCATGCCATGCCAATCTTGTAAATTTGATTCTAAATAACTAAGGAATATTTTCTCAAGAGAATGAAATCTTTCACATGAGATTGGGTTATTCTTTGACTTGGTCCAAGGCTGATCTTATACACAAAATTTGTGGCTCTCCTCATAAAATTCATCTTATGCCCGGCTGCTGAGTTGACTGGGTGAGTTAACTGGACAGGATCACCAAAAATTCATAAAATGATATTTTTAAGCTCAAATTTCTCCATTCTTTCACCTACACCCAACAAACATAAAATCAATATTAAATACCCGAGAAGCATCATAAATAGAATAAGATATGTATATTTTATGCCCTAAATTCACACATAAAATGTGTTCATCAATGATGATGATGATGCTAGGAATAGGCATGTGAATGTACGTGTATGGTTAGTGTATATGGTGCGGGTAGGGGATGGTATCAACCAGTACAGCCATGCCATTTTCATGGGGTGTATATTGTGCCGTGGTTCTACTCAAGTCATGTCCACTGACATCGTCGTATCGCCATTACCTTAGTAGAACTATTATGTCGTAGAGTATCAGGGGAGGTGGTCTCGGACCGTGTAGTCTTCGACTCTGCCGGGGGGCCTTAGCTCTATCTCTATGGATGTATTGAGGGATACGGGGGTGAGGCCTTGGATACACTATTTGACATTAGGATTGGTTAGTTGCGAGCCCAGTTTGCAAGCCCTCGCCAACAGGGGCTTACGTATTGGTGTGGGCAACCGGTACAGCCATGCCGTTTTCATGGGGTGTATATTGTCCATGGTGGGTGCATGTGGGACGACAGTGCCATTTTTATTGGGCGGCTTCACACACTCGTGTATAGAGGTGAGGCGGCCACCGAACCTTTCTATAACACATTGTAAACTTATAAACCAGACCACATATATGAATTGAATGCATGCATATGATTGTTGCATTATTTTGTTTGCTCACTGAGCCGTGATATGTGCTCACCCTTTCGATGTCGAATATTTTTAGTTGATGATGCAGGTACCATGGTGGAAGACTATATGAATACTTTTGTGTACGGACACGTCGCTGCAATGAAAGCTGAAGACTTAGTGGAAACGCATGGCCCTTCATGCGAGTGCAACGTGTCATACCCCAATTCTACACCTTTCAGAACAGTGTGATGAACCGCTAATAAACCAACAGTTCAACCAGGATCTCTAATAGGCGGTATCCATTAAAAATAAAACCATGCACATCCACAACCATAATCAGAATAAATACACAATAGCGAAAGTCTTATAGTAAATGAATTGAGAACTCTAACTGTAATAATCATAATTAAAATATCAACTTATTGTTGTATCAACTGAGACATAAATAAATAAAATATCAATTACATCCTTTTATAAATTCAAATAAAATTCTAATGGAATACGCATTAGTTGCACTCGCATAAGGGGTCACGCGTATCCTCTAAGTCTTCAACTTCCAAGCAACACGCGCATACACCGGAGCATTCATATAATCTGCAACTGTAGTACCTGCATCATCAACTAAAAATATTCGACGTCGAGAGGGTGAGCACACATCATGGCTCAGTGAGCAAACAAAACAATGCAACAAACATATGCGTGCATTCAATTCATATCTTTGGTCTGGTAAATAATTTTTTAATGTGCTATAGAAAGGATAGGTAGCCAAAGGTAACGTTTATTGACGCCGCACCTCTATACACGAGTGTGTGAAGCCGTCCAAAGATAATGTTTATTGTCGTTCCACATGCACCCACCATGGACAATGTACACGCAAAGGTCACGTTTATTGCTGTACCCGTTGCCCATACCAACACGTAAGCCTCTACTGGCGAGGGCTCGCAACTAACCAATCCTAATGCCAATCAATGTATCCAAGGCCTCACCCCGGCATCCCTCAATACGTCCATAGGGATAGGGCTAAGGCCCCCCGGCAGAGTCAGAGACTACACGGTCCGAGACCACCTCCCCTCATACCCTACGACGTTATAGTTCTGCTAAGGTAATGGCGATACGACGATGTCAGTGGACAAGACTTGAGTTAGAGATAGAGCTAGAGTGCTGAGGCCTCGCCTATGACACCTCCCCCTGATACTCGCTTGCATCAAGCACACCAACCACACACATACATCCACATGCCTATTCCTATCATCATCATCATCATCATGTTATAAACAATAATTATATACGCATCAACAGTAATAATAGAAATATTGGATGACATGTTGAATGCACATAACAATCATACACGTATAAAATCAATCATGGCATTGGACTCAAGAGTAAAACAGTTTATTATTAACCAATTAGTTTATGTTTTGTTCCCTCACCTTTGCTTGATCGTGGGTCCTCTTTCAAGCTTTAAGAATCAACTATATATCGATATTATAACACTAGAAGACCTAATCAAGTCGATAGAATTTAATTAGAATTAATTCTGACTTTGAAAAGCATGCTGTTAACTGGGGGTCGATGCCAGGGTCAGAGGTTCCATCGACCCTAGGTGCTACCACCCACAGTCTGGACTTCCCGAACACTGAGGGTCGATTGTTAGGGTCTGGTAGGGTCGATTGCCATCGACCCCCCGTGTAACCCCCTGTGGGTTTCGTCAATTTTCATCCTTTAGTCCATTCCTTTGTGTTTGGGGTCTTATGGCTTGCTTCTACCACTCATTACATACCTGTTCTATGGCTTAGAACCATAGTTTATTCACTTACATGGTTTCTATGATTTCCCCCATGGTTTTTCATGAAAACCTAACCATTGATGGATGATTTGGGTTTCTCCTAGATCATTCCCTCTTCACTATCCATTCTAAGGTTTGTAGAATTACATGGAGATAGTACCCATACCTGAGAATTAGGCTTGTCTCTCTGAAGCCTTCTCTTTGATCTTCTTCTCCACTTTCCTTCTCTTCTCTTTCTCTCCTCCTTCTCTTCTCTTTCTCTCAATCCAATTAGGGTTCTAAAAGGAGTGAAAGAGGCTTAGGGACGTCCTATTTATAGAGTAGAAACTCCAAAAATAAGTCCCATTGAGAATAGGAAAGAATCCCATTGAAATTTCAAAAGTTTCCAAATCACAGTTTCTGTCGACAGACTGGGGGTTGATGAGGGGGTCGGAGATCCCGTCGACCCCTGGTTCTAAAATGTCCGACCTCCGATTAAAAACTCAGGGTCTGACTTTCTATCTTGGGGGGTCCGACCCTATCTAGCTGGGAGTGCGACCCTCCCCTTATTTTTAGTATTTTTGGGTCAGTTTAATACCTAGGATTGCGATCTCCCTCACACACTTGATCCATTTGGCTTGACCATGATGGGTAGACCTGGTTCAAGGTGGTAAGACCGGGTTAGTTTGATACGGGTCTTACAACTCCCCCTTACTTATAAAAATTTCATCCTCGAAATTGTACATACATTCCGAGTCAAATAAATGAGGGTATTGCTTTCGCATAGCATTATCTTCTTCCCATGTAATTTCTTTCATATCTCTACTTCTCCAGATGACCATAACATAATAAATATCTCGGTTGCGTAGTCGTTGAACCTTCCGACTAGTGATTTCAGTCGGTGCTACTTCAAATGTCAAATCATCAGTCAAATCAGGTAGATCTACTGTCAGAATGTGTGTTGGATCTTTGACATACTTCTTCAATAAGAAAATATGAAATACGTCATGCACACTTGACATAGATGGTGGTAGTGCCAACTGGTAAGCCACTTTCCCACGCTTAGCTAAAATCTCATATGGCCCGACATATCTTGGACTTAGTTTCCTTTCCCTTTCTGTCCGAATCGTTTCAATCCTCGCATAGGCGATACTTTTAAGAATACTTTGTCACCCACGACGAACTCAAGGTCTCGACATCGGGTATCTGCATATTGCTTCTGACGATTCTGAGTTGTTCTCACTCTTTCCTTGATAATGTCGACCACTCGACAAGTCTCTTCAACAAATTCTGGTCCAATAATACTACGTTCCCCAACTTCATTCCAAAACAAAGGCGTTCGACACTTTCTGCCATACAGTGCTTCATAGGGTGACATCTGTATAGTAGCCTGATAGCTATTATTATAAGCGAACTCAATCAGTGGTAACTTTTCATCTTATGATCCTTTAAAATCAATTACACATGCTCGAAGCATATCTTCTAGAATCTGAATTGTACGCTCTGACTGTCCATCTATCTGTGGATGGAATGCAGTACTAAACTTTAATGTTGTACCCATAGCCTTTTGCAATCCTTCCCAAAACTTTAAAGTAAATCATGGATCTCTATCGGACACAATGATTTTAGGTACACCGTGTAATCGCACAATGTTATCCACTTACAGCTTAGCTAACCTCTCCAGTGTATACTGAGATCGTATAGGTATAAAGCGAGCTGTTTTAGCCAGGCGGTTTACAATCACCCAAACTGCGTCAACTACTCGAGGAGTCAATGGTAATCATGTAACGAAGTCCATAGTGATGCAGTTCCATTTCCATGCTGGTTCCGGTAACGGCCGTAACAGTCCTGCCAGTCTTTGTCGTTCAGCCTTTACTTTTTGACAATTTAGGCATTGAGACACGAACTTAGCTACATCTGCTTTCATTCCTCTCCACCAATATAATTTTTTTAGATCATGATACATTTTTGTACTTCCAGGATGTATCGAATAGATGGTGGTGTGGGCTTCTTTCATCAATCGATGTCTAATGTCCAAGCTTTCTGTTTCGGGTACACATATTCTTCCTTTGTACTTCAGTACCTTTTCTTCGTCCAAGGTAAACTCAGGGTTAGTCCTGCCTTTTTCGATGTCTTCTTGTACCGTTCTTAGGTAAGGGTCTGATTTGATAGTTGTCTTTACTTCATCAACTATATCTGATATAATCTTCAATGCGGTGAACATATTTGAAAATCGATGAATAAACCCTTGGTTGGTTGATCTATCTAGTGCATCTATCACAAACTGCTCATTACCGTGTTTGAATACCTTTCTGGTAGTACACATTGCGGCGGTTGTGCTAACCTCTCCCTGAGATTTTATCATTGCCTTTCTACTCAGTGCATCAGCTATTACATTAGCTTTCCCCAGATGATACTAGATATCACAATCATAGTCTTTCAATAGTTCCAGCCATCTTTTTTGTCTCATATTCAGCTCCTTCTGATTAAATAGATAAGTAAAACTTTTTTGGTCTGATTTAATCTGAAACTTCTCTCCATACAGATAATGTCTCCATATTTTGACAGTATGTACTACTACCGCTAATTCCAAATCATGAGTCAGATAGTTCTTCTCATGTGTCTTCAATTGTCTTGAGGCATAAGCAATTACTTGTTCTCCGTGCATAAGTACACATCCTAATCCCAGTCCTGACGCATCAGTGTACAAGATAAATGGTTGTCCTGGAATCGAGATGGTCAAGATTGGAGCTGATATCAATCTAGCCTTCAAGGTTTGGAAACTCTTCTCGCATTTTTCCGTCCAAACATACTTCTCGCCCTTCTTAGTCATACTGGTAAGAGGTACGGCAATTCGGAAATAGTCTTCCACAAATCGTCGATAATACCCAGCTAGACCCAAGAAACTTCTTATTTCTGCAATGCTCTTCGGTGCTTCCCACTTTACAATAGCCTCGATTTTGCTGTGATCCACTTTAATTCCTTCAGCGGATACTTCATGGCCTAGAAATGTGACTTCCTTTAGCCAAAACTCACACTTTAAAAATTTTGCGTAGAGCTTCTCCTTCCGTAGTCGCTGCAGAGCGGCGTTTAGATTCTTAATATGAGTTTCCTCGTCTTTGGAGTAGACCAATATATCATCAATGAATACAATAATCGACGTTTCCAACATATCGTCCCAGTTCATAAGTTCCATAAAAGTTGCTGGTGCATTTGTCAATCCAAAAGACATAACCAAGAATTCATAATGTCCATATCTGGTCCTGAATGCTGTCTTAGGAATATCACCGTCCTTAATTTTCAGCTGATGGTAGCCTGACCGAAGATTGATCTTGGAGAACACTTTGGCACCTTGCAACTGATCGAATAGGTCATCGATCCGAGGCAATGGATACCGATTCTTGATTGTCAGTTTATTCAGTTTTCGGTAGTCTATACACAATCGAATGCTACCGTCCTTCTTCTTCACGAATAATACTGGCGCTCCCCATGGTGATATGCTAGGGCGAATGTAACCCTTGTCCAGCAGTTCTTGTAGTTGTACTTTCAACTCCTTCAGTTCAGTAGGAGCCATTCGATAAGATGCTTTTGATACTGGTGCGGCTCCAGGTATAAGATCTATAACAAACTCTGTGGCTCGGTCGGGTGGTAATCTTGGTAGTTCTTCAGGAAATACGTCTGGAAAGTCACGCACGACATCAATATCCTCCATCCGTGGTGCTTCTTTGGTAAGGTCGACCACAGATACTAAGTACCCGACTGCTCCTTTCTCAAGGCACTTCTTAGTTTTTAGCGCAGAGAGTATGAGCTTTCGTTTACGGGGAAGTTTGGTTCCGAAAAAACTGAACTCTACTCCTTCCTTGTCTTCAAATGTCAGCTTCTTTTCGGCACACAATAGGTTTACAGAATGCTGAACTAACCAGTCCATTCCCAAGATGACGTCAACGTCTGCCATCTCAAGTTGGTTCAAGGTTGCATCCAAGGTCTTTTCATCAATAAGAACTGGACATGGTCCATAACCTTTTTCTAACTCCACTTCTAATCCCATAGGTGATCGTACAAGTAGTTTGCAATCTAAGGATTTAAGGGGTAGATTTAACTTCTTTCCAAATGTCAAGGATATAAAGGAATGAGTAGCTCCTGAATCAAAGAGTACTCTGGAGGGAATGTCATTAATAGGTACGATACCTGTGATTTGTTTTGGTTTAGTCTACAAGCTCAGACAATGTAATACAACTAACTAAAAATTTAAGTCATACTTGTGACCACATCAGGCGATGCGGCAGCATCCTCAGATGTAACAGCGTAAACTCGTCCTTGATGTAGCTGCTTCTTGGGTTTAGGACATTCCCTTGCCATATGTCCCACTTGGTTGCAGTTAAAACATTTTATCCCTTCAGTAATTGGCTTTTGTTGCTGTTGAGCTACTGGAGTAGTCTTCGTTGCAGCGGTAAAGCCTTGAGCACGGAAGGGTTTGAATGTCTTGTTATTCCCTCCGTTATAAGAATTTCCAGCTGGCCTTTTTATACCTCTGTTTTGCATGAAATAACTCTCATTCTGGCTCGATTCTATAACTCGAGCAATTTGTGCCGCTTCATTATAGATTTTCTTTTCATGTCCCAGAACATGCTCGCGGATGCTTCCCCTAAGTCCCATGACGAACCTTCGAGTCTTTGTGTTTTTCTCTTGCATACTAGTGGGTGCAAAGAAGAACAACTCTTCATAATGCTGTTGATATGCATCCACGGTCATCTGCCCTTGATATAAACTCAGGAACTCTCTTTCCATAGAATCTCTGAAACTTCTCGAAAAGTACTTTTCAAAGAACGCCTCTTTATAAATATCCCAAGTCAGCTAGTCGTGCTTTGTAAGTAAATACGTCCTGGTAGACCTCCACCAATGGTGTGCATCTCCTTTTAGCATAAAGATGGCACACAACACTTTTTCTTCTTAATTTAACGTCATCATCATAAAGTTTCTTTTCATTTCGTCAACCCAGTGTACCGACCATAAAGGATCTGCTGGCTTGCCATTGAATTCTATGGGCTTTAGTTTCAGAAAAACGCTCCACCAGTCTGGAGTGGTCTAGTTGCTGCGGGACATACGCTCCATACATAGGTGGTTGGTATTGTTATCCACCTTGAGCTATCTCAGGATTCGGTACTTGAGCCTGCATGATAGGAGTCTGAGGTGTGTGGGGTACTGTGTTACTCCTCCCTGGTGCTGTGCTTACCTGTCCGGCTGGCATTGGATGTGTTTGTGCAGCTGGAAGAGTTATGCCTATGGCAGCTTGGATAGTAGCTTGTGCCTGTTGCATCTGTTGTAGCTGTTGAGCCAAGTTCATTACAACCGTAGCCAAGTCTGTAGGTGGAGCTGGCAGATTGGTAGGATTTGCCTGCCCATTTATGACGGACGGTGCCGTGTTCATGTTTCCCTGTATTTTTGAGTGTGTCTGGTTATCTTCTCCCACAGGTGGTGGTGGTGGGATAGAGTTACGGCTCTGTCTGGTTGCTCTGCGTCCCGCCATTAATTAATCTGATAGTGGGATTGCCTGAAATCATTGAACACGAGAGACAATCATTAAATACTTCATTTCCATATATTAAAATCACTAACAATTACAAATTTCAAAATTTTCAGATCATTCTGTCGAAAATGTTGTGTTTCCATTGCAGGGTCGATGGTGGGGGTCGATGGGTGTCCGACCCTTAGTATGCGACCCTGGGAAATCACCCATTCTTCCCGAGAGCCGGGGGTCGATGGGGGGGTCGGAGGATGTCCGACCCAGGGTGCGACCCCTGGTTCTCTGTCAGATTCCCGAGAGCCGAGGGTCGATGCGGGGGTCAATTGTTTTAATCTAATTTTTTGACCCCCGGACTAAAAATCTGATTTTTAAGTTCCGATTCAAAGTCCATTTCTCCTTTTTTTCTTCTCCGCTTCGACTCAACTCGTCCCTCTGAGTTGCTACAGTGACAACTCCGATCCGTTGGTGGTTTGCACTCCTTGTTTCATCGTCTTCACCTCCGCTACAGGTATGTCTTCTACCTTTTTATGTTTTTAGGTTTCTTTACCTAGGTTTTCGCTCGTTTATCTCGTATTTTTCAAATTAAACTTTTTTCAACCGTAAAAATTTGATTTTTATTGGGGGCTTTTGTTGTTGGTGACTCGAGGAACGAAAGCCCTCAAAAATATTTGAGTTTCATCGATTGGTTATCGAGAAACTCAAAATTTACACTTTTTGCCCTAATTTTGTCGAGATTTTGAATTTCTTGAAATTTCTTGCAATTCAATCTAATTAGTTGAAATTTTTGACTGTATGAGTCTCACAGGATAGTCTAGAATCTATGTAAGTCCTCCTGCCCACGTGTATGGGTGAAAAGTGAGGCTTTTGACCAATTTACGTCGTTATTATGTCGAAATTTTGGATTTTTACTCTCTACTAATCCATTATTTGTTTTTCTTTCTTATTTGCAGATACTATGGCTCGTACCAAGGTACCCAGAGTTTGCGACCGTCTTCGCTTCTGTTCCAATGAAATTGAGGCACAGTATGCCCAATACGCTCGCAAGAAGGTAGAGGGCAGCCGCAAAGTGGACTTGGCTAGCTTAGCCTTGTTCAATATGGAGGGGGCCTTTGGTGATATGGGATGGCTTCCCGTCATCACCTATGACGCGTGTACCCGTCCTGACTTGGTACGCCAGTTCTACTGTAATCTCCAGGTGGTGGGAGATTACAATGATGTTGAGAGGGGTGGTGAGCTTCGGATCACCAGCTACGTCAAGGGGGTTGATGTTTCCTTTGATTATCAGTAACTGGCCGACTTGTTGGGCATTTCCTATGCTGGCCCCTTGGTGTTCTGTGCTCCTGGAGAGCCCCAGTTATTTTCTCTACAGATGAGGGCTGAGATCGATCGTCAACTCATCAGACCTGATCGTTGGGAGATGAAAGCGAGTTATCTCCGTTCAGATCCACGGGTATACTGCAAGATCATTCAGCATAATCTGATACCACAGAGTGGACACTACGAGAGGGTCTCCTAGTTCACCCAGTATCTATTATACTGCATATGCACTAGGCAGCTCGTCTGTCTTCCCTACATCATCATGTGTACGATGATCAGTGCCACATTGCCCAGTCACACTGACAACCTTCCTTATGGACGCATGATCACTACCTTGCTTACCCGCCTGGGGGTTGATTTATTGAATGAGAAGATTCAGGAGAAATCCTTCTCATCGCCTCTGGATTGGGAGGCTATTTGCAAGATGGGCATGCGGGATGCCCAAGTCAGCGATGAGGAGAGGAACGCGATGGTCCGCCCTCGCACTCGAGTGGAGATGGCTGATGCTGAGGCAGCAGTAGCAGCCGCTGGAGCAGGGGTTCATGGGGATGATGATGATCGGTTGTACATGGATGTAGATGCCATACCTCCTCCATCACCTACTCATGCTACTGGAGCTAGTCCGTCTTCTTCAGCTGGTCCTTCACATGCAGCCGGTCCTTCTTATTCACCATCTGATGACATGATGAGGATATTACACGAGATACGAGAGGCTCAGCATATGTCTGACCTGAGGATGGGAGAGCTTTTAGAGGCTCAGCGCTCGTTCGATCAATGGGTGGGAGAGCTTCTAGCTGCTCAGCACGTATCAGATCAGCGGATGAGAGAGTTGAGGGATGCTCAGCGTGTGACTGACCAGCGGGTGGTTGATCTCTCAGCTAGTCTCCCGACGACCCAGACTCAGATAGCTTGGTTGACCAGAGTCTACGCTGAGGACTATGATAGAGACCATGAGGCACTGCCTCCCCCATTACCTCCAGTTTCTTGATGTACTTCTTTTATTTTTCTTTTTGTATTTTAGAGTAACTGTCCTGACTGTGGGCTGTACTTTGCTTTATTCATATATATAAACATTTGTTCTTCCTTTTGGTTGTATATAAATTTGTTTCTCATTTAATAGATGCATTATTCTCTTTCAGTTTAGTCTCAAACAACACAGATGCTTATGATGTGTTATTATTACATCTTTAAATTTTTATCCTATCTCAGTTCACAACCTTTTGTGGAAGTATATGGTTTCACAGATAAAGCTTGAGATGCTCTGATACCAAGTTGTCACACCCCAATTCTGTACCATTCAGAACGGTGTGATGAACCGCTAATAAACCAGCGGTTCAACCAGGATCTTTAGTAGGCGGTATCCATTAAAAATAAAATCATGCACATCCACAACCATAATCAGAATAAATACACAATAGTGGAAGTCTTATAGTAAATGAACTGAGAACTCTAACTGTAATAATCATAATTAAAATATCAAGTTATTGTTGTATCAACTGAGACATAAATAAATAAAATATCAATTACATCCTTTTATAAATTTAAATAAAATTCTAATAGAATACGCATGAGTTGCACTCGCATGAGGGGTCATGTGTATCCTCTAACTCTTCAACTTACATCGCAGCAACACGCGCATACACCGGAGCATTCATATAATCTGCAACTGTAGTGTCACACCCCAATTCCACACACTTCAGAATGGTGAAATGAACCGCTAGCAAACCAACGGTTCAACTAGGATCTCGTACAGGTGGTATCCGGCTGATCTAAACCTCATACATCCATATTCATAATCAGAGTAAATACACTATAGCGGAAGTCTTATAGTAAAATGAACTAAGAATCTACTGTGATATTAATATTTAAATAGAAAATTATTCTGTATCAATTAAGACATAAATAAGTATCAAATACATGTCTTTAATAAATCCAAATAAAGAAAAACTAAAAATCTAATCGAATACACATGAGTTGCACTCGCAAGAGGAGTCATGTGTATCCACTTCATCTTCATCTTCCATCGCCGCCACGTGACCATACACTGGAGCGTTTATATAATCTTCGACGGTAGTACCTGCATTATCAACTAAAAATATTCGACGTCGAGGGGGTGAGCACACATCATGGCTCAGTGAGTAAACAAAACAATGCAACAATACATATACATGCAGTCAATTCATATCTTTGGTCTGATTTAAAGTTTGCAATGCGCAATAGAAAGGTTGGGTGGTCAAAGGTTAACGTTTATTGACCCCGCCTCTATACACAGGGTGTGGAAGTCCGCCCAAAGGTTAATGTTTATTGTCGTCCCCATCCACCCTACCATAATATTGTGCAACAAAGATTAACGTTTATTGTTGTATAGTGTCATACCAACACGTAAGCCCCTGCTGGCGAGGGCTTGCAAACTGGGCTCGCAACTAACCAATCCTAATGCCAAACAGTGTATCCAAGGCCTCACCCCAGCATCCCTCAGAACGTCCATAGAGATAGATCTAAGGCCCCCCGGTAGAGTCAGAGACTACAGGGACCGAGACCACCTCCCCTGATACTCTACGACGTAATAGTTCTGCTAAAGTAAAATGGCGATACAACGATGCTAATGCACAAGACTTGAGTTAAAGATAGAGCTAAAATGCTGAGACCCGCCAAAGGTTAACGTTTATTGACATTCCCATCACACCTCCCCTGATACTCGCTCGCATCAAATACACCAACCACACACAAACATTCACATGCCTATTCCTATCATCATCATCATGTTATAAACAATAAAGTAAATATGCATGAACAAATAATAGAAATACTGGATGACATGTTGTATGCACATTACAAACATATTTGCATAAAATCAGGCATAGCATTGGACTCAAGAAAATAAAAATAGTTTGTTATTAATCAATTAGTTTAGAGTCCTATTTCCTCACCTTAGCTTACTAATAGATCCTCTTACAAGCTTTAAGATCACCTTTATATTGTTATTATATTGCTAGAAAACCTAACAAAGTCGATAGAATTTAATTAGAATTAATTCTGAATTTAAAAACCATTCTGTTAACTGGGGGTCGGAGGTAGGGTCAGAGTAATGATCGACCCTGGGTGTGACCACCCCTATTCTGGACTTCTCGAACATTGGGGGTCGATGCTCAGGGTCTGGTAGGGTCGATTGGCCATCGACCCCCATGCGACCCCCTGTGGGTTTTGATCGATTTTATTCCTTAAATCTATTCTTCGTGTTTGGGGTCCTATGGCTTGCTCCTATAATCCATTCTACACATGTTCTATGGTCTAGAACCATGATTCTACCACCTATATGGCTTTCATGATTTTCTCCCATGGTTTTTCATGAAAACCTAACCATAGGTTGATGGTTTGGGTTTCTCCGAGATCATACTCTCTGCATTATCTATCCTAAGGTCTTTAGCAATTCATGGAATTAGTATCCATACCTGAGAAGAATACTCCTTCTCTGCAACTCTTCTCCTTTTGCTTTCTTCTCTTCTTTCCTTCTCTTTTCCTTCTCTTCCTTCTCTTCTCTTTCTCTCAATTCAATTAGGGTTGTAAAAGGAGTAAAAGAGGCTTAGGGACGCCCTATTTATAGAGTAGAAACTCCTAAAATAAGTCCCATTGATATTTGGAAGGAATCCCATCGAAATTAGGAAACTTTCCTAGTTTTCAGATTTATCGAGTATCGGGGGTCGATAGGGGGGTCGGAGATCCCGTCGACCCCTGGTTCCTGAAGTGTCCGACCCCCCATGTAAAACTGGGGGTCTGACTTCTGTCTTGGGGGGTCCGACCCTCCCTTGCTGGGTATGCGACCCTCCCCTTAATTTAAGTATTTTTGGGTCAGTTTAATACCTGGGATCGTGATCTCCTTTACGCACTTGGTCCATTTGGCTCATCCATGATGGGTAGACCTGGTTCAAGGTGGTAAGACCGGGTTAGTTTGATACGGGTCTTACATGTAGTACCTGCATCATCAACTAAAAATATTCGACGGCGAGAGGGTGAGCACATCATGGCTCAGTGAGCAAACAAAATAATGCAACAAACATATGCGTGCATTCAATTCATATATTTGGTCTGGTAAATAAGTTTGCAATGTGCTACAGAAAGGATAGGTGGCCAAAGGTCACGTTTATTGATGCTGCACCTTTGAAGCCGCCCAAAGGTAACGTTTATTGTCGTTCCACATGCACCCACCATGGACAATGTACACGCAAAAGTCATGTTTATTACTGTACCCATTTCCCATACCAACACGTAAGCCCCTGCTGGCGAGGGCTCGCAAACTAGGCTCGCAACTAACCAATCCTAATGCCAATCAGTGTATCCAAGGCCTCACCCCAGCATCCCTCAATACGTCCATAGGGATAAGGTTAAGGCCCCCCGGCAAAGTCAGAGACTACACGGTCCGAGACCACTGTCACACCCCAATTCCACACATTTCAGAATGGTGTGATGAACCGCTAAATAACCAACGGTTCAACCAGGATCTCAAATAGGCTATCCCCGCGTTACCTAAACCTTCATACACTCACCATCATAATCAGAGTAAATACACAATAGCGGAAGTCTAATAAATAAATGAACTGAGAACTAAACTGATATCCATAAATAATAGTAAATTATTCTGTGTTTAACTGAGACATAAATATTTAAGTACCAAATACATGTCTTATAAATCCAATAAAAAAACCTATAAAAATATCTAGCCAAATACACACGAGTTGCACTCGCAAGAGGAGTCGTGTGTATCATCTTCAGCTCCAGCATCCATTGCTGCTACCGTCCCGTACGTAGAAATATTCATATAGTCTTCAACTATGTAACCTGCATCATCAACTAAAAATATTCGACGTTGAGGGGTGAGCACACAACACGGCTCAGTGAGTAGCCAAAACAATGCAACATTACATATGCATGCACATTCATTTATCTCTTTGGCCTGGTTTATAGTTTGCAATGCGCAATAGAAAGGTTGGGTGGTCAAAGGTTAACGTTTATTGACACCGCCTCTATACACAGGGTGTGGGAGTCCGCCCGAAGGTTAACGTTTATCGTTGTCCCCATCCACCCTACCATAACATTATACAACAAAGGTTAACGTTTATTGCTATATAATGCTATATTAACACGTAAGCCCCTGTTAGCGAGGGGTTGCAAACTGGGCTCGCTACTAAGCAATCCTAATGCCAAACAGTGTATCCAAGGCCTCACCCCAGCATCACTCAGAATGTCCATAGAGATAGAGCTAAGGCCCCCCGGTAGAGTCAGAGACTACAAGGACCGAGACCACCTCCCCTGATACCCTATGACACAATAGTTCTGCTAAGGTAATGACGATACGACGATGTCAATGCACAAGACTTGAGTTAGAGATAGAGCTAAAGTGCTGAGACCCGCCAAAGGTTAACGTTTATTGACGTTCTCATCACACCTCCCCTGATACTCGCTCGCATCAAGTACATCAACCACACACATACAAGCACATGCCTATTCCTATCATCATCATCATCATCATGTTATAAACAATAAAGTAAATATGCATGAACAAGTAATAGAAATATTGGATGGCATGCTGTATGCACATTACAAACATATTAGCATAGAATCAAACATGGCATAGGACTCAAGAATTAGAAAACAGTTTATTATTAACCGATTTAGTTTGGAGTTAAGGTTCCTCACCTTAGTTTGCTATAAGATACTTTTCCAAGCTTTAAAATCACCTCTACAGTGTTATTATAATGCTAGCAAACCTAACAAAGTCGATAGAATTTAATTAGAATTAATTCCAAATTTAAAAACCATGCTATTAATTGAGGGTCGATCAGAGGGTCGATGCTCAGGATACATAGGGTCGATAGGTCTATCGACCCTACCCTCTGTCTGAACTTCCCGAATGCTGAGGGTCGATGGTCAGGGTGCCTAGGGTCGATGGGTCTATCGACCCTGTGTGCGACCCTCGGTGCACTCTGGTCTAATTTCCACTTTTTAAATCATTCTTCGTGTTTGGGGTCCTATGGCTTGCTTCCACATTCCATTAAACATTCATTCCATGGTCTGAAACCATAATTCATCCTCCTAGATGGCTTTCATGCATTATCCTCGGGTTTTCCATGAAAACCTCACCATGAATGGATGGTTTGGGTTTCTTCGAAATCCTACACTCAACCATATCTAACCTAAGGTCTGTAGAAACTCATGGAATTAGTATCCATACCTGAGAAGATTACTTTTCTCTGAAAATTCTTCTCCTTTTTGCTAAGTCTTCCTCCTTGTCTCTTTTCTTCCTCTTTTCCTTCTTCTCTCTTTCTCTCAATTCAATTAGGGTTGTGAAAGGAGTAAAATTGGCTTAGGGACGTCCTTTAAATAGAGTAGGAATGTCCTATAATAGTCCCATTGAGATTTGGAAAGAATCCCAATAGAAAATTAGGAAATTTCCTAATTTCAGTTTCGGCGGCAAGTGAGGGTCGATGAGAGGGTCGATGATCCCGTCGACCCTGTGGTCAAACACTGTCCGAACCTCTCCCAAATTTTAAGGGTCTGAGTTTCTGATTTGGGAGGGTCGACCCTGTTTAGTTGGGTATGCGACCCTTCCTCTATTTTAAGTGTTTTTGGGTCGATTTGATACCTGGGATCTCGCTCTCCTTCACGCCCTTGGTCCATTTGACTCGACCATGATGGGTGAACCTGGTTCAAGGTGGTAAGATCGGATTAGTTTGACACGGGTCTTACAACTCCCCCCAACTGATAAAAATTTCGTCCTCGAAATTGGACGTACCTTCTGAATCAAATAAATGAGGGTATTGCTTCCGCATAGCATTTTCTTCTTCCCATGTAACTTCTTCCATGTCTCTACTTTTCCATGTGACCTTAACATAGTAGATATCTCTGTTGCATAGACGTTGAACCTTTCGACTAGTGATTTCCATTGGTGTTACTTCAAATGTCAAATCATCCGTCAATTCTGGCAAATCCACTGTCAAAACATGCGTTGGGTCTTTGACATACTTCTTCAATAGGGATATGTGAAATACGTCATGCACACTTGACATAGATGGTGGTAGTGCTAACTGATAAGCTACTTTTCCATGCTTAGCCAGAATTTCATATGGCCCGACATATCTTGGACTTAGTTTTCCTTTTTGTCCGAACCTTTTTAATCCTCGCATAGGCGATACCTTCAAAAATACTTTATCACCTACGGCGAACTCCAGATCTCTTCGTCGAGTATCTGCATATTGCTTCTGACGGTTCTGAGCTGTTCTTACTCTTTCCTTGATAATGTCGACCACTCGACAAGTCTCTTCAACAAATTCTGGTCCAACAATACTACGTTCTCCAACTTCATTCCAAAACAAAGGAGTTCGACACTTTCGCGCCATATAGTGCTTCATAAGGTGACATCCGTATAGTAGCCCGATAGCTATTGTTATAAGCGAACTCGATCATTGGTAACCTTTCATCCCAAGATCCCTTGAAATCAATTACACATGCTCGTAGCATATCTTCTAGAATCTGAATTGTGCGCTCGACCGTCCATCCGTGCGTGGGTGGAATGCGATATTGAACTTCAACGTTGTACCCATAGCCTTTTGCAATCCTTCCCAAAATTTAGAAGTAAATCGTGGATCTCTATCCGACACAATGCTTTCTGGTACACCGTGTAAGCGAACAATGTTATCCACATACAGCTTTGCTAACCTTTCCAGTGTATACTGAGGTCGTATAGGTATGAAACGAGCTGTCTTTGTCAGACGGTCTACAATCACCCAAACTGCGTCTACTACTCGAGGAGTCAATGGTAGTCCCGTGACGAAGTCCATAGTGATGCAGTCCCATTTCCATGCTGGTTCCGGTAACGGCTGCAATAGTCCTACGGGTCTTTGTCGTTCAGCCTTTACTTTCTGACAATTTAGGCATTGAGACACGAACTTAGCTACACCTGCTTTCATTCCCCTCCACCAGTATAATTTCTTTAGGTCATGATACATCTTTGTACTTCCAGGATGTACCGAGTAGATGGTGGTGTGGGCTTCTTTCATGAGTCGGTGTCTAATGTCTACACTTTCTATTTCGGGTACACATATTCTTCCTTTGTATTTTAGTACCTTCTCGTCATCCAAGGTGAACTCAGGGTTGGTCCTACCTTTCTCAATATCTTCGTGTACTGTTCTCAGATAAGGATCTGCTTTGATAGCTGTCTTCACTTCATCCACTATATCCGGTATAATCTTCAATCCCGCGAACATATTCGAAAACCGATGAATAAACCCTTGGTTGGCTGATCCATCCGTTGTGTCTATCACATACTGCTCGTTGCCGTGATTGAATATCATTCCTGTAGTGCACATTGCCGCAGTCGTGCTAACTTCTCCTTGAGATTTTATCATTGCTTTTCTACTCAATGCATCTGCTACTATGTTCGCTTTTCCCGGATGATACTGGATATCACAATCATAGTCTTTCAATAGTTCCAGCCATCTTCTTTGTCTCATATTCAACTCCTTCTGATTAAATAAATAAGTAAGACTTTTATGGTCCGACTTAATCTGGAATTTCTCTCCGTATAGCTAATGTCTCCATATCTTGACAGCATGTACTACTGCCGCTAACTCCAAATCATGAGTGGGGTAATTTTTCTCATGTACCTTCAATTGTCTCGAGGCATAGGCAATCACTTGCTCTCCTTGCATACGCACACAACCTAATCCCAATCCCGACGCATCGGTATATAAGGTAAATGTCTGTCCTGGGATCGGAATAGTCAAAATCGGAGCGGATATCAATCTGGTCTTCAGTGTTTGAAAACTCTTTTCACACTTATCCGTCCATACAAATTTTTCACCTTTCTTGATCAAACAGGTGAGAGGTACGGCAATCCGAGAATAGTCTTCTACGATTCTCCGATAATAACCAGCTAGACCCAGAAAACTTCTAATTTCTGAAACGCTCTTTGGTGCTTCCCACTTTACGATAGCCTCGATCTTACTGGGGTCCACTTTGATTCCTTCAGCGGATGCTACATGGCCTAGAAAGGCGACTTCACTTAGCCAAAACTCGCACTTTAAAAATTTGGCATATAACTTCTCTTTCCTTAAACGCTGTAGGGCTGCGTTTAGGTTCTTGACATGGGTTTCCTTGTCTTTGGAGTATACCAATATGTCATCAATAAATACTATAACCGACGTGTCCAACATATCGTGGAAGACTCGGTTCATAAGTTCCATGAACGTTGCCGGTGCATTAGTTAATCCAAATGACATTACTAAGAATTCATAATGTCCGTATCTTGTCCTAAAGGCTATCTTTGGAATGTCACCTTCTTTAATCTTCAGTTGATGATAGCCTGATCAAAGATCGATCTTTGAAAATACCTTTGCTCCCTGTAACTGATCGAACAAGTCATCGATCCGAGGTAGCGGATATCGATTCTTGATTGTCAGCTTATTCAACTCCCGATAGTCGATACATAATTGAACGCTACCATCCTTCTTCTTTACGAACAACACCGGTGCTCCCCATGGAGATATACTGGGTCTAATATAACCCTTATCCAACAGTTCTTGTAATTGCACTTTTAATTCCTTCAGTTCAGTAGGAGCCATTCTATAAGGTGCTTTTGATACTGATGCGGCTCCAGGTAGATGGTCTATTACAAACTCCGTGGCTCGGTCGAGTGGTAATCCGGGTAGTTCCTCCGAAAATACATCTGGGTAATCCCGCACGACATCAATATCTTCCATTCGTGGCGCGTCCTTGGTTAGGTCGACCACTAATACTAGATATCCGATGGCTCCCTTTTCAAGGCACTTCTTAGCCTTTAATGCTGAGAGTATGAGCTTGCGTCTCCTGGGAAGTTTGGTTCCCAAGAAACTGAATTCTGCTCCTTCTTTGTCTTTGAACGTTAGTTTCTTTTTGGCGCATAATAGGTTTGCTGAATGCCGAGCTAACCAGTCCATTCCCAAGATGACGTCAAAGTCTGCCATCTCAAGTTGTAGTAAAGTTGCATCTAAGGTTTTCTCGCCAATGAGAACTTGACATGGCCCATAACCTTTCTCTAATTCCACTTCTAATCCCATCGGTGACCGTACAAGTAATTTGTAGTCTAATGTTTTGATGGGTAAATTGGTTTTCTTTCCAAACGACACAGATATAAATGAATGCGTAGCTCCTGAATCAAAGAGTACTCTGGCGGGTATGCCATTGATAGGTACGATACCTGTTATTCGTTTTTTACTTAGTCTACATGCTCAATCAATGTAATTATAACCTTAAAAGTTTCGGTCATACCTGTGACCACATCGGGCGATGCGGCAGCATCCTCTCGATGTAACAAAGATATACCCGTCCTTGATGTAACTGCTTCTTGGGTTTTGGGCATTTTCTTGCCATATGCCCTGGTTGGTTGCAGTTATAGCACTTCGGGGCTTCAGAATTTGGCTTTGGCTGTGGTTGAGCTGCGGAAGTAGACTCTGGTGCAGTAGCAAAATTTTGAGAACGAAAAGGTTTATACGTCCTATTATTGCCTCTGTTGTAGGAGTTTCCGACTGGTCTCTTGATGCCTCTGTTCTGAGAGAAATAACTGTAAGACCCGCACTCTGAAAACCCGGTCTAAACCTTGGTTTTGTGTCTTGACAGGTCTTTCGATCATCACCGAGCCAGATGGGGCAAGCGGATAACAAACAGGTGCAAAATCGGACCGTCGACCAATTATACCTGATTTTAGGTATACCGGTCGATGGTACCGGTCTTGGTACCGGTCTTGGTACCGGTCGACCGGTATGGCCTGTACAGCTATGTGCGGGAATCTGGAAATTGGTCTCTGCGGGTCTCGCATTCCTGATTTCGAATCCTAGAAGTTTCCTAATCCTAGTAGGGTTACTAAACCCTATTTCTAGCTTATAAATACACCCTTAAGCCTCCTCAAATCCTTTCCATTGTCTCTCACAAACCCTAGAGAAGAGAAAGAGCTTGGAAAGGAGAAGGAGCTAGGAAGAAGAAGGAGGTGCCGCCATTACCATTTGACGAAGCTCACGCTACGCCTGTCAACGGTAAGTGCTTGAATCCATCTTCTTATTCTGTGTTAGTTGTGTGGGTGGATCAATACCATGCAAAGTAGGTATCGATCTAAAACCCTAAATTGGCCAATAAACCCTAAGTTGCCGTCAAACCCTAGATTTGAGTTTCGAGATGATATTCATCGAAACGAGACTTGAATGAGTTGGGGATAACTCTAACTCAAAGCCTAGACTTTGAATGGATAGGAGAAACCCTGAAAATCCATGGAGGATGATCGACGGCAGTCGAAGAACCCATGTATGGTCTTCCGGAGACATACCGGTCGACTATACCGGTTGCACATAGTGCGACCGGTATGTTGCGACCGCTACCTCTCGGGAGGTTATCTGTGGGGACCGGCTGACCATACCGGTCGCCAGTCTTTCCCCACAGTGCTGCGACCGGTACATGCCACCGGTCAGCTCTGTGAGGGTATTTTGTAACCCTGTTGGTTTCCGACCAACATGAAACTCTAAGAATGTTATTTTAATGAAACCCTAATAATATTGTAGGACTTTGTGACTTGTCGTTTGGATCTTGCGACGTGGAGCAAGTGATCGAACGAGCGTCAGGTAAGGAAATCTGACCTAAACCTAATAATTAATGGACAGTAAATCGTTGTTAATCATTGAATATCTATGATGTGATGTTTGTGCATATTCACATGCCATCCTTTACTTTCAGCTATTATTACTGTTCATGCATTGATAGGATGTGATTGTTAGGCATGTGATTGTTTTCGTTGGTGTGTGGAGTGGGGCATGGGCCTGGGATCGCTCTTCACACTAGCACCTTTTGTAGTATTCTGTCTTATCATGCTTGGTACGGGTGGGGTATCAGGGGAAGGTTGTGGTACGGTGGTCTCCGATATTGATGTTGTCCCGGCCATTGTTATGTGGTACTGTGGATTCCGAATCGACGCTGGCTTGTCCACGATGCTTTAGCTCTATCTCTATGCCGTAGGGAGTTATGTTGGGATAGGGTCTACCTGTGTATTAATTCTATCCTAGTGGGTTAGTTGCGGATAGGGTATCAGGGGGAGGTGAGGTATTGTGGTCTCCGGCCCGGCCTGCACGCTCTAGCTCTATCTCTATGCCGTAGACGGCTGTGCTGGGATAGAGCATACATTGTTGACATATAGGATTGGTTAGTTGCGAGCCCAGTTTGCGAGCCCTAGCCATTAGGGGCTTAGGTACTGGTATGGGTAGAGTATCAGGGGAGGTGCGAGTATACCTTAGCTCTATCTCTATTCCATGATGGGTGCATGTGGGTTGGTGGTAGTGTGATCTACTGTGCGATGCCACACACTCGTGTATAGAGGTGCGGGGGCCACCAAACCTTTCTATAGCACATTGCAAACTTAAAACCAGACCACAGCATAAAATGATTGTTACTCATGCATAATATTGTGAAATTGTCTGATTGTCTTACTGAGCTATGTTGTGAGCTCACCCTTTGTGCACATCTTGTTTTAGATCTGGATGCAGGTTATACTGTGGACGATTATGTGAATGCTCCGGCGTACGGTGGTGTAGCTGCTCTGGATGTACAGGCAGGAGAGGACGAGCATGACGCATCATGCGAGTGCCCTTTCTGCGTGTACCTGTGATGGATTTTTTATTTATTTATTTCAGTTATTTTTTGTTGGATTAAAGTGATGTAAGAGATATTATATTTTATGTTTGAATTTGGATAATTGGATATTTATTTAAATTATCAATAGATACTCAGTTCATTCTATTTAAAGTCTTCCGCTGTATATTTATATTCTGATTGTGGTTATGTGTAATGGTTTGTATGGGTGGACACGGCCTATTCGAGATCCTGGTGTGAACCGTTGGTTCAATGACGATTCACTCACACCGTTCTGGTTGGATCAGAATTGGGATGTGACAACTTGGTGTCAGAGCTCTTGGGCTCTGTCTACAGACTATATTACACTTAACTGGGTCGATGAACTAAGTTAGGAGAAAATTAAAAATCTTAATACAAACACACCCTAAGCATTGTGTGATACCTGAGACTGATTAAGAAAGATAATAATGTACTATTCTAATTATGAAACTTAACATGTGCACATACACTAGTTAGGTGAAACCATGAAACTTTCATTAACTAAGAAAATGAGTATCTGATAAATAGTGCTACAGGGTACAGTCCATAAACCGGACAGTTACCCTGTTATATATACAACAGTCATAAGAAAGGGAAAGTAAAAAGGGAACATCATGGGGTAGGGGGCCTAGGAGGTATGGGGTCCGCTATATCATAGTCTCTCTCGTAAGCGACCCTGAGCCAGTGCACCTGATCCTGTGTGACTCGGAGGCTGCGAGTCAACTGTGCTAAGTCACGGCTCATCTCCCGCTGAGCGTCCCTGAGCTCCATAAACATACCCATCACTGAGTCGGGAGGAGGCTGAGATGGTCCAGCTGTGGGGACAGATGGTGGTGGTGCAGGTGCAGGCTGTGGGGCAGGCACTGGTGCTTCCCCAGCCATATCGTTATCATCGTCATCACCCATCTCTGCCACATAGGCTGCATTGGCCGCGGTTGCTGCTGCTGCTGCTACTCTCCCAAGTAGACGAGGGCGAGCCTCCAACTCATCGTCACTAACCGGCAGATCGACCATCTGCATCCTCTGTATAGCATCCCAGTCGATGTCGGAAGTCATGGTGTCCTCAGCGACTACCTCTCCTCTGAAGCTCACGCCCAGACGGCGAAGAAGGAAAATGACGAGACGGCCATATGGAAGGTTGCTGGCCCGATCGGCCACGGCCGCGCGATGCATAGTCCGGATGATAAGGTAAGGAAGTGAGTTCCGCTCCCCTGTGCAGACGCAATAAGTGACGTACTGGGTGAGCTGGGACAACTCACCGTAGTGGCCGCTCTGTGGTACTATGTCGTGCTGAATAATGCGACTATATACCCGAGGTATAGGCCTCAGGCTAGCCGCCTTCATAGGGGCTCCAGGGTTTACGAGCTGATGCGCTATCTCTCGGCGCAAATCATCAGTCAAATAACCTTTCGCCTTGGGGGCGCAGTACACCAAATCTCCATCATTGGGAACCCCAAGAAGATCAGCCAACTGGTGGGTGTTAAAGGAAATATGTATACCCCGGACGTAGCTGGTAATGCGTAGATCCCTACACTGGTTCGGATCTTCGACATCCCCTTCGAGTTCCAAGTTTGCATAGAAGTGCTTGACCAAGTTAGGACGTGTGGTCTCCGTGTATGAAATAACCGGCAACCAACCTAGAGCGCCAAAAGCCGTCTCCACATTGAACCGGTGCAGTTGTTCCACGTTGACCCGTCTCCCTGATTCAATACTTTTATTATCAAACCATGGAAACCGAGCTTGAGCTTCCAAGGAGCGAAACCATAGCTCATCTAGCTGTGGAACTGGTGGAGAGGGAACTCGAGAACTAGAACCATGTGAGCGTTTCCCGAGAGTGCGTCTAAGAGCCATTTTAAACTGCAAAACAAAAGAAAATAAGATAAAAGTTAGGAAATTTTCGAAATTTCGACAGCATAACGACAGCATTTTGGGAAAAAGCCTCGAACTCACCCAAAAACGTGGGGAGGAGGACTTACGTAACCCCCATACTCTTCAACAAACCAATCACAAGCAATTACAACATGAAATTTCAAGAAATTTAGAAAAAATTAGAAATTTTGAATTTTTTGAAAACCTTGGTTAAAAAGAGTAAAAAAATTCGATTTTTATCAAAATCATTTGGTGGAACCCCAAATTAGTTGAGGGCTTTTGCTCTTGGGGGTCCGTAACACCTTTCCTAGCCGAAGGAAAAGAATTCCTATGGTTAAAACATCTCGAACAAAGAAAAACCTAAATTTCTACATATAGACGATATGGGAAACTTGTAAAAATATGAGAGAGAGGGAAGAGACCTACCTGGAGACGATGTTCCACGCTTGGAATGGAAGAAATCGACTTCTAAAGGTACCGGCCGGACTGTAGCACCTCAGTTGGGCAGAGAAGAATCGCCACCGGAGAAGAAAGGAGGAGAAAAAGTGAGAAAATCTCACTTTTTCCCGATTTTATAACCAGTATAGGCATACCGGTCGACGGTTTGCCTATACCGGTCTACCGGTATGACCCTGTAAATAGCGACCGCTATGTCTCGGTCAGAAAAATTTTTCTGACCGGTCGACTATACCGGTCGCAACACTGTATACAGAGTGTCGACCGGTATCTCCCAGACATGCGACCGCTATGTCTCGGCCAGAATTTTAATTCTGACCGGTCGACTATACCGGTCGCAGCATATTTCCACAGGGGTGCGACCAGTATGTTGCGACCGGTACGCACCAAAGAGCCAGAAAAATTAAATTTAAAATTTCTAAAATTGTGTAAATTGAAATGTTACTTCTCGACTATTTTCCCTTGCATTATTCAATACTAACACTATTATTATTGATGTTCTCTCGTGTTATGTCTTTTCTCAGATTCAAATAAAATAGTCTGAGATGGTAGGTGGGAACGGTCGAAGGGGGCGAAAGCGTCATCAGGCCAGGATGCGCCTAGAAGAAGAACAAGCTGAACAAGACCAGGTTAGAGAACCTAGTCCTGAAGTGGAGGAGGAACAGGTTCTGGAAATACCGACAAATTTACCTGGCCCACCTCACAGGGATTCTGAGACCATTGTTACCAACCTGGTCTATCAGATACAAGCTCAACAGAAGGAATTCTTGAGCGAGGTACTGAAGATGCTCAGACCTACAGGCTCTATTCCCGCTGGGAATACGCCCGAGTCTGGAGGAAATAATACTACCCAACCGATGCAGAGTAGCCCAAGGCCGAGGGGCCAAGCACAAAACATACCACCACCGCATCGGTTTTCGTCGCCTTCTGCGTACTCGGGGGCTTATCCGTATCCACCACCATGGTACGGAGCAGACACGCAGGGACAACATGATCTAAGCAGGTCAGTGGACAAATTCTTGAAGTTGAAACCTTCATCGTTCACGGGCAGGATAGGGAAACCATTGTAGCCAGCATAGTGGGTTGCTGAAATGGAAAAGAACTTCCGACTGATGACTTGTATTGAGGAGGAAAAGGTTCTGTTTGCCACTCATATGCTGAGGGAAGACGCAAATGCTTGGTGGAATTCTACACGGGCATATCTGGAGAATAAGTACACACTGGTTGATTGGGAAGTGTTTAAAGCGGCTTTCTTCGACAAATATTTCCCAAAGAGTTTCAAAGATCAAATGGAGAGAGAGTTTCTCAATCTGCAGCAGTCTCAGTCGACCGTAGATGCCTATCAGCAGAGGTACGAAGAGCTATTCTTCTTTGCACCGGCCAGTATGCAGGAGGAGGAGACTAAGACACGTAGGTTCACCATGGGACTACATGGAAGCATCAGAGAGCACCTTTTGGGTCTGGACAAGAAGACCTACAACGAGGCTGTGCAGGTTGCGAGGGTGATACAGTCCAGTCAGAGGGACAACTTCTTCGCTCAGAACAGGGGAGTGAAGAGATCCGCTGGTGAGAGCTCAGGTGGAGACCGCTACAGCACCTGCGAGAAACAACCCGGCACCACCTGTGCCACAGTTCGCTAGACCCAACCCAAATATCAAATGTTATAACTGTCAGCAGCTGGGGCATGTTGCTAGGAACTGCACACTACCTAAGAAGCAAGCTCCCCAGCAAGGAAGAGTTTACGCGGTCACCACTGAAGAGGCAGCCGCATCACCTGATGTGGTAACTGGTATGACTTTATCCCTTACTATTTGGTTTATTCTTTCAGTTGCATGAGCATGTAGAACTAAGGGGCAATATATTCCAGGAATGGTAAATGTAGTTGGTTTACCCGCCAGATTATTATTTGACTCTGGGGCCCCACACTCCTTTGTTTCTATTTCTTTTGGGAAGCGAATGGAGTTACCAATCAAGCATTTGAACCCAAGCTTGATAGTTCGCTCTCCACTAGGAGTCGAAGTGGCTTTGACCAAGTATTATGGACCATGTACTGTAAGTATTGAGGGCCGAGACTTAGAAGCAAGCCTAGTAATACTTGAGATGGCAGACTTTGATGTCATTTTGGGGATGGATTGGCTGGGCCATCATTCGGCCGTCCTTTTATGTGGTGAAAGGAAGCTTGTGCTTACTGACAAGGAGGGAAGGGAATATAGCTTCACTGGGATTAAGCTATCTAGGAAGCGGAAGCTAATCCTCTCGCCCAAAAAACTAAGAGATGCTTGGAGAAAGGGGGAGTGGGTTATCTCGTATCTGTAGTCGATCTCACGGCAGAGTCACTCAAGATGGAAGATATAGATGTGGTTCGGGAGTTTCCAGATGTATTTCCAGAAGATCTCCCAGGTTTACCACCAGACAGGGCTACAGAATTTGTGATAGACTTTATGCCAGGTTCGGCGCCGGTGTCTAAAGCACCATACAGGATGGCCCCGACCGAGTTAAAGGAGTTGAAGACCCAATTACAAGAATTGCTAGATAAGGGCTTCATACGACCTAGTATATCGCCTTGGGGGCACCTGTATTATTCGTCAAGAAGAAGGATGGAAGTGTACGGCTATGTATTTACTACCGTGAGCTGAACAAGTTGACGATCAAGAATCGATATCCTTTGCCTAGGATCGATGATCTGTTCGATCAGCTGTAGGGTGCAAAGGTTTTCTCGAAGATCGATCTCCGATCGGGGTATCACCAATTGAAGATCAAGGCCGGAGATATTCCGAAGACTGCTTTCAGGACGAGGTATGGGCATTATGAGTTTCTGGTTATGTCTTTCGGGTTGACCAATGCTCCAGCGTCGTTTATGGAACTGATGAACCGAGTGTTCCATGATATGTTGGACACTTCGGTCATCGTATTCATCGATGACATATTGATTTATTCTAAGGACATGGAGACTCATACAGCGCATTTGAGAGCAGCCCTACAACGGCTGAGAGATGTGAGGCTTTATGCAAAATTCAAGAAGTGCGAGTTTTGGCTGAAGGAAGTGGCTTTCTTGGGCCATGTTGTATCTGAAGACGGTATCAAGGTTGATCCAAGCAAGATAGCTGCTATAGTAGGATGGGAAGCACCAAAATCTGTTGCGGAGATTCATAGTTTCCTTGGGTTGGCTGGTTATTATAGAAGATTCGTGGAAGAATACTCCAAGATCGTTGTTCCACTCACCAGATTGACCAAGAAGGGAGAGAAATTTATATGGACAAATGAGTGTGAGAAGTGCTTTCAGACTTTGAAGTCAAGACTTGTCTCTGCACCTATCTTGACCATCCCAGAACCAAGCGTACCGTTTACTTTATATACGGATGCTTCAGGGTTGGGAATTGGGTGTGTATTGATGCAAGGAGAACAGGTGATTGCTTACGCATCAAGACAGTTAAAAGAACATGAGAAAAACTATCCTACGCATGACTTGGAGCTGGCAGTGGTTATTCATGCGATCAAAACTTGGAGACACTACTTGTACGGTGAGAAGTTTCAGATCAAGTCAGATCACAAGAGCTTAACTTATCTTTTCACTTAGAAGGATCTGAATATGAGACAGAGGAGATGGCTGGAATTGTTGAAAGATTATGATTGCGACATCCAGTACCATCCGGGTAAAGCAAATGTGGTGGCCGACGCCTTAAGCAGAAAGTGGGCATCGAAACCTGAGGCAGGACCAAGTGCAAATGCTGCATTGTATGCTGCAGCCTCGAGTTCAATGGAAATTGATGAAGAACATATTATCGAAACTGCAGAAGATCCAGTCAAGCAAGGCTTGATTCATAAGTTCACTATGATGTTCGCCGCATTGAAGATCTCACCGGGTCTAATTGATGAAGTCATGGTAGCAATCCAACAGGATCCATATCTCAAGACAGTGCAGGAAGACTTAGAGAAGGGTACGTGCAATCCTGACTTTACCTTGGAATCAGACAAGATACTCAAGTATCGCGGACGGTTATGTATACCTGAGAGCGAAGACTGCGATGTCAGTGGTCGAGTTATGACTGAAGCTCATTACACTCCATATTCGGTACATCCAGGAAGTACCAAGATGTACCATGATCTAAGAAGACTATATTGGTGGAGGGGTATGAAAGCAGATATAGCTCGTTTCGTGTTCCAATGTCTGAATTGTCAACAAGTTAAAGCGGAAAGGCAAAGACCCGCGGGTTTACTACAGCCGTTGCCAGAACCTGCGTGGAAGTGGGATTGTATCACCATGGATTTCGTCACTGGCCTACCTTTGACACCAAGGTCAGTGGACGCAGTTTGGGTTATAGTAGATTGACTCACCAAGACAGCTCGATTTATTGCGGTTAGACTTCAGTATACCATGGAGAAACTGGCCAAGTTATATGTTGATAATATAGTCAGACTTCATGGCGTTCCAGAGAGTATAGTATCTGACAGAGATCCCCGTTTTACATCGAAGTTCTGGGAAGGATTACAGAAAGCTATGGGAACAAAGTTGAAATTCAGTACAGCTTTCCATCCTCAGATGGACGGACAGTCAGAGCGAACTATTCAAATTTTGGAAGATATGCTCCGAGCTTGTGTATTAGATTTCAAAGGAGCTTGGGATGAAAAGCTATCACTTATCGAGTTTGTTTACAACAACAGTTATCAGGCTACAATTCATATGGCCCCATATGAAGCTCTCTATGGGAAGAAGTGTCGTACAAATTTGTTATGGAATGAAGTGGGGGAAAGAAGAATTGTAGGACCGGAGTTTGTTGAAGAAACTTGCCGAGTGATTGATCAAGTCAAAGAGAGAGTAAAGACAGCAAGTCCGACAGAAGCACTATGCGGATAATCGACGTCGAGATCTGGAGTTTGCAGTGGGTGACAAAGTATTCTTGAAGGTGTCACCAGTGCGAGGTCTGAAACGGTTTGGTAAAAAGGGGAAGCCCCAGGTATGTGGGACCGTATGAGATATTGAATCGACGTGGTAATGTAGCATATCAATTGGCTCTACCACCATCTATGTCTAGCGTTCATAATGTGTTCCATGTATCATTACGGAAGAAGTATGTTAGAGATCCATCGCATATCTTGATCGCTGATCCTCCAGACTTGACTGAAGACTTAACTTTCGAAGTGGTGCCTGTAATGCTCTCAAGCCAAAAAGTTCAGCAACTTCGAACCAAGGATATCCACTATGTGAAGGTGTATTGGAGAAGCCAAAATGTGGAGGAAGTTACTTGGGAAGAAGAGAGCGCGATGAGGAAGGAGTACCCTAACCTTTTTGACGATCAAGGTACGTTCAAATTTCGAGGCCGAAATTTCTTTTAAGGGTGGGGGAGTTGTAGAACCTACATGCAAATTTTGGGACGAAATTTCTTTTAAGGGTGGTGGAGTTGTAAGACCCGCACTCTGAAAACCCGGTCTAAACCTTGGTTTTGTGTCGTGACAGGTCTTCCGATCATCACCGAGCCAGACGGGGCAAGCGGATAACAAACAGGTGCAAAATTGGACCGAAGTCGACCAATTATACCTGATTTTAGGTATACCGGTCGATGGTACCGGTCTTGGTACCGGTCGACCGGTATGGCCTGCACAGCTATGTGCGGGAATCTGGAAATTGGTCTCTACGGGTCCCGCTTTCCTGATTTCGAATCCTAGAAGTTTCCTAATCCTAGTAGGGTTACTAAACCCTATTTCTAGCCTATAAATACACCCTTAAGCCTCCTCAAATCCTTTCCATTGTCTCTCACAAACCCTAGAGAAGAGAAAGAGCTTGGAAAGGAGAAGGAGCTAGGAAGAAGAAGGAGGTGCCGCCATTACCGTTTGACGAAGCTCACGCTACGCCTGTCAACGGTAAGTGCTTGAATCCATCTTCTTATTCTGTGTTAGTTGTGTGGGTGGATCAATACCATGCAAAGTAGGTATTGATCTAAAACCCTAAATTGGCCAATAAACCCTAAGTTGCCGTCAAACCCTAGATTTGAGTTTCGAGATGATATTCATCGAAATGAGACTTGAATGAGTTGGGGATAACTCTAACTCAAAGCCTAGACTTAGAATGGATAGGAGAAACCCTGAAAATCCATGGAGGATGATCGACGGCAGTCGAAAAACCCATGTATGGTCTTCCGGAGACATACCGGTCGACTATACCGGTTGCACATAGTGCGACCGGTATGTTGCGACCGCTACCTCTCGGGAGGTTATCTGTGGGGATCGGCTGACCATACCGGTCGCCAGTCTTTCCCACAGAGCTGCGACCGGTACATGCCACCGGTCAGCTCTGTGAGGGTATTTTGTAACCCTGTTGGTTTCCGACCAACATGAAACTCTAAGAATGTTATTTTAATGAAACCCTAATAATATTGTAGGACTTTGTGACTTGTCGTTTGGATCTTGCGACGTGGAGCAAGTGATCGAACGAGCGTCAGGTAAGGGAATCTGACCTAAACCTAATAATTAATGGACAGTAAATCATTGTTAATCATTGAATATCTATGATGTGATGTTTGTGCATATTCACATGCCATCCTTTACTTTCAGCTATTATTACTGTTCATGCATTGATAGGATGTGATTGTTAGGCATGTGATTGTTTTCGTTGGTGTGTGGAGTGGGGCATGGGCCTGGGATCGCTCTTCACACTAGCACCTTTTGTAGTATTCTGTCTTAACATGCTTGGTACGGGTGGGGTATCAGGGGAAGGTCGTGGTACGGTGGTCTCCGATATTGATGTTGTCCCAGCCATTGTTATGTGGTACTGTGGATTCTGAATCGACGCTGGCTTGTCCACGATGCTTTAGCTCTATCTCTATGCCGTAGGGAGTTATGTTGGGATAGGGTCTACCTGCGTATTGTTTCTATCCTAGTGGGTTAGTTGCGGATAGGGTATCAGGGGGAGGTGAGGTATTGTGGTCTCCGGCCCGGCCTCAGACGCTCTAGCTCTATCTCTATGCCGTAGACGGCTGTCTTTGGGATAGAGCATACATTGTTGACATATAGGATTGGTTAGTTTGCGAGCCCGGTTTGCGAGCCCGGCCCAATAGGGGCTTAGGTACTGGTATGGGTAGAGTATCAGGGGAGGTGCGGGTATACCTTAGCTCTATCTCTATTCCATGATGGGTGCATGTGGGTTGGTGGTAGTGTGATCTACTGTGCGATGCCACACACTCGTGTATAGAGGTGTGGGGGCCACCAAACCTTTCTATAGCACATTGCAAACTTAAAACCAGACCACAGCATAAAATGATTGTTACTCATGCATAATATTGTGAAACTGTCTGATTGTCTTACTGAGCTGTGTTGTGAGCTCACCCTTTGTGCACATCTTGTTTTAGATCTGGATGCAGGTTATATTGTGGACGATTATGTGAACGCTCCGGCGTATGGTGGTGTAGCTGCTCTGGATGTACAGGCAGGAGAGGACGAGCATGACGCATCATGCGAGTGCCCTTTCTGCGTGTACCTGTGATGGATTTTTTATTTATTTGTTTCAGTTATTTTTGGTTGGATTAAAGTGATGTAAGAGATATTATATTTTATGTTTGAATTTGGATAATTGGATATTTATTTAAATTATCAATAGATACTCAGTTCATTCTATTTAAAGTTTTCCGCTGTATATTTATATTTTGATTGTGGTTATGTGTAATGGTTTGTATGGGTGGACACGGCCTATTCGAGATCCTGGTGTGAACCGTTGGTTCAATGACAGTTCACTCACACCGTTCTGGTTGGATCAGAATTGGGGTGTGACAATAACTCTCCTTCTGGCTCGATTCGATCACTCGAGCAATCTGGATAGCTTCGTTGTTGATTTTCTTCTCTAAGCCCAGAACATTTTCTCTTATGCTTCCTCTTAGTCCCGCGACAAACCTACGGGTTTTGGTATCTTCTTCCTGCATACTAGCCGGTGCGAAGAAAAACAGCTCTTCATAGCGCTGTTGATACGAGTCTACGGACATCCGCCCTGGTACAGACTCAAGAACTCTTTCTCCATTGAATCTCTGAAGCTTCTTGGGAAATACTTCTCGAAGAACGCTTTTTTTTATATAGCCCATGTCAGTAGGGCGTGCTTGGTCAACAAGTACGTCTTTGTAGATTTCCACCAATGGTGTGCGTCGCCTTTGAGCATGAAGGTGGCGCATAGTACTTTCTCTTCCTCGGTGATAGTCATCATAAGGAAGCTCCTTTCCATCTCGTCTATCCAGTGTGCTGGCCACAGTGGATCAGACGGCTTGCCGTTGAATTCTCTCGGTTTCATTTTCAAAAATCTCTCCACTAGCCGGGAGTGATCCAGTTGATTTTGGTATGCCCCAAACATAGGGGGTGGATAGTTGTACATCCCTTGTGCTGCTTTTGGGACCTGCACTGGAATTGGTGCAGCCGATTGTTGAGGTGTCTAAGGAGCTGGATGGTTACCCACTGGTGCTGCACTGGCTTGCCCAGTGTGTATGGGTGCAGCCTGAGTGGCTTGATACATAATCCCCATGGCAACCTGCATTTGAGCTTGTGCGTGTTGCATCTGCTGTAGCTGCTGAGCGAGGTTCATAACCACAGTTGCTAGCTCCGGTGGTGGAGGTGGCAAATTTGTAGGGTTTGCCGGTTCTGGATTACCCTGTGCATGGTTATTCTCTTGACTAGTCTCCTCCACTGGTGGTGGTGGTGGGATTGTATTTCGGGTCTGTCGGGTAACTCTACGTCCAGACATATTTCTTTTCGATGATTGGTGGTGCCTGAAAATCATCAAAATAGGGGAGAAATCATGTATATGTCATGTAGGCACGTTAACCAATAATCAATTCCAATTCGAGCTCATTTTATAAACAAAATACTGTCTTTTCTATACAGGGTCAATGGTGAGGGTCGATGGTATGTTAGACCCCTAATGTCCGACCATGTTTTTCTGTCAGATTCCCGAGAGCTGAGGGTCGATTAGAGGGTCGATCAGAGGGTCGATGGCTCTGGTCGAGTTGTCCGACCCTCTGACCAAAAATCAGATTTTTAAAGTCTGATTTTTGGGTCATTTTCTATTATTTCCCTCCCGTTTCGACTCGCCTCTTCTCTCCGAGTTGCTACAGTGCTACTTCACTATTGTGGATCGATTTTAGTCCTAGTTTCGACATCCACTTCATCCCTACAGGTATGCTTTCCCATTTTTACCTGTCTTTAGGTTTCCATTCCTAGGTTTTTGCCCATTTAACTTGTATTTTTTTTCAAATTAAACTTTTTTCAACCGTAAAAATTCGATTTTTATTGGGGGCATTTGTTGTTGGTGTCTTGAGGAATGAAAGCCCTCAAAAATTTTTGAGTTTCATCGGTTGATTATCGAGAAACTTAATTTTTTTCTCTTTTTGCCCTAATTTGTCGAAATTTTTTGATTTCTTGCAATTCCTTCAAATTGGACCTTGTCAGTTAAAATTTCCTTCTGTTTAACTATTGTATGATGTGTTGGAACTTATGTAGGTCCTCCTGCCCACTTGTATGGGTGAAAAGTGAGGCTTTTGACCAACTTACGTCGTTATAATGCCCAATTTTTAAATTTTTATCCTTTTAACTCCTTGTTTTCCTTTTTCTTTCTTATCTGTAGATACTATGGCTCGTACCAAAGTACCCAGAGTTCGTGATCCGCTTCGCTTCCGCTCCAATGAAGCCGAGGCACAGTATGCCTACTATACAGGCAAGAAAGTGGAAGGGGGTCGTATGGTGAACCTGGCTGAGCTAGCCTTGTTCAATGTAGAGAGAGCTTTTGGTGATATGGGGTGGCTCCCTGTCATCACATACGATGCGTGCACACGTCCAGAGTTAGTGCGCCAGTTCTACTGTAACCTTCAGAATGTGGGAAACCACAACGATGTGGAGCTTGGTCAGGAGTTGCGCATCACTAGCTACGTCAAGGGGGTGCAGATTTCCTTTGATTATCGGCAACTGGCCGACCTGTTGGGCATTCCTTATGATGGTCCTATGGTGTACTGTGCACCTGGTGGGCACGACTTTATTGAGACGTGGTTGCGGGCCGAGATTGATAGTCAGTTACTACAGCCCGATCGCTGGCAGATGAGGGCGTGCTACTTGCGTCCGGCTCCACGGGTGTTCTGTAGGATCATTCAGCATAACCTGATCCCACAGAGTGGGCATTATGAGAGGGTGTCTTAGCTGACCCAGTTTTTGATCTACAGTATATGCACTCATCAGCCCGTCTGTCTTCCTTACATCATCATGCGGACGATGATCAGTGCTACATTGTCCGGTCATAGGGGTAATCTACCCTATGGACGTATGATCACCATACTATTGATTCGTCTGGGGGTTGACCTAGTTGATGAGAAGATTCAGGAGAAGACCTTCTCGTCGCCTCTAGATTGGGAGGCTATATGCAAGATGGGACTTCGAGACGCTCAGGTTAGCGATGATGAGAGGAACGCGATGGTGCGCCCTCACACTCGGGTTGAGGTGGCTGATGCTGAGGCTGCTGTTGCTGCTGCTAGAGCTCAGGTGGATCCCGTCGACGATGATGATCATATGTACATGGACGTCGACGCGATACCCCCGCCTTCACCTACACATGCGGCTGGAGTTGGTACTTCGCATGCGGCGGATTCTGTACCTGAGACTGGTCCTTCTCATGAGGCTGGTCCTTCGCATCCGTCTTCTGATATGATGGAGATGTTGCGCGAGATTGGAGAGACTCAGCGCAGATCAGACCTGAGGATGGAGGAGTTGCTAGATGCTCAGCGCATGAGAGTGGATGAGCTGTTGGCTGCTCAGCACACATCTGACGCACGGATAGGTGAGATCATGGAGATCCAGCGTGCGATTGACATGAGAGTAGCCGATCTCACAGCTAGTCTACAGACGACCCAGACTCAGATAGCCTGGTTAACTAGAGTCTATGCTGAGGACTACGACAGAGATCGTGAGGCTCCACCTCCTCCTTCGCCTCCCGCTTCCTGATTGTACTTTTTGTTTTTCCTGTACTTCAGAGTAACTGTCTGGGTTGTGGACTGTACTCTACTTTAGATATATATTTACACTTTGTTTCGCTCTCATTGTATGTCAACTTGTTTCTCCTTTTAATAGATGTATTATTCTCTTTTTTAATTTGGTCTCAACATCACTTGTGCTTATAATGTGTTAATATTACTGTTTTTATTTTATCCTATCTCAGTTCACTATTGCGGTGAATGTATGATAGTTCAGCGGGCAAGGCCTGAGATGTTCTGATACCAAGTTGTCACACCCCAATTCCACACATTTCAGAATGGTGTGATGAACCGCTAAATAACCAATGGTTCAACCAGGATCTCAAATAGGCTATCCCCGCGTTACCTGAACCTTCATACACTCACCATCATAATCAGAGTAAATACACAATAGCGGAAGTCTTATAAAGAAATGAACTGAGAACTAAACTGATATCCATAAATAATAGCAAATTATTCTGTGTTTAACTGAGACATAAATATTTAAATACCAAATACATGTCTTATAAATCCAATAAAGAAACCTATAAAAATATCTAGCCAAATACACACGAGTTGCACTCGCAGGAGGAGTCGTGTGTATCATCTTCAGCTCCAGCGTCCATTGCTGCTACCGTCCCATACGTAGAAACATTCATATAGTCTTCAACTATGTAACCTGCATCATCAACTAAAAATATTCGACGTCAAGGGGTGAGCACACAACACGGCTCAGTGAGTAGCCAAAACAATGCAACATTACATATGCATGCACATTCATTTATCTCTTTGGTCTGGTTTATAGTTTACAATGCGTAATAGAAAGGTTGGGTGGTCAAAGGTTAACGTTTATTGACACCGCCTACATAGGGTGTAAAAGTCCGCCCGAAGGTTAATGTTTATCTTCGTCCCCATCCACCCTACCATAACATTATACAACAAAGGTTAACGTTTATTGCTATATAATGCTATACCAACACGTAAGCCCCTGTTAGCGAGGGCTTGCAAACTGGCCTCGCTACTAACCAATCCTAATGCCAAATAGTGTATCCAAGGCCTCACCCCAGCATCACTCAGAATGTCCATAGAGATAGAGCTAAGGCCCCCCGGTAGAGTCAGAGACTACAAGGACCGAGACCACCTCCCTTGATACCCTACGACACAATAGTTCTGCTAAGGTAATGGCGATACGACGATGTCAATGTGCAAGACTTGAGTTAGAGAAAGAGCTAAAGTGCTGAGACCCACCAAAGGTTAACGTTTATTGACGTTCTCATCACACCTCCCCTGATACTCGCTCGCATCAAGTACATCAACCACACACATATAAGCACATGCCTATTCCTATCATCATCATCATCATCATGTTATAAATAATAAAGTAAATATGAATGAACAAGTAATAGAAATATTGGATGGCATGTTGTATGCACATTACAAACATATTTGCATAGAATCAAACATGGCATAGGACTCAAGAATTAGAAAACAGTTTATTATTAACCAATTTAGTTTGGAGTTAAGGTTCCTCACCTTAGTTTGCTATAAGATACTTTTCCAAGCTTTAAAATCACCTCTACAGTGTTATTATAATGCTAGCAAACCTAACAAAGTCGATAGAATTTAATTAGAATTAATTCTGAATTTAAAAACCATGCTGTTAACTGAGAGTCGATCAGAGGGTCGATGCTCAGGATACATAGGGTCGATGGGTCTATCGACCCTACCTTCTGTCTGAACTTCCCGAATGCTGAGGGTCGATGGTCAGGGTGCCTAGGGTCGATGGGTCTATCGACCCTGTGTGCGACCCTCGGTGCACTCTGGTCCAATTTCCACTTTTTACATCATTCTTCATGTTTGGGGTCCTATGGCTTGCTTCCACATTCCATTAAACATTCATTCCATGGTCTGAAACCATGATTCATCCTCCTAGATGGCTTTCATGCATTATCCTCGGGTTTTCCATGAAAACCTCACCATGAATAGATGGTTTGGGTTTCTCCGAAATCCTATACTCAACCATATCTAACCCTAAGGTCTGTAGAAACTCATGGAATTAGTATCCATACCTGAGAAGATTACTTTTCTCTGAAAATTCTTCTCCTTTTTGCTAAGTCTTCCTCCTTGCCTCTTTTCTTCCTCTTTTCCTTCTTCTCTCTTTCTCTTAATTCAATTAGGGTTGTGAAAGGAGTGAAATTGGCTTAGGGACGTCCTTTAAATAGAGTAGGAATGTCCTATAATAGTCCCATTGAGATTTGGAAAGAATCCCAATAGAAAATTAGGAAATTTCCTAATTTCAGTTTCGGCGGCAAGTGAGGGTCGATGAGAGGGTCGATGATCCCGTCGACCCTGTGGTCTGACACTGTCCGACCCTCTCCCAAATTTTAAGGGTCTGAGTTTCTGATTTGGGAGGGTCGACCCTGTTTAGTTGGGTATGCGACCCTTCCTCTATTTTAAGTATTTTTGGGTCGATTTGATACCTGGGATCTCGCTCTCCTTCACGCCCTTGGTCCATTTGACTCGACCATGATGGGTGAACCTGGTTCAAGGTGGTAAGATCGGATTAGTTTGACAAGGGTCTTACAACCACCTCCCCTCATACCCTACGACGTAATAGTTCTGTTAAGATAATGACGATACGACGATGTCAGTAGACAAGACTTGAGTTAGAGATAGAGCTAGAGTGCTGAGGCCCTGCCTATGACACCTCCCCCTGATACTCGCTCGCATCAAGCACACCAACCACACACATACATCCACATGCCTATTCCTATCATCATCATCATCATCATCATCATGTTATAAACAATAATTATATATGCATGAACAGTAATAATAGAAATATTGGATGACATGTTGAATGCACATAACAATCATACATGCATAAAATCAATCATGGCATTGGACTCAAGAGTAAAACAGTTTATTATTAACCAATTAGTTTAGGTCTTGTTCCCTCACCTTTGCTTGATCGTGGGTCCTCTTTCAAGCTTTAAGAATCAACTATATATCGATATTATAACACTAGAAGACCTAATCAAGTCGATAGAATTTAATTAGAATTAATTCTGACTTTAAAAAGCATGCTGTTAATTGGGGGTCGATGCCAGGGTCAGAGGTTCCATTGACCCTGGTGCGACCACCCACAGTTTGGACTTCCCGAACACTGGGGGTCGATTGTTAGGGTCTGGTAGAGTCGATTGCCATCAACCCCCGTGCGACCCCCTGTGGGTTTCATCAAATTTTCATCCTTCAGTCCATTCCTTCGTGTTTGGGGTCCTATGGCTTGTTTCTACCACTCATTACATACCTGTTCTATGGCTTAGAACCATAGTTTATTCACTTACATGGTTTCTATGATTTCCCCCATGGTTTTTCATGAAAACCTAACCATGGATGGATGATTTGAGTTTCTCCTAGATCATTCCTTCTTCACTATCCATTCTAAGGTCTGTAGAATTACGTGAAGATAGTACCCATACCTGAGAATTAGGCTTGTCTCTCTAAAGCCTTCTCTTTGATCTTCTTCTCTACTTTCCTTCTCTTCTCTTTCTCTTCTCCTTCTCTTCTCTTTCTCTCAATCCAATTAGGATTTTAAAAGGAGTAAAAGAGGCTTAGGGACGTCCTATTTGTAGAGTAGAAACTCCAAAAATAAGTCCCATTGAGATTAGGAAAGAATCCCATTGAAATTTGGAAATTTTCCAAATCACAGTTTCTGTCGACAAACTAGGGGTCGATGAGGGGGTCGGAGATCCTGTCGACCTTGGTTCTAAAATGTCTGACCCCCGGTTAAAAACTCAGGGTCTAATTTTCTATCTTGGGGGGTCCAACCCTGCCTAGCTGGGTGTGCGACTCTCCCCCTATTTTTAGTATTTTTGGGTAAGTTTAATACCTGGGATCATGATCTCCCTCACACACTTGATCTATTTGGATCGACCATGATGGGTAGACCTGGTTCAAGGTGGTAAGACCGGGTTAATTTGATACGGGTCTTACACAACGCATGCGTTTTCGATTAGATGTTCATTTGAATTATTAAGGAAATGTAATTGATATTTTATTTACTTATGTCTCAGTTGATACAACATAATTTGATGCTTTATTTATGATTATCACAGTTAGATTCCTCAGTTCATTTATTATTAAGACTTTCGCTATTGTGTATTTATTCTGATTATGGTTGTGGATGTGTGTGGTTTAGTTTACATGGACACAGCCTATTAGAGATCCTGGTTGAACCATTGGTTTATTAGCGGTTCATCACACCGTTCTGAATGGTACAGAATTGGGGTGTGACAACTTGGTATCAGAGCCCTCAGGCCCTATCTGTTAAACCAGTATACTTCCATAAAAGTTCGTGAACTGAGATAGGATAAAATTTAAAAGATGTAATAATAATACACCATAAGCATCTGTGTTGTTTGAGACAAAATTGAAAGAGAATAATGCATCTATTAAATGAGAAATAAATTTATATACAACCAAAAGAAGAACAAACATATATATACATGACTAAAGTAGAGTACAGTCCACAACCCGGACAGTTACTTTGAAGTACAAAAAGAAAGATAAAAGAAAATACATCAAGAAGCTGGAGGTGATGGGGGAGACGGTGCCTCGCAGTATCTATCATAATCCTCAGCATAGACTCTAGTCAACCAAGCTATCTGAGTCTGGGTCGTCTGGAGACTAGCTATGAGATCAGCCACCCGTTGGTCAGTCACGCGGTGAGCATCCCTAAGCTCTCCCACCCACTGATCCGACATACGCTAAGCATCCAGAAGCTCTCTCACCCGTTGATCGGACAAGCGCTGAGCATCTAGAAGCTCTCCCATCCTCAAATTAGACATGCACTGAGCCTCTCGTATCTCATGCAATATCCCCATCATGTCATCAGAAGGTACATACGAAGCACCAGCAGCATGTGAAGGACCAGCTCTTGTAGCATGAGTAGGTGATGAAGGAGGTATGTCATCCACATCTAGGTACAAACGATCGTCATCACCCCCATGAACCCCTGCTCCAACGGCTGTTGTTGCTGCCTCAGCGTCAGCCATCTCCACTCGAGTACGTGGACGCACCAGAGCGTTCCTCTCCTCATCGCTGACCTGGGCATCCCGCATGCCCATCTTGCAGATGGCCTCCCAATCCAAAGGTGACGAGAAGGATTTCTCATGAATCCTCTCATCCGTCATATCAACACCCAGGCGGGTCAGTAGCATAGAGATCATGCATCTATATGGTAGGTTGCCAGTATGACTGGGAAAGGTAGCGCTGATCATCGTCCGCATGATGATGTAAGGAAGGCAGACGGGCTGCCTAGTGCAGATACAGTACAATAGATACTAGGTCAACTGGGAGATCCTCTTGTAGTGCCCACTCTGAGGTATCAGGTTGTGCTGGATAATCTTGCAGTACATCCGAGGCTCTGGACGAAGATAGATCGCTTTCATCTCCCAGCGATCCTCTCTGATGATCTGGCAGTCAATCTCAGCTCTCATCTCCAATGAAAAGAACTGGGGCTCTCCAGGAGCACAGAACACCAAGGGGCCGTCATATGAAATGCCCAACAAGTCGGCTAGCTGCCGATAATCGAATAAAATCTCGACCCCCTTGACATAGCTGGTGATCCGAAGCTCTCTACCCCTCTCTGTATCGTTGTAATCTCCTAGCACCTGGATATTACAGTAGAACTGTCTCACCAGATCCGGCTAAGTGCAGGCGTCATAGGTGATCACAGGAAGCCAATCCATGTCACCAAAAGCCCTCTCCACATCGAACAATGCTAGGCTAGCCAAGTTTACCCGGCGACCTCCCTCTACCTTCTTACGAGAATAGCGGGCATACTGTGTCTCCGCCTCGTTAGAACGGAAGCGGACTGGGTAATGACCCCTGGGTACTTTGGTACGAGCCATAGTATCTGCAAAAACAAAGAGAAACAGATATTGGGTTAGTAAGGATGAAAAACCCAAAAATTTTGGCAGTATAACGACGTAAATTGGTCAAAAGCCTCACTTTTCACCCATACACATGGGCAGGAGGACTTATAAAGGTTTTAAACAATCCTGCAAGACTAATACAGTTGGAAATTTCATTTAACGAGATCGAATTTGAAGAAATTTCAAGAAATTCAAAATTTCGACAAATTAGGGCAAAAATGGGAAAATTCAAGTTTCTCGATAACCAACCGATGAAACTCAAATATTTTTGAGGGCTTTCGTTCCTTGAGTCACCAACAACAAAAGCCCCCAATAAAAATCGAATTTTTACGGTTGAAAAAAGTTTAATTTGAAGAAAACGAGTTAAGGAGTAAAAATCTAGTTAAGAAAACCTAAAAACATGAAAATATAGAAAACATACCTGTAGACAAGGAGTGGACGTCGAAATAAGAAGCAAATAGCACCAAAGAGTCCGAGTTGGCACTGTAGCAACTCAGAGGGACGAGCCGAGTCGGAAAGGAGGAGGAAGAATGAGAAATGGATTCAAAATCAGAAATAAAAACCTGATTTTTAGTCCGAGGGTTGGAGAATTCGACCAAGACATCCGACCCCCCCTCCGACCCCCTCATCGACCCTCGGCTCTCGGTAATCTGACAGAGAACTAGGGGTCTCACCCTGGGTCGGACATCCTCTGACCCCCTCATCGACCCCCGGCTCTCGGGAAGAATCAGTGATTCCTCAGGGTCGCATACTGAGGGTCGGACATCCATCGACCCTGTAGTGAAAATACAGTATTTTCAATAGAATGATCTGAAAATTTTGAAATTTGCATTTTTTAGTGGTTTTAAAATATGAGAATGAAGTATATAATGAATTCCTCACGTGTTTAATGATTTTCAGGCATTCCCACTACCGGATCAGATAATGGCTGGACGCAAAGTGACTAGACGAAGCCGTAACTCTATCCCACCACCACCACTTGTGGGGGAAGACAGCCAGACACACCCGAAAACACAGGGGAATATGAACACGGCGCCGTCCGTAATTAATGGGCAGACAAATCCTACAAATCTGCCAGCTCCACCTACAAACCTGGCTACAGTCGTAATGAACTTGGCCCAACAGCTGCAGCAAATGCAACAGGCACAAGCTACTATGCAAGCTACCATAGGCATGACTTTTCCAGCTGCACAGACACCACCAATGCCAGCAGGATAGGCAAGCACGGTGCCAGGGGGAAGTAACACAGTACCCCACGCACCTCAGACTCCCATCATGTAGGCTGAAGTGCAGAATCCTGAGGTAGCTCAAGGTGGATATCAACACCAACCACCTATGTATGGGGCGTATGTCCCGCAACAACTAGACCACTCCAGACTGGTGGAGCTTTTTCTAAAAATGAAGCCCAAAGAATTTAATGGCAAGCCAGCAGCTCCTTTATGGCCGGCATACTGGGTTGACGAAATGGAAAGAAATTTTATGATGATGACAGTAAATGAAGAAGAGAAAGTATTGTGTGCCACCTTTATGCTGAAGGGAGATGCCCACCATTGGTGGAGGTTTACTAGGACTTATTTATTAACAAAGCACGCCTAACTAACTTGGGATATTTATAAGGAGGCATTCTTTGAGAAGTACTTTACTAGGAGTTTTAGAGATTCCATGGAGAAGGAGTTCCTGAGTCTATATCAGGGACAGATGACTGTCGATGCATACCAACAGCGTTATGAGGAGCTGTTTTTCTTCGCACCAGTCAGTATGCAGGTAGAAGACACCAAGACCTGAAGGTTCGTTATGGGACTTAGGGGAAGTATCCGCGAGCATGTTCTGGGACTTGAAAAGAAAATCTATAATGAAGCGGCACAAATTGCTCGAGTGATAGGGTCGAGCCAAAAAGAGAGCTACTTTGCTCAAAATAGGGGAATCAAAAGGCCTAATGGGAATTCTTACAACGGAGGGAACACCAAGATATTCAAACCCTTCCATACTCAAGGTTTTAATGTTGCAGCCAAGACTACTACCGTAGCTCCACAGCAACAAAATCAAGTCATTGAAGGAGTAAGATGTTTTGACTGCAATCAAGTAGGAAATATGGCAAGGGAGTGTACTAAGCCCAAGAAGCAACTACAACAAGGCAGAGTTTACGAGGTTACATCCGAGGATGCTGCCGCATCGCCTAATGTGGTCACAGGTATGACCTGAATCTTATCATTTTGTGTTACATTAGGTGAGCATGTAGACTAAACCAAAACAAATCACAGGTATCGTACATATTAATGGCATTCCCGCCAGAGTACTCTTTGATTCAAGAGCTACTCATTCTTTTATATCTGTGTCATTTGGAAAGAAGCTAAATCTACCCCTCAAATCCTTAGACTACAAACTGCTTGTACGATCACCTATGGGATTAGAAGTGGAGTTAGAAAAAGATTGTGGACCATGTCCAGTTCTTATTGATGAAAAGACTTTGGATGCAACCTTGATCCAACTTGAGATGGCAGACTTTGATGTCATCCTAGGAATAGACTGGTTAGCTCGGCATTCTGTAAACCTATTGTGTGCCAAAAAGAAGCTGACATTTAAAGACAAAGTAGGAGCAGAGTTCAATTTTTTGGGAACCAAACTTCTCCGTAAACAAAAGCTCATACTCTCTGCATTAAAGGCTAGGAAGTGCCTTGAGAAAGGAGCAGTTGGGTATTTAGTATTTGTGGTCGATCTTACCAAAGAAAGCACCACGAATGGAGGATATTGATGTCGTGCGTGACTATCCAGATGTATTTCCTGAAGAACTACCAAGATTACCACCTGATCGCGCTACAGAGTTTGTTATAGATTTGATACCCGGATCTGCACCAATATCTAAAGCACCTTATCGAATGGCTCCTACTGAATTGAAGGAACTAAAAGTACAACTACAAGAACTGTTGGACAAGGGTTACATCCGACCTAACATATCACCATGGGGAGCGCCAGTATTATTCGTGAAGAAGAAGGACGGTAGCGTTCGATTGTGTATAGACTACCGAGAACTGAATAAACTGACAATCAAGAATTGGTATCCATCGCCTCAGATCGATGACTTGTTCGATCAGTTGCAAGGTGCCAAAGTGTTCTCCAAGATCGATCTTCGATCAGGCTACCATCAGTTGAAGATTAAGGATGGTGATATCCCCAAGATAGCATTCAGGACCAGATATAAACATTATGAATTTTTGGTCATGCCTTTCGGATTGACGAACGCACCAGCAACCTTTATGGAACTTATGAATCGAGTATTCCACGAGATGTTAGATACGTCGGTTATTGTATTCATCAATGATATATTGGTCTACTCCAAAGACGAGGAAACTCATATTAAGAATCTAAACGCCGCTCTGCAGTGATTACGGAAGGAGAAGCTCTACGCCAAATTTTCAAAGTGTGAGTTTTGGCTAAAAGAAGTCGCATTTCTAGGCCATGTTATATCCGCTGAAGGAATTAAAGTGGATCCTAGAAAGATCGAGGCTATTGTAAAGTGGGAAGCACCGAAGAGCATTGCAAAAATTAAAAGTTTCTTAGGTCTAGCTGGGTATTATCGATGATTTGTGGAAGACTATTCCCGAATTTTCGTACCTCTTACTAGTTTGACTAAGAAGGGCAAAACGTTTGTGTGGACTGATAAATGCGAAAAGAGTTTTCAAACATTGAAGGCTAGATTGATATCAACTCCAATCTTGACCATTCTGATTCCAGGACAGCCATTTATTTTATACACTGATGCGTCAGGACTGGGATTAGGATGTGTACTTATGCAAGGAGAACAAGTAATTGCTTATGCCTCAAAACAATTGAAGACACATGAGAAGAACTATCCCACTCATGATTTGGAATTAGAAGCAGTAGTACATGCTGTCAAAATATGGAGACATTACTTGTACGGAGAGAAATTTCAGATTAAATCAGATCATAAAAGTCTTACTTACCTCTTTAATCAGAAGGAGTTGAATATGAGACAAAGAAGATGGCTGGAACTATTGAAAGACTATGATTGTGATATCCAGTATCATCCGAAAAAAGCTAATGTGGTTGCGGACGCACTGAGTAGAAAGACAATGATGAAATCTCCAGAAGAGGTTAGCACCACTGCTGCACTGTGTACTACCGAAAGAGTGTTCAATTATGGTAACGAACAATTTATGATAGATGTACCTGGTGAATCAACCAACCAAAGATTTATCCATCGGTTTGCAAATATGTTCGCTACCTTGAAGATTGTACCCGATATACTTGATGAAGTGAAAACAGCGATTAAATTAGACCCTTATCTAAGAACGGTACAAGAAGACATCGAAAAAGGTAGGACTACTCCTGAGTTCTCCTTAGATGATGAAAGGGTACTGAAGTACAAAGGAAGGATATGTGTACCTGAAACAGAAAGTTTGGACATTAGACACTGACTAATGAAGGAAGCTCATACCACCGCCTATTCGATACACTCTGGAAGTACAAAGATGTATCATGACCTAAAGAAATTATATTGGTGGAGGGAAATGAAAGCAGATATAGCCAAGTTCGTGTCTAAATGCCTAAATTGTCAGAAGGTGAAAGCTGAACGACAAAGATCAGCAGGGCTGTTACAATCGTTACTAGAACCAGCATGGAAATGAGACTGCATCACTATGGACTTCGTCACAGGGTTACCATTGACTCCCCGAGTAGTTGATGCAGTTTGGGTGATTGTAGACCGACTGACAAAAATGGCTCGATTTATAGCTATACGACCTTAGTATACACTAGAAAGGTTAGCTAAGTTGTATGTGGATAATATTGTCGGACTACACGGTGTACCTGAAAGCATTGTGTCCGACAGAGATCTACGATTTACTTCAAAGTTTTGGAAAGGATTACAGAGAGCTATGGGTACAACATTGAAGTTTAGCACTCCATTCCATCCTCAGACATACGGACAGTCAGAGCGCACCATTCAGATTCTAGAAGACATGCTCCGAGCTTGTGTAATTGATTTTAAAGGATCATGGGATGAAAAGTTACTACTGATTGAGTTTGCTTATAACAATAGCTATCAGGCTACTATACATATGTCACCCTATGAGGCACTGTATGGTAGGAAGTGTCGAACTCCTTTGTTTTGGGATAAAGTTAGAGAACGTAGTATTGTTGGACCAGAATTTATTGAAGAGACTTATCGAGTAGTCGACATTATCAAGGAAAGAGTAAGAACGGCTCAGAATCGTCAGAAGCAATATGCAGACACTAGACGCCGAGACCTTGAATTTGCCATAGATGATAAGGTATTCCTCAAAGTGTCACCTATGCGAGGTTTGAAACGGTTCGGACAGAAAGGGAAATTAAGTCCGAGATATGTCAGACCATATGAGATTCTAGTTAAGCGTGGAAAAGTGGCTTACCAGTTAGCACTACCACCATCTATGTCAAGTGTGCATGACATATTTCATATCTCCTTATTGAAGAAGTATGTCAGAGACCCAACGCAGGTATTGACAGTAGATCTACCTGATTTGACTGAGGATTTGACGTTTGAAGTAGCACCAACTGAAATCACCAGTCGAAAGGTGCAACGACTACGCAACCGTGACATTTATTATGTTAAGGTCACTTGGGGAAGCAAGGATATAGAAGAAATCACATGGGAAGAAGAGAATGCTATGCGAAAGCAATACCCTCATTTATTCAACTCGGAAGGTATGAACAATTTCGAGGATGAAATTTTTATAAGTAGGGGGGAGTTGTAAGACCCGTATCGAACTAACCGGTCTTATTACCTTGTACCAGGTCTACCCATCATGGTCGAGCCAAATAAACCAAGTGCGTGAAGGAAATGGCAAAACCAGGTACTAAACTGACCCAAAAATAGTCAAAATGAGGGTAGGGTCGCATACCAAGACCAGCAGGGTCGACTCCCCCTCACATAGAAGTCAGACCCCTGATTTTTCACTGGGGGTCGGACAACTTAGGAACTAAGGGTCAATGGGATCTTCGACCCCTCATCGACCCCCTGTTTGCCGACAGAAACCGCAAATAGGAAACTTTCCAAATTTCAATGGGATTCCTTCCTAATCTCAAAGGAACTTATTTTTGGAGATTCTACTCCATAAATAGGACGTCCCTAAGCCTCTTTCACTCCTTTTGAAACCCTAATTGAGAGTGAGAGAAAGAAAAGAGAAGAAGAAGAGAAGGAAAGTTGGAGAAGAAGACCTACTTGAAGAATTCAGAGAAATCTCTGAATCTCAACAAACCTAAGGTATCGGCAAGCTTTCTATTTGATAGTTTAAGACCTTAGAATAGTTCCTGAAGAGAGTATGGTCTAGGAGAAACCCAAATCATACACCCATGGGAAGATTTTGATGAAATCCAAGGAGAAATCATGGTAGACAAGGTAAGGAAGAAACCTAGTGTTCTAAGCCATAGAACAAGCCTAGAATGGATTGTGGAAGTAAGCCATATGACCCAAAAGTGAAAGAATGGACTGTAAAATGAAAATCCCCCGTATTCGAGAAGTCCAGAATAGGGGTGGTCGCAACTAGGGTCGATGGAACATCCAAACCTGGCATCGACCCTACCCTGGGGGTCGATGTATACTGCTACCCTACCTGCGACCCACCCTGCGATCCGTGCTTAAAAACAAGCCTAAAATTGTCAAAATGACTTCTAACCAAAATCTATCGACTTATTAGGTTTTTCTATTGATATAAAAGTGGTTTAAAAGCTTGAAAGAGGATCAACACTCAAGCAAAGGTGAGGGAACAAGACCTAAACTAATTGAATAATAATAAATTGTTTTTATTTCTTGAGTCCAATACCATGACTGATTCTATGCGTGTATGCTTGTATGTGCATTCAATATGTCATCCAATATTCCTGCTATTACTGTTCATGCATATTTAGTTCTGTTTATTTATAACATGATGATGATGATGATGCTAGGAATAGACATGTGAATGTATGTGTGTGGTTAGTGTATATGGTGCGGATAGGGGATGGTATCAATCGGTACAGCCATGCCATTTTCATGGGGTGTATATTGTGCCATGGTTCTACTCAAGTCATGTCCACTGACATCGTCGTATCGCCATTACCTTAGCAGAACTATTACGTCGTAGAGTATCAGGGAAGGTGGTCTCGGACCGTGTAGTCTTCGACTTTGTCGGGGGGCCTTAGCTCTATCTCTATGGATGTATTGAGGGATGCTGGGGTGAGGCCTTGGATACACTGTTTGACATTAAGATTGGTTAGTTGCGAGCCCAGTTTGCAAGCCCTCGCCAGCAGGGGCTTACGTGTTGGTGTGGACAACCGGTACAGCCATGCCGTTTTCATGGGATGTATATTGTCTATGGTGGGTGCATGTGGGATGACAATGCCATTTTCATTGGGCGGCTTCACACACTCGTGTATAGAGGTGAGGCGGCCACCGAACCTATCTATAGCACATTGCAAACTTATAAACCAGACCACATATATGAATTGAATGCATGCATATGATTGTTGCATTGTTTTGTTTACTCACTGAGCCGTGACGCGTGTGCTCACCCTTTCGACGTCGAATATTTTTAGTTGATGATGTAGGTACCACGGTGGAGGACTAAATGAATACTTCTGTGTACGGGCACGTCGCTGCAATGGAAGCAGAAGACTTAATGGAAACGCATGACCCCTAATGCGAGTGCAACACATGCGTTTTCGATTAGATGTTCATTTGAATTATTAAGGAAATGTAATTGATATTTTATTTACATATGTCTCAGTTGATACAACATAATTTGATACTTTATTTATGATTATCACAGTTAGATTCCTCAGTTCATTTATTATTAAGACTTCCGCTATTGTGTATTTATTCTGATTATGGTTGTGGATGTGTGTGGTTTAGTTTACATGGACACAATCTATTAGAGATCCTAGTTGAACCGTTGGTTTATTAGCGGTTCATCACACCATTTTGAATGGTGCAGAATTAGGATGTGACAGGATTCAACACTTGTGTATAGAGGTGCTATCACACCCCAATTCTAAACCAACCAGAATGGTGTGATGAACCATCTATGATCTCCAACGATACAACCAGGATCTCGTATAGGCTGTATCCATTTAATTAAATCAGATACAACCACAACCATAATCAGAGTAAATAAACAATAATAGAAGTCTTTAATATTAATGAACTGAGTATCTAATGATGATAACATAATTAATTATCCAATTATCTCCAAATGACTAAAGAAAGCGACCTCATTTAGTCAAAACTCACACTTTGTAAATTTGGCGTAAAGCTTCTCTTTCCTTAATCGCTGCAGAGCGGCTCTTAGATTCATGACATGAGTTTCCTTGTCCTTGGAGTAGACCTGTCACACCCCAATTCTGCACCATTTAGAACGATATGATGAACCGTTATAAACCAATGGTTCAACCAGGATCTCTAATAGGCGGTATCTATTAAAAATAAAATCATGCACATCCACAACCATAATCAGAATAAATACACAATAGCGAAAGTCTTATAGTAAATGAACTGAGCATCCTAAATGTAATAATCATAATTAAAATATCAAATTATTATTGTATCAACTAAGACATAAGTAAATAAAATATCAATTACATCTTTTTATAAACTCAAATAAAATCCTAATAGAATACGCATGAGTTGCACTCGCATGAGGGGTCATGCGCATCCTCTAAGTCTTTAGCTTCCATTGCAGCAACACGTGCATACACCGGATCATTCATTTAATCTGCAACTATAGTACCTGCATCATCAACTAAAAATATTCGACGTCGAGAGGGTGAGCACACATCATGGCTCAGTGAGCAAACAAAACAATGCAACAAACATATGCATGCATTCAATTCATATCTTTGGTCTGGTAAATAAGTTTGCAATGTGCTATAGAAAGGATAAGTGGCCAAAGATCACGTTTATTGATGTCGCACCTCTATACACGAGTGTGTGAAGCCTCCCAAAGGTAATGTTTATTGTCGACTCACATGCACCCAATCATAGACAATGTACACACAAAGGTCACGTTTATTGCTGTACCATTGCCCATACCAACACGTAAGCCCCTGCTGGCGAAGGCTCGCAAACTAGGCTCGCAACTAATCAATCCTAATGCCACTCAGTGTATCCAAGGCCTCACCCTACCATCCCTCAATACGTCCATAGAGATAGGGCTAAGGCCCCCCGACAGAGTCAGAGACTACACGGTCCGAGACCACCTCCCCTCATACCCTACGGCATAATAGTTCAGCTAAGGTAATGGCAATACGACGATGTCAGTGGACAAGACTTGAGTTAGAGATAGAGCTAGAGTGCTGAGGCCCCGCCTATGACACCTCCCCCTGATACTCGCTCGCATCAAGCACACCAACCACACACATACATCCACATGCCTATTCCTATCATCATCATCATCATCATGTTATAAACAATAATTAAATATGCATGAACAGTAATAATAAAAATATTGGATGACATGTTGAATGCACATAACAATCATACACTCATAAAATCAATCATGGCATTGGACTCAAGAGTAAAACAGTTTGTTATTAACCAATTAGTTTAGGTCTTGTTCCCTCACCTTTGCTTGATCGTGGGTCCTCTTTCAAGCTTTAAGAATCAACTATATATCGAATTATAACACTAGAAAACCTAATCAAGTCGATAGAATTTAATTAGAATTAATTCTGACTTTGAAAAGCATGTTGTTAACTGGGGGTCGATGCCAGGGTCAGAGGTTCCATCGACCCTGGGTGCGACCACCCACAGTCTGGACTTCCCGAACACTGGGGTTCGATTGTTAGGGTCTGGTAGGGTCGATTGGCCATCGACCCCCGTGCGACCCCCTGTGGGTTTTGTCGATTTTTCATCCTACAGTCCATTCTTCGTGTTTGGGGTCCCATGGCTTGCTTCTACAATCCATTCCACACTTGTTTTATGGCCTAGAACCGTAGTTCATTCACCTAGATGGCCTTCATGTTTTCTCCCATGGTTTTCCATGAAAACCTAACCATGGGTGGATGATTTGGGTTTCTCCTAGATCATTCCCTCTTCTCTATCTATTCTAAGGTCTGTAGAATTTCATGGGGATAGTATCCATACCTGAGAATTAGGCTTGTTTCTCTGAAGCCTTCTCCTTGATATTCTTCTCCACTTTCCTTCTCTTCTCTTTCTCTTCTCCTTCTTTTCTCTTTCTCTCAATCCAATTAGGGTTCTAAAAAGAGTGAAAGAGGCCTAGGGATGTCCTATTTATAGAGTAGAAACTCCCAAAATAAGTTCCATTGAGATTAGGAAGGAATCCCATTGAAATTTAAAAAGTTTTCAAATCACGATTTCTGTCAGCAGACTGGGGGTCGATGAGGGGGTTGGAGATCCCGTTGACCCCTGGTTCTTAAAATGTTCGACCCCCGATATAAAAATGGGGGTCTTACTTTATACTGGGGGGGTCCGACCCTACCTTGCTGGGTATGCGACCCTCCCCCCATTTTTAGTGTTTTTGGGTCAGTTTAATACCTGGGATCGTGATCTCCCTCACGCACTTGATCCATTTGGCTCGACCATGATGGGTAGACCTGGTTCAAGATGCTAAGACCGAGTTAGTTCGATACGGGTCTTACAAGACCAATATATCATCAATAAACGCAATGACCGATGTATCCAACATATCATGGAATACCCGATTCATGAGTTCCATAAAAGTTGCGGGTGCGTTAGTCAATCCAAAAGACATGACTAAAAATTCATAATGTCCATATTTTGTTCTGAATGCTGTCTTTAGAATATCATCGTCCTTAATCTTCAACTGATGGTATCCTAATCGAAGATCAATCTTGGAGAACACTTTGGCACCTTGCAACTAATCGAACAAGTCATCGATCCAAGGCAACGGGTACCGATTCTTGATTGTTAGCTTATTCAATTCTTGATAGTCTATACACAGTCGAACACTACCGTCCTTCTTCTTTACAAATAATACTAGCGCTCCCCATGGTGATATGCTAGGTCTGATGTAACCCTTGTCCAGTAATTCCTATAACTGTACTTTTAATTCCTTCAATTCAGTAGGAGCCATTCTATAGGGTGCTTTAAATACTGGTGCAGCTCCTGGTATCAGATCTATAACGAATCTCTGTCGCTCGGTCGGGTGGTAGTCCTGGTAGTTCTTCAGGAAATACATCTGAAAAGTCACGCACAACATCAATATTCTCCATTTGTGGTGCTTCCTTGGTGAGGTCGACCACTGATACTAAATACCCAACTCCTCCTTTCTCGAGGCATTTCCTAGCCTTTAATGCAGAGAGGATGAGTTTTCATTTATGGGAAAGTTTAGTTTCCGTAAAACTAAACTCTACTCCTTCCTTGTCTTTAAATGTCACCTTCTTTTCTGCACATAATAGGTTTGCAGAATGCCGAGCTAACCAGTCCATTCCCAAGATGACGTCAAAATCTACCATCTCAAGTTGAATCAAGGTTGCATCCAAAGTCTTCTCGTCAATAAGAATTGGACATGGTCCATAACCCTTTTCTAATTCCACTTCTAATCTCATCGGTGATTGTATAAGCAGTTTGTAGTCTAAAGATTTGAGGGGTAGATTCAGCTTCTTTTCAAATGACAGAGATATAAAAGAATGAGTAGCTCCAGAATCAAAGAATACTCTAGCGGGTATGCCATTAATAGGTACGATACCTGTGATTTGGTTTAGTTTTAGTCTATATGCTCACACAATGTAACACAAATGAAAGGTTCAGGTCATACCTGTGACCACATCAGGCGATGCGGCAGCATTCTCAGATGTAACTGTATAAACTTTTCCTTGCTGTAGCTGCTTTCTGGGCTTAGGACATTCCCTGAAATAATGTCCCACTTGATTGCAGTTATAGCATTTTACTCCTTCATTATTTTTCTTTTGTTGCGGTTGAGCTGCTGGAGTAGTCTTGGTTGCAGCATTGAAGCCTTGAGTACGGAAGGGTTTGAATGTCCTTGTATTCCCTCCATTGTATGAATTCCCATTTGGCCTCTTGATACCTCTATTCTGAGCAAAATAGCTCTCTTTCTGGCTCGACTCTATTACTCGAGCAATCTGTACTGTTTCATTTTACACTTTCTTTTCCAGCCCCAGAACATGCTCACGGATGCTTCCCCTGAGTCCCATGACGAACCATCGGGTCTTTGTATTTTCTTCCTGCATGCTGGCGGGTGCAAAGAAAAACAGCGCTTCGTAACGCTGTTGATATGCATCCACAGTCATCTGACCCTGATATAAACTCAGGAACTGTCACACCCCAATTTCGTACTATTCAGAACGGTTTGATGAACCGCTAATAAACCAACGGTTCAATCCAGGATCTCAAATAGGTTGTGTCCATTAGCTTAAACCATACACATCCACAACCATAATCAGAATAAATATACAATAGCGGAAGTCTTAATATTAAATGAACCGAGAATCTAACTGTGATAATCATAATTTAAATATCCAATTATGTTGTATCAACCGAGACATAAACAAATAAAATATCAAATTACATTTCCTTAATAGTTCAAATAAAAATCTAATCGAAAACGCATGAGTTGCACTCGCATGAGGAGTCATGCATCTCTATTATATCTTCAGCCTCCATTGCAGCCACGTGTCCGTACACAGAAGTATTCATATAATCTTCCACAGTGGTACCTGCATCATCAACTAAAATATTTGAATTTGAAAAGGGTGAGCACACATCACGGCTCAGTGAGCAAACAAAACAATGCAACAAACATATGCATGCATTCAATTCATATCTGTGGTCTGGTATATAAGTTTGCAATGTGCTATAGAAAGGTTTGGAGGCTACCACACCTCTATACACGAGTGTGTGGAACCGCTCAATGGATCAAACTCCATCGCTGCCCCCACATGCACCCACCATGCTATAGAGATAGAGCTAAAGTGCTTAGGACTGTCCCGCATCACACTTCCCCTGATGCTCTACCCATACCAACACGTAAGCCCCTATTGGCGAGGGCTTGCAAATTGGGCTCGTAACTAACCAATCCTAATGTCAAACAGTGTATCCAATACCTCACCCCATGTCACACCCCAATTCCACACTGTTCAGAATGGTGTGATGAACTGCTAAATAACCAACGGTTCAACCAGGATCTCTAATAGACCATCCCCGCGTTATCCAAACTTTACACACATCCACAATCATAATCAGAGTAAATACACAATAGCGGAAATCTTGTAAATAAATGAACTGAGAACTAAGATGATACCATTAATTAAATAGTAAATTATTCTGTGTTTAACTGAGACATAAATATTTAAGCACCAAATACATGTCTTATAAATCCAATAAAGAAACCTATAAAAATATCTAGTCAAATACACACGAGTTGCACTCGCAAGAGGAGTCGTGTGTATCATCTTCAGCTCCAGCGTCCATGGCTGCTATATTCCCGTATGTAGACGCGTTCATATAATCCTCGACTGTATAACCTGCATCATCAACTAAAAATATTCGACGTCGAGGGGTGAGCACACAACACGGCTCAGTGAGTAGCCAAAACAATGCAATAATATATATGCATGCAAAAAGTCAATTTATATCTTTGGTCCGGTTTATAGTTTGCAATGTGCAATAGAAAGGTTGGGTGGTCAAAGGTTAACGTTTATTGACACCGCCTCTATACACAGGGTGTGGAAGCCCGCCCGAAGGTTAACGTTTATCGTCGTCCCCATCCACCATACCATAACATTATACAACAAAGGTTAACGTTTATTGCTATATAATGCTATACCAACACGTAAGCCCCTGTTAGCGAGGGCTTGCAAACTGGGCTCGCTACTAACCAATCCTAATGCCAAACAATGTATCCAAGGCCTCACCCCAGCATCCCTCAGAATGCCCATAGAGATAGGGCTAAGGCCCCCGGTAGAGTCAGAGACTACAAGGACCAAGGCCACCTCCCCTGATACTCTATGACATAATAGTTCTGCTAAGGTAATGGCGATACGACGATGTCAATGCCCAAGACTTGAGTTAGAGATAGAGCTAAAGTGCTGAGACCCGCCAAAGGTTAACGTTTAATGACGTTCTCATCACACCTCCCCTGATACTCGCTCGCATCAAGCACATCAACCACACACATACAAGCACATGCCTATTCCTATCATCATCATCATCATCATGGTATAAACAATAAAGTAAATATGCATGAACAAGTAATAGAAATATTGGATGGCATGCTGTATGCACATTACAAACATATTCGCATAGAATCAAGCATAGCATAGGACTCAAGAAATAAAAAAAACAGCTTATTATTAACCAATTTAGTTTGGGGTTAAGGTTCCTCACCTTAGCTTGCTAAAAGATACTTTTTCAAGCTTTAGAATCACCGTTATAACGTTATTATATTGCTAGCAAACCTAACCAAGTTGATAGAATTTAATTAGAATTAATTCAGAATTTAAAACCATTCTGTCGATGCTAGGGTCGATGCTAGGGTCGATGGGTCTATCGACCCTCCCTCCATTCTGGACTTCCCGAATGCTGAGGGTCGATGGTCAGAAACACCTAGGGTCGGATGGTCTATCGACCCTCGGTGCGACCCTCGATGCACTCTAGTCCAATTTCCACTTTTAAATCCATTCTTCGTGTTTGGGGTCCTATGGCTTGCTTCCTACATTCATTCAACAGTCATTCCATGGTCTAGAACCATGTATAATCCATCTAAATAGTTTTCATGCATCATCCTATGGTTTTCCATGAAAACCTAACCATGGATGGATGGTTTGGGTTTCTCCGAAATTCTACACTCAACCATATCTAACCTAAGGTCTGTAGAAACTCATGGAATTAGTATCCATACCTGAGAAGATTACTTTTCTCTGGAATTTCTTCTCCTTTTTGCTAAGTCTTCCTCCTTGTCTCCTTTCTTCCTCTTTTCCTTCTTCTCTCTTTCTCTCAATTCAATTAGGGTTGTGAAAGGAGTGAAAGTGGCTTAGGGACGTCCTTTAAATAGAGTAGGAATGTCCTATAATAGTCCCATTGAGATTTGGAAAGAATCCCAACCGAAAATTAGGAAATTTCCTAATTTCTATATGCGTCAGAAACCGAGGGTCGATGGGAGGGTCGATGATCCCGTCGACCCTAGGGTCTTAAGCTGTCCGACCCTCCCTTCAAATCTGAGGGTCTGACATTCTGTTTTGGTAGGTCCGACCCTACTTGGCTGGGTATGCGACCCTCGCCTAAAATTAAGTGTTTTTAGGTCGATTTTATACCTGGGATCTCGATCTCCATCATGCCCTTGGTCCACTTGACTCGACCATGATGGGTAAACCTGGTTCAAGGTGGTAAGACCGGGTTAGTTTGACACGGGTCTTACAACTCCCCCCAACTTATAAAAATTTCGTCCTCGAAATTGTACGTACCATCTGAATCAAACAAGTGAGGGTATTGCTTTCGCATAGCATTCTCTTCTTCCCATGTAATCTCTTCCATGTCTCTACTTTTCCATGTGACCTTAACATAGTAGATATCTCTGTTGCGTAAACGTTGAACCTTTCGACTAGTGATTTTCGTTGGTGTTACTTCAAATGTTAAATCATCAGTCAATTCTGGCAAATCTACTGTCAACATGTGCGTCGAATCCTTGACATACTTCTTCAATAGAGAAATGTGAAATACGTCGTGCACACTTGACATAGATGGTGGTAATGCCAACTGATAAGCTACTTTTCCACGCTTAGCTAGAATTTCATATGGTCCGACATATCTTGGACTTAATTTTCCTTTCTGTCTGAATCTCTTCAATCCTCTCATAGGCGATACTTTCAAAAATACTTTATCACCTACGGCGAACTCTAGATCTCTTCGTCGAGTATCTGCATATTGCTTCCGACGGTTCTGAGCTTTTTTCACTCTCTCCTTGATGATGTTGACCACTCGACAAGTCTCTTCAACAAATTCCGGTCCAACAATACTACGTTCTCCAACTTCATTCCAAAACAAGGGGGTTCGACACTTCCTGCCATACAGTGCTTCATAAGGTGACATTCGTATAGTAGCCCGATAAATTTGTTATTGTAAGCAAACTCGATCAATGGTAACTTTTCGTCCCATGATCCTTTGAAATCAATCACACATGCTCGTAGCATATCTTATAGAATCTGGATTATACGCTCCGACCGTCCGTCGTACGTGGGTGGAATGCGTGATCGAACTTCAATGTTGTACCCATAGCCTTTTGCAGTCCTTCCCAAAATTTAGAAGTAAATCATGGATCTCTATCGGACACAATACTTTCCGGTACACCGTGTAACCGAACAATATTATCCACATACAGCTTTTCAAACCTTTCCAGGTGTATCTGGGGTCGTATCGGTATGAAGCGAGTTGTCTTAGTCAGACGGTCCACAATCACCCAAACTGCGTCAACTACTCGAGGAGTCAATGGTAGTCCTGTGACGAAGTCCATAGTGATGCAGTCCCATTTCCATGCTGGTTCTAGTAATGGCTGTAATGATCCTGCGGGTCTTTGTCGTTCCGCCTTTACCTTTCGACAATTTAGGCATTGAGACACGAACTTGGCTACATCCGCCTTCATTCCCCTCCACCAATACAGTTTCTTTAGATCATGATACATTTTTGTACTTCCAGGATGTATTGAGTAGATGGTGGTATGGGCTTCCTTCATCAGTCGGTGTCTAATGTCCATGTTTTCTGTTTCAGGTACACATATTCTCCCTTTATATTTCAGTACCTTCTCGTTATCTAAGGTGAACTCGGAGTTGGTCCTACCTTTCTCAATATCTTCTTGTACTGTTCTCAGATAAGGATCTGCTTTGATAGCTGTCTTCACTTCATCCACTATATCCGGTATAATCTTCAATGCCGCGAACATATTCGAAAACCGATGAATAAACCCTTGGTTGGCTGGTCCATCCATTGTATCTATCACATATTGTTCATTGCCGTGATTGAACACCATTCCGTTGGTATACATTGCTGCAGTCGTGCTAGTTTCTCCTTGAGATTTTATCATTGCTTCCTGCTCAATGCATCCGCTACCACGTTCGCTTTTCCCGGATGATACTGGATATCACAATCATAGTCTTTCAATAGTTTCAAGCCATCTTCTTTGTCTCATATTCAACTCCTTCTGATTAAATAGATAAGTAAGACTTTTATGGTCCAACTTAATCTAAAATTTCTCTCCGTATAGGTAGTGTCTCCATATCTTGACAGCATGTACTACTGCCGCTAACTCCAAATCATGAGTGGGGTAATTTTTCTCATGTACCTTCAACTGTCTCGATGCATACGCAACTACTTGTTCTCCTTGCATAAGCACACTCCTATCATCATCATCATCATGTTATAAACAATAAAGTAAATATGCATGAACAAATAATAGAAATATTGGATGACATGTTGTATGCACATTACAAACATATTCGCATAGAATCAAGCATGGCATTGAACTCAAAAAAAGGAAAATAGTTTGTTATTAACCAATTAGTATAGAGTTCGGTTTCCTCACCTTAGCTTGATAATAGATATTTTTCCAAGCTTTAGAATCACCTTTATAATGTTATTATATTGCTAGAAGACCTAACAAAGTCGATAGAATTTAATTAGAATTAATTCTGAATTTAAAAACTATTCTGTAAACTGAGGGTCGGAGGTAGGGTCAGAGTCCTGATCCACCCTGGGTGCGACCCTCCCCAACTCTGAACTTCCTGAACACTGAGGGTCGATAGTTAGGATCACCTAGGGTCGAATGGTCATCGACCCTTGATGCAACCCTCGGTGTATTTTGGTCAATTTTTCTCCTTTTAGTTCATTCTTCGTTTTTGGGGTCCTATGGTTTGCTCTTACAGTCCATTCAACATGCATTCCATGGTCTAGAACCATGAATCATCCCCCTAAATAGCTTTCATGTATTCTCCCATGGTTTTCTATGAAAACCTAACCATGGATTGATGGTTTGGGTTTCCCCGAGATTATAGTCTCATCAATATCTATCCTAAGGTCTCTAGAAACTCATGGAATTAGTATCCATACCTGAGAAGAATACTCCTTCTCTGCAACTCTTCTCGTTTTGGCTAGTTTCTCTTCCTTGCTTCTCTTCTTCTTCTTTTCCTTCTCTTCTCTTTCTCTCAATTCAATTAGGGTTGTGAAAGGAGTGAAAGTGGCTTAGGGGACATCCTTTAAATAGAGTAGGAACATCCTAAAATAAGTCCCTTTGAGATTAGGAAAGAATCCAAATCGAAAATCTGAAAATTTCTTAATTTCAGTTTCGGCGACAACTGAGGGTCGATGGGAGGGTCGATGATCCCGTCGACCCTAGGTTTCTAATGAGTCTGACCCTCCCTTCAAAATTGAGGGTCTAACTTTCAGTCTTGGGGGGTTTGACCCTCCTTGGCTGGGTATGCGACCCTTCCCCTAATTTAAGTGTTTTTGGGTAGATTTGATACCTGGGATCTCGATCTCCTTCACGCCCTTGGTCCATTTGACTCGACCATGATGGGTAAACCTGGTTCAAGGTGATAAGACCGGGTTAGATTGACACGGGTCTTACAACTCCCCCCTACTTATAAAAATTTCGTCCTCAAAATTGTTCGTACCTTCTGAATCAAATAAGTGAGGGTATTGCTTCCGCATAGCATTTTCTTCTTCCCATGTAATTTCTTCCATGTCTCTACTTTTCCATGTGACCTTAACATAATAGATATCTCGGTTGCGTAGACGTTGAACCTTTCGGCTGGTGATTTCTATTGGTGTTACTTCAAATGTCAAATCATCAGTCAATCCCGGCAAATCTACTGTCAAAACATGCGTTGGACCCTTGACATACTTCTTCAATAGGGAAATGTGAAATACGTCATGCACACTTGACATAGATGGTGGTAGTGCTAACTGATAAGCCACTTTCCCACGCTTAGCTAGAATTTCATACGGCCCGACATATCTTGGACTTAGTTTCCCCTTCTGTCCGAACCTTTTCAATCCTCGCATAGGCGATACCTTCAAAAATACTTTATCACCTACAGCGAACTCCAGATCTCTGCGTTGAGTATCTACATATTGCTTCTAATGGTTCTGAGCCGTTCTCTCTCTTTCCTTGATAATGTCGACCACTAGGCAAGTCTCTTCAACAAATTCCGGTCCAACAATACTACGTTCTCCAACTTCATTCCAAAACAAAGGAGTTCGACACTTCCTGCCGTACAGTGCTTCATAAGGTGACATCTGTATAGTAGCCTGATAGCTATTGTTATAAGCGAACTCGATCAGTGGTAATCTTTCATCCCATGATCCCTTGAAATCAATTACACATGCTCGTAGCATATCTTCTAGAATCTGGATTGTACGCTCTGACTGTCCGTCTGTCTATGGGTGGAATGCAGTACTGAACTTCAACGTTGTACCCATAGCCTTTTGCAATCCCTCCCAAACTTTGCAGTAAACTTCAACGTTGTACCCACCACCATGGTACGGAGCAGACACGCAGGGACAGCACGATCTGAGTAGGGCGGTGGATAGATTCCTGAAGTTGAAGCCTTCATCATTCACTGGTAGAACAGGGAAACCATTGTGGCCAGCACAGTGGGTTGCAGAGATGGAGAAGAATTTTCGTCTGATGACATGTACAGAGGAGGAAAAGGTTTTATTTGCCACTCATATGCTGAAAGAAGATGCAAATGCTTGGTGGAATTCTACACGAGCATACCTGGAGAATAAGTATACACTGGTGGATTGGGAAGTGTTTAAAACTGCCTTCTTCGATAAATATTTTCCGAAGAGTTTCAGGGATCAAATGGAGAAGGAGTTCCTCAACCTACAACAATCTCAGTCGACCGTGGATGCTTATCAGCAGAGGTATGAAGAACTATTCTTCTTCGCACCAGCAAGTATGTAAGAGGAAGAGATCAAGACACGTAGGTTCACTATGGGACTACGTGGAAGCATCAGAGAGCACATCTTGGGTCTGGACAAGAAGATCTATAACGAGGCTGTGCAGGTTGCTAGAGTGATAGAGTCCAGTCAGAGGGACAGCTTCTTTGCTCAGAACAGGGGAGTGAAGCGACCTGCTAGTGAGAGTTCGGGTGGCGGTAATACTAGACCATTCCGCCCGTACAGGGCTCAGACCGCTACAGTGCCTGCAAGGAACAATGCGGCACCACCTATGCCACAGAATGCCGGATACAACCCAAATATCAAGTGTTTCAACTGCCAGTAGGTGGGTCATATTGCATGGACCTGCACTCTACCTAAGAAGCAACCTCCCCAGCAAGGAAAAGTTTATGCGGTCACCACTGAAGAGGCAGCCGCATCACCGGATGTGGTCACGGGTACGACTCTATCCCTTACTATTTGGCTTATCTTTATCATTTGTGTGTATGCGCATATATAACTAAGGGATGATAGAAAATTCCAGGAATTGTAAATGTAGCTGGTATACCCGCCAGAGTATTATTTGACCCTGGGGCCACGCACTCCTTTGTTTCTATTTCTTTTGGGAAGCGAATGGAGTTACCAATCAAGCATTTGAACCCAAGCTTGATAGTTCGCTCTCCACTAGGAGTTGAAGTGGCTTTGACCGAATATTATGGACCATGTACTGTATGTATTGAGGGCCGAGACTTAGAAGCAAACCTAGTACTACTCGAGATGGCAGACTTTGATGTCATTTTGGGAATGGATTGGCTAGGCCATCATTCGGCCGTCCTTTTATGTAGTGAAAGGAAGCTTGTGCTTACTGACAAAGAGGGAAGGGAGTATAGTTTCGCTGGGATCAAGCTATCTAGGAAGCGAAAGCTGATTCTCTCTGCCCTAAAAGCCAAGCGATGCTTAGAGAAAGGGGGAGTGGGGTATCTGGTATCTGTAGTCGACATCACTGCCGAGGTACCAAAGATGGAAGATCTAGAGGTGGTACGAGAGTTTCCAGGTGTATTTCCAGAAGAACTTCCAGGTTTACCACCAGACAGGGCTACAGAATTTGTGATAGACCTTATGCTAGGTTCGGCGCCGGTGTCTAAAGCACCATACAGAATGGCCCCGACCGAGTTAAAGGAGTTGAAGACCCAATTACAAGAATTGTTGGATAAGGGCTTCATACGACCTAGTATATCGCCTTGGAGAGCACCTGTATTATTCGTCAAGAAGAAGGATGGAAGTGTAAGGCTGTGTATTGACTACCGTGAACTGAACAAGTTGACGATCAAGAATCGATATCCTTTGCCTAGGATCGATGACTTGTTTGACCAGTTACAGGGTGCAAAGGTTTTCTCAAAGATCGATCTCCGATCAGGGTATCACCAATTGAAGATCAAGGCCGGAGATATTCCGAAGACTGCTTTCAGGACGAGGTATGGGCATTATGAGTTTCTAGTTATGTCTTTCGGGTTGACCAATGCTCCAGCGCCGTTTATGGAACTGATGAACCGAGTGTTTCATGATATGTTGGACACTTCGGTCATCGTATTCATCGACGACATATTGATCTACTCTAAGGACATGGAGACTCATACAGCACATTTGAGGGCAGCCCTACAACGGCTTAGACAAGAAAAGCTTTATGCTAAGTTCAAGAAGTGTGAGTTTTGGCTGAAGGAAGTGGCTTTCTTGGGCCATGTTGTATCTGAAGACGGTATCAAGGTTGATCCAAGTAAGATAGCTGCTATAGTAGGATGGGAAGCACCAAAATCTGTTGCGGAGATTCGTAGTTTCCTTGGGTTGGCTGGTTATTATAGAAGATTCGTGGAAGATTACTCCAGGATCGCGGTTCCACTCACCAGATTGACCAAGAAGGGAGAGAAATTTATATGGACAGATGAGTGTGAGAAGTGCTTTCAGACTTTGAAGTCAAGACTTGTCTCTGCACCTATCTTGACCATCCCAGAACCAAGCGTATCGTTTACTTTATATACGGATGCTTCAGGGTTGGGTATTGGGTGTGTTCTGATGCAAGGAGAACAGGTGATTGCTTACGCATCAAGACAGTTAAAAGAGCATGAGAAGAACTATCCTACGCATGACTTGGAGCTAGCAGCGGTTATTCACGCAATCAAGACTTGGAGACATTACTTGTACGGTGAGAAGTTTCAGATCAAGTCAGATCACAAGAGCTTAACTTATCTTTTCACTCAGAAGGATCTGAATATGAGACAGAGGAGATGGCTGGAATTGTTGAAAGATTATGATTGCGACATCCAGTACCATCCGGGTAAAGCAAATGTGGTGGCTGACGCCTTAAGCAGAAAGTGGGCATCGAAACCTGAGGCTGGACCAAGTACAAATGCTGCATTATGTGCCGTAGCTTCAAGTTCAATCGAAGGCGATGAAGAGTATATAATTGAGACTGCAGAAGATCCAGTTGAGCAAGGCTTAACTCATAAGTTCACTATGATGTTCGCAGCTTTGAAGATCTCGCCGGATCTAGTTGATGAAGTCAAGGTAGCAATTCTACAGGATCCTCATCTCAAGACAGTGCAAGAAGACTTAGAGAAGGGTACAAGCAATCTTGACTTTACCTTGGATTCAGACAAGGTACTCAGGTATCGTGGACAATTATGTATACCTGAGAGCGAAGACTGCGATATCAGAGACCGAGTTATGACTGAAGCTCATTACACTCCATATTCGGTACATCCAGGAAGTACCAAAATGTACCATGATCTAAGAAGACTATATTGGTGGAGGGGTATGAAGGCTGATATAGCTCGTTTTGTGTTCCAGTGTCTGAATTGTCAACAAGTTAAAGCAGAAAGGCAGAGACCCGCAGGTTTACTACAACCATTATCGGAACCTGCGTGAAAGTGGGATTGTATTACTATGGATTTCGTTACTGGCTTACCTTTGACACCAAGGTCAGTGGATGCAGTTTGGGTTATAGTGGATCGACTCACCAAGACAGCTCGATTTATTGCGGTCAGACCTCAGTATACCATGGAGAAACTGGCCAAGTTATATGTTGATAATATAGTCAGACTTCAGGGCGTTCCAGAGAGTATGGTATCTGACAGAGATCCCCGTTTTACATCAAAGTTCTGGGAAGGATTACAGAAAGCTAGGGGAATGAAGTTGAAGTTCAGTACAGCTTTTCACCCTCAGACGGACGAACAGTCAGAGCGAACTATTCAAATTTTGGAAGATATGCTCCGAGCTTGTGCAATATATTTCAAGGGAGCTTAGGATGGTAAGCTATCACTTATCGAGTTCGCTTACAAAAACAGTTATCAGGCTACAATTCAGATGGCCCCATATGAAGCAGTCTATGGGAAGAAGTGACATACACCCCTGTTATGGAACGAGGTGGGGGAAAGAAGAATTGTAGGACCGGAGTTTGTTGAAGAAACTTACCGAGTGATTGATCAGATCAAGGAGAGAGTAAAGACGGCTCAAGTCCGACAGAAGCACTATGCGGATAATCGACGTCGGGATCTAGAGTTTGCAGTGGGTGACAAAGTGTTCTTGAAGGTATCACCGGTGCGAGGTCTGAAACGGTTTGGTAAGAAGGGGAAGCTTTGCCCCAAGTATGTGGGACCATATGAGATATTGAACCGACGTGGTAATGTAGCATATCAATTGGCTCTACCACCATCTATGTCCAGCGTTCATAACGTGTTCCACGTATCATTACTGAAGAAGTATGTCAGAGATCCATCGCACATCTTGACCGCTGATCCCCCAGACTTGACTGAAGACTTAACATTCGAAGTGGTGCCTGTGATGCTCTCGAGCCGAAAAGTTCAGCAACTTCGAACCAAGGATATCCATTATGTGAAGGTGCATTGGAGAAGCCAAAATGTGGAGGAAATTACTTGGGAAGAAGAGAGCGCGATGAGGAAAGAGTACCCTAACCTTTTCGACGATCAAGGTACGTTCAAATTTCGAGGCCGAAATTTTTTTTAAGGGTGGGGGAGTTGTAGAACCTACATGCAAATTTCGGGGGCGAAATTTCTTTTAAGGGTGGTGGAGTTGTAAGACCCGCACTCTGTAAACCCGGTCTAAACCTTGGTTTTGTGTCGTGACAGGCCTTCCGATCATCACCGGGCCAGACGGGACGAGCGGATGACAAACAGGTATGAAATCGGACCAAAGACGACCAATAGTCATCCATTTATGTTGACCGGTCGATGGTACCGGTCTTGGTACCGGTCGACCGGTATGGCCTGCACAGCTATGTGCAGGAATCTGGAAATTGACTTCTGAGGGTCCCACTTTCCTGATTTCGAATCCTAGAAGTTTCCTAATCCTAGTAGGGTTACTAAACCCTAAATCTAGTCTATAAATACACCCTTAAGCCTCCTCAAATCCTTTCCATTGTCTCTCGCAAACCCTAGAGAAGAGAAGGAGCTAGGAGGAAGAAGAAGGAGCCGCCATTACCGTTCGACGAAGCTCACGCTACGCCAGTCAACGGTAAGTGTTCGAATCAATCTTCGTATCCTATGTTACTTTTATGGGTGGATCAATACCATGCAAAGTAGGTATTGATCTAAAACCCTATATTGGCCAATAAACCCTAAGTTGTCGTCAAACCCTAGATTCGAGTTTCGAGATGATATTCATCGAAACGAGACTTGAATGAGTTGGGGATAACTCTAACTCAATGATTAGACTTAGAATGGATAGGAGAAACCTTGAAAATCCATGGAGGATGATTGACGGCAGTCGAAAACCCATGTATGGTCTTCCAGAGACATACCGGTCGACTATACCGGTTGCATCTAGTGCGACCGGTATGTTGCCACCGGTATCCCTCGGGAGGCTGGTCTGTGGGGACCGGCTGACCATACCGGTCGCCAGTCTTTCCCACAGAGCTGCGACCGGTACATGCCACCGGTCAGCTCTGTGAGGGTGTTTTGTAACCGTGTTGGTTTCTGACCAACGTGAAACCCTAAACAGTATATTCTAATGAGACCCTAATAATATTGTAGGACTTTGTGACATATCGTTTGGACCTTGCGATGTGGAGCAAGTTATCGAACGAGCGTCAGGTAAGGGAATCTGACCTAAACCTAATAATTAAGGGACAGTAAATTGTTGTTAATCACCTGATTATATGAGATGTGTTGTTTGTGCATATTCACATGCCATCCTTTATTTTCAGTTATTATTACTGTTCATGCATTGATAGGATGTGATTGTTAGGCATGTGATTGTTTTCGTTAGTGTGTGGAGTGGGGCATGGGCCTGGGATCGCTCTTCACATTAGCACCTTTTGTAGTATTCTGTCTTAACATGCTCGGTATGGGTGGGGCATCAGGGGAAGGTCGTGGTACGGTGGTCTCCGATATTGATGTTGTCCCGGCCATTGTTATGTGGTACTGTGGTCTCTGAGTCGACGCTGGCTTGTCCACGATGCTTTAGCTCTATCTCTATGCCGTAGGGAGTTATGTTGGGATAGGGTCTACCTGCGTTATGTTTCTATCCTAGTGGGTTAGTTGCGGATAGGGCATCAGGGGGAGGTGTGGGAATGCCTTAGCTCTATCTCTATGCCGTAGACGGATGTGCTGGGATAGAGCATACATTGATGACATATAGGATTGGTTAGTTGCGAGCCCAGTTTGAGAGCCCTGGCCAGTAGGGGCTTAGGTACTGGTATGGGTAGAGTATCAGGGGAGGTACGTGGGTATCTTAGCTCTATCTTTATTCCATGATGGGTGCATGTGGGCCAATGGGGGTGTGAACCATGAGGTGCCACATACTCGTGTATAGAGGTGCGGGGGCCACCAAACCTTTCTATAGCACATTGCAAACTTAAACCAGACCACAAAGATAAAATTGATTGTTACTCATGCATAATATTGTGAAACTGTCTGATTGTCTTACTGAGCTGTGTTGTGAGCTCACCCTTTGTACGTACATTGTTTTTAGATGTTGATGCAGGATACATCGTGGACGACTACGTGAACGCTCCGGCGTACGGTGGTGTGGCTGCTCTGGATGTACAAGCAGGGGAGGACGAGCATGATGCTTCATGCGAGTGCCCTTTCTGCGTGTACTTGTGATGGATTTTTATTTAGTTGTTTTCGTTATTTTTGTTTGGTATTAAGAGATGTAAAAGATATTATAGTTTATGTTTGGATTTGAATAATTGGATATTTTATTATCAATAGATACTCAGTTCATTCTATTTAAAGTCTTCCGCTGTATATTTATATTCCGATTGTGGTTATGTGTAATGGTTTGTATGAATGGACACGGCCTATTCGAGATCCTGGTGTGAACCGTTGGTTCAATGACGGTTCACTCACACCATTCTGGTTGGATCAGAATTGGGGTGTGACAGCTTCGCTTCCGTTCCAACGAAGCCGAGGCACAGTATGCCGACTATGCTCGTAAGAAAGTAGAGGATGGTCGTATGGTGAACTTGGCTGAGCTAGCCTTGTTCAATGTAGAGAGAGCATTCGGTGATATGGGGTGGCTCCCTGTCATCACTTACGACGCGTGCACATGTCCGGATTTGGTGCGCCAGTTCTATTGTAATCTCCAGGTGGTGGGGAATTACAATGATGTCGAGAGGGGTCAAGAGTTGCGCATCACCAGCTATGTCAAAGGGGTGAATATCTCATTTGACTATCGGCAAGTGGCCGACCTACTGGGCATTCCTTATGATGGCCCCATGGTTTACTGTGCGCCTGGAGAGCCCTAGTTTGTTTCCATGGAGATGAGGGCAGAGATCGACAATCAGCTGCTACGACCTGATCGCTGGCAGATGAGAGCTTGTTACCTGCGTCCAGCTCCACGGGTCTTCTGCAAGATTATCCAGTATAATCTGATTTCGCAGAGTGGGCACTATGAGAGGGTTTCTCAGCTGACCCAGTTTCTGATATATAGTATTTGCACCAGACAGCCAGTCTGCCTTCCCTACATCGTCATGCAGACCATGATTAGTGCTACATTGTCCAATCATAGGGGTAATCTACCCTATGGATGTATGATTACTGTTCTATTGACCCGCCTGGGGGTTGACTTAGCGGATGAGAAGATTCAGGAGAAGACATTCTCGTCGCCTCTAGATTGGGAGGCTATCTGCAAGATGGGTATGCGGGATGCCCAAGTCAGTGATGAGGAGAGGAACGAGATGGTACGCCCTCACACTCGTATTGAGATGGCTGACGCTGAGGCCGCTGCTAGAGCTCATGTGGATCCTGTCGATGATGACGATCGTATGTATATGGATGTCGACTCGTTACCACCGCCTTCACCTACGCATGCGGCTGGAGTTGGTACTTCTTCTGCGGTGGATCCTGTACCTAAGACTGGTCCTTCTCCTGTAGCCGCTCCTTCACGCCCACTTCCTGATATGATGGAGATGTTGCATGAGATCAGAGAGGCTCAGCGCAGATCTGATCTGAGGATGGAGGAGTTACTGGACGCTCAGCGAGTGATAGTGGATGAGCTGTTAGCCACCCAGCACATATCAGACACGTGGATGGGAGAGCTCATAGAGGCTCAGCGTGCTACTGATCGGAGGGTAGCTGATCTCACAGCTAGTCTACAGACGACTCAGACTCAGATAGCCTGGTTGACTAGAGTCTATGCTGAGGACTACGATAGAGACCGTGAGGCGCCGCCTCCTCCTTCACCTCCAGCTTCTTGATTGTACTTTATTTTCCTTGTACTACAGAGAAACTGTCTGGGTTGTGGACTGTACTCTGCTTTAGTTATGTATATACATTTTGTTTCTCTCTCATTGTATGTAACTTGTTTCCCCTTTAATAGATGCATTATTCTCTTTTTTGGTCTCAACCATCACTTGTGCTTATAATGTGTTAATATTACTGTTTTTACTTTTATCCTATCTCAGTTCACAATTGTCTTGAATGTATGTTAGTTCAGCGGACAAGGCTTAAGATGCTCTGATACCAAGTTGTCACACCCCAATTCCGCACTATTCAGAATGGTGTGATGAACCGCTAATAAACCAACGGTTCAACCAGGATCTCGAGTAGGCTATATCCGTGTTATCTGAACCCCCATACATCCATAATCATAATCAGAGTAAATACACAATAGCGGAAGTCTTATAAAAAATGAACTGAGAACCTATTGTAATATTAATACTTAATAGCCAATTATTCTGTATCAATTGAGACATAAATAAATATCCAATACATGTTCTTTAGTAAATCCAAATAAAGAAATCTAGAAAATATCTAATCGAATACACATGAGTTGCACTCGCAAGAGGAGTCATGTGTATCAACTTCAGCTTCAGCTTCCAGCGCCGCTACATTCCCGTACGCTGAAGCATTTACATAATCTTCAACGATATAACCTGCATCATCAACTAAAAATATTCGACGTCGAGGGGTGAGCACACATCACGGCTCAGTGAGTAGACAAAACAATGCAACATTACATATGCATGCAATCAATTCATATCTTTGGTCTGGTTTATAGTTTGCAATGCGCAATAGAAAGGTTGGGTGGTCAAAGGTTAACGTTTATTGATCCCGCCTCTATACACAGGGTGTGGAAGTCCGCCTGAAGGTTAACGTTTATCGTCGTCCCCATCCACCTTAATCATGAACATTATATAACAAAGGTTAACGTTTATTGCTATATAGTGTCATACCAACACGTAAGCCCCTGTTGGCAAGGGCATGCAAACTGGGCTCGCAACTAACCAATCCTAATGTCAAACAGTGTATCCAAGGCCTCACCCCAGCATCCCTGAGAATGTCCATAGAGATAGAGCTAAGGCCCCCCGGTAGAGTCAGAGACTACAAGGACCGAGACCACCTCCCCTGATACTCTACGACATAATAGTTCTGCTAAAGTAATGGCGATACGACGATGCTAATGCACAAGACTTGAGTTAGAGATAGAGCTAAAGTGCTAAGACCCGCCAAAGGTTAACGTTTATTGACGTTCCCATCACACCTCTTGTAAGCACCCCATTTTTGCCATCCCAGCTAAACAAAGTCCTGTTGGCGTGTGGACAACAAAAGGAGAAAGATGATCGAAAGTTTGGATTTTTGACTGTGAATTTGAGGAAGTTTTCAATGGGTCTCTGTAAATTCGAAGAAGTTTTCAATGGATCAACAGCAAGGTCATGGGTTATAATTCTGCATGGATGCATAGGTCATAGAATTATCTTCGAAATGAGACCAGAATTGCTCAATTCTGATATCAAATGAAGAAGATATGACCATTTTAGTCGGATGATACATATAAGGGAGGTTTATGAAATTATTATAAAGAAAAAATTTCATCTACACCCCATCAAAGATCCTTAACATCATTTACACCCACAAGAATGCCGAAACATCACCTAGGTCCACTAACTTTGGCTGTGGTAATCATAGAAGTCCACTCCGTCAGTTGATTGTCGTTAGATGCTGACATCAGGTGGATTGAAATTTTTCACGGACAGGAATACCCTTTTTGTAGGGTGAAAATACCAATATACCCTTCTGATTATTGTTTCGAATCGTCCTCTATTTCGAACTGTTTCACTTCGAAACAGTAAGTGAAACAGTAGAACTTGAAACTTCACATTTTCCTTCTCGACAAGGACGACAAGGATGAAACCCTACCTCTACTCGACGATGACGAGGATTACGAAGTTCAGAGTTTTCTTCTTTGTCATCAACGGTGCCTTCATCTTCCCCGACCACGGTTATTACTGCAACAAAGGTAGGTAAATCGGACAATCCTCTGCAACCCTACCTCTACTTCACGAGGATGATGAAGACCAACATGAAAAGACTATTCCCCACAATTTCTTCTTCATTAGGTATGAAACCACTCATTTCGTTCAATCCCCTCTTCCCCACAAATTCTCCTTCTGTGACTACCAGGGGGATAGTTTTTCCCCAATATTCCATGGGGTATGAAACGAAACCCTAACCTGATAGTTGAATCTGGAATGCAAAAAATTACAAAAAAATTGAGGAATAGTTTTAGTTCGATATCCTTTTCTATATATACTCTATTGAAGAAACATTGAATGGATGATCTTGATTTTTTATTTACAATTTTACATCCACAGTGTTGGAAGGGAGCTCTTCTCAATGGATGGCAGATCTGGTTTGGGAGCTCTTCTCAACGAACCAGGATGGCAGATCTGGTTTGGGAGCTCTTCTCAACGAACCCGGAGAAGGTTGGGTGATTCGGGACCTCTTCTCAACGCAACTGGGATGCTGCCGTCGGAGCACGGAGGATGCTTGGGTGATTCAGTAGCTCTTCTCAACGCAGAGGAGACTAGAGCTTGAGTGAAAATGAACGATCACAGCAGGGATAAGTAACATTTGAAGGCTATATTCGTAAATTAACATAAATTTTCTTTTTTAAAATTTTTATTTGAGGGGTAAAATTTTATTTCAATAATTTTAATGATTTCCGTCAGTTAAGTAGACCTAGGTGATGTTTCGGCATTCTTGTGGGTGTAGATGATGTTAAGGATCTTTGATGGGGTGTAGATGAAATTTTTTCTATTATAAATAATCCCAGGGGCCTTCATGCAAATTATCGTAAGTCAGATTGTTTGAATTTCAAATCATCATATCTTCATCATCCGACATCGGATTCAGATGATTCCAAGGCCATTATTCTTCATTCATGATGTTTTACAAAGTGGACGTAAAAAATCCCGGGTAGAAATCACCAGTGGGTCTCATGCAAGCTTTCATGCAAAATTATCGTTTGAACTTCAAAGCTTCATATCTTTTTCGTTCTACGTCGGATTCAGACGATTCCAAGGCCATTGTTCTTCATTTGTGATGTCCTACAAAGTGGACGTGAAAAATCTCGGGTAAAAGTCTCCAGAGGGTCCCATGCAAAATTACATATGGAAATGGTCATTTAATATTCAAAAATTCATATTTTGATCATCCCATATCCAAATCAGGTGATTTCAGTCTCATTATGTTCCATTTTTAGTGCTTACAAAGTGGACGTAAAATATTTCTGGTAGAAGCCTCCGAAGGATCTCATGCAGAATGGTCAACCAAATTATCGATAATTGATCCGCTTAAACTTCAAAAATTCATAAGTTGACCATTTTACTTCCAAATGAGGTGATTCAAGTTCCTATATTTCTCATTTTTAATGTTCTACAAAATGAACACAAAAAATTTGGAATAGAGGCCATCGGAAAATTCCATGCGGGATGACAGCGAAAATGACCCATGAAATGACAAGGAGAGAAAATCCAATTAATTTCAATCAATCCAGTCAACTCAGTTCAAGCCAGTTCTAGTCCAACCTAGCTCAACCCATATCAGTTTAACTCAGTCAACCTAAGCCAGTCTCAACCCATTTCGAATCAGTTCATCCATGTGCAAAGTATTTATATGTTATATATATTGTATACTATACATATATGTATGTTATTAAATATATGTGGATATATGTATATAATAAATGTTATTATATATAAGAGATAAAATCTAAAAGATTTTGGAGAAGAAAAAGGAAAGAGGAGAGAGAGGAGACGTAAAAGAGAAGGGGGATTTAGGGTTGAGATAAAATCCAAAAGATTTTGGAGAAGAGAAAGAGGAAAAACGTGAGCTTTTCTAAGGGAATCCAAAAGATTTTGTTGGAGAAAAAAAAGGAAAGAAGAAAGAGGAAAAACGTGAGCTTTTATAAGAGAATCCAAAAGATTTTATTGGAGAAAAAAAAGGGAAAGAAGAAAGGAAAAAACGTGGGGGTTTTAGGAGGCTCACGGTTTTAGGAGAGGATTTTTTCCAAAAGAGAAAAAAAGGAAAGAAGAAAGAAAAAAAACGTGGGGGTTTTAGGAGGCTCACGATTTTAGGAGAGGATATTCCAAAAGAGAAAAAAAAAAAAGGGGAGAGAGAGGACGTGAAAAGGGAGAAGATTTAGGGTTTCTAGATTTTTTTCAAAAGAGAAAAAAGGGGGGAGATAAAAGAGACGTGAGAGAGAGAAGGAAGGGAGGTGGAGAGGATATTCCAAAAGAGAAAAAAAGGGAAGAGAGAGGACGTGAAAAGGGAGAAGATTTAGGGTTTCTAGATTTTTTCCAAAAGAGAAAAAAGGGGGGAGATAAAAGAGACGTGAGAGAGAGAAGGAAGGGAGGTTGAGAGGATTTTTCCAAAAGAGAAAAAAAAGAGGGAAAGAGGAAAAAATGTGAAAGGCTTTTGGGGCTAGGTTTTTGGAGAAAAGTAAGGGAAGAAGAGAGAAAAAAAAAAAAGGGAAAGAGAAAAAAAAACGTGAAGAGGGGGAGAGGCTCACGTTTTTTTTTTGGGAGAAAAGAAAGAAGAGAGAGAAAAGAGGAAGAAAAAAACCAGAAAAAAAGAGAAAAGAAAAAAAACGTGAAAAGGGAGTTTGACAGAGTTTGGGCTCTCGATTTTGGGAGGAAAAAAGGGAGAAAGAAGAAGAAGAAGGAAGGAGCAAGTAGAACCTACGAGCATCTAGGTAAGCTGCCTCTACTTCTATTTTTCTTCTATTGTTTTGCTTAACTACAAATCTTCATCTCATAAACTACTCTACCTCACCATTAACCAATTTCCATCACCAATCTAGCCTATACTTGGCTTTCAATCCCTATACAACCAGCACTCTAACCGATATCATCTCATACTTCAATCATCAGCCTTGTACTACCACCTACCCGTAACCCCACTCACTTCCATCTCCTACTGAACCAACCAACGCCTCACACCACTTACCTGAATCTAGTCATGTTACAATACCCGAACCTGTCCATCAAGCCCTAGACCAGTTCCCCTCATCCAACAATTGGATCAACATTCCTCATCTTACCCTTGATCTTTCCATTAAATATGGGTCATTGATTGAATCTATGATCATGATATGCTTGAATAAAAATCTGAATTTTGATTCTTTATCGTGTTGATATGATGCCCATTCAAAATCTGATCCATTGAATGTGAAATTTGTTTTGATCATGTAATGAAAATTTGTCCATTGATATTGAATTAATATTTGAATGAATGAATTTGACTAATTGATGTGAATTTAATCTGAATCGTTGATCTTTAAGATCCAATCATGTGAATGGATGATTAATTAATCTGAACCATTGATTTTAATCTGATGATGATTTAATGATGAATTAATTTGAGCCATTAAAGTCTGATTAACTGATGTTATATGATCTGAACTGTTGATTTAAGATCTTGAATTACTTTCAATCGTCGATCAAATGTGATTTCAGTCACATTGTGGATAATCAATGCATTGAATCTAGACCGTAGATCTGAAAATATATTTTGATTGATTGACCCACATGCTTTGGTTGTTTATCACATGCCATATTTGATGATATATTATTCACATGCTATATTTGGATGCTATGCACACACTGCCACAATTAGAATAATCACACTGCCATGATTGGAATGATCATACTCACATGCTATATTAAATGCTTATTATCATATTCGGATGTTTACACTGCTATATTTGAGCTCACATTACTATATTGGATTGCTTACATTGTTATCATTGAATACAATAATTAGGGTAGGAAATCCTAAGAATAGAAATACAGCAATTAGGATAGAAAACCCTAAAAATGGAAAGAAAATAGCAATTAGGGAAAGATACACCCTAAAATAGAAATAATTGAACAATTAGGGTAGGAAACCCTAAGATGGAAAGAAAACAATAATTAGGGAAAGTAAAACCCTAAAAATAAAAAATAGCAATTAGGGCAAAATAAACCCTAGAATAAAGAGAATAATTAGGGTATGAAACCCTAAAAAATAAAAATCACAATGAAAAGGGATAGGAAACCCTAGAAACCTAAAAATGGAAACAATAAAAATGGTAGGAATTTAGGTCTCATCCCTAGATCCTATTGACAAAAATAGAAAGAATTTGGTCATCCCAAATAAAAATGGTAGGAATTTAGGTCTCATCCCTAGCTCCTATTGAGAAAAATAGAAATAATTTGGTAAACATCCCAAATAAAAATGGTAGGAATTTAGGTCTCATCCCTAGATCCTATTAACAAAAATAAAAAGATTTGGTACACATCCCAAATAAAAATGGTAGGAATTTAGGTCTCATCCCTAGATCCTATTAACAAAAATGGAAGGAATTTGGTACACATTCCAAATCCGACTCTCACAAAAATTTTAAACTACGTCGTACCTGATTTCTAGGGCACACCCTAGAATACGTAGGCAATTTGGGAATCCCAAATACGATACAAAGCCACCCATCAACCATACATCCAGCATAAACTTTAACTTGAACAACAAAGAATCTAATTGAAGCAAATGCATAAATCACTTCCATAATCATTAATCACACAAACCATTTCGAACTATGTTTTTAGACTTGATTTCCAGGATTGGAATACGTAGGCAGTTTGAGATGTCTTACACGTCTCAAATTCAGTCCAAGACCAAACCATCTTTTGGTTCGGTTCACTGTATAATATTGTACATTACATTTGCTTATTTATTTGCTTTAAAACATGATTGGCTGAACCCTAGGTTAGAATAACTTAGCAACTTAGTTTAGGACATCCCCCATTGAACCCTAGACATCCAGTTGACCAAGCATAGTCAAAATTAGAATTTAAGGAAAGTTTAGGAGGCCGATATTGATCGGACGGTTTGGGTGCCTAACACCTTCCCATAATTGTACCCTGAATACTTACCCGATCTCTTGCAGACCAAAGAATCGATACATTGGGTCACAAGTCAATAGAAGTCTTACCTTAGGGTGAGGCTACATTTTTAGAGGTCCTAGACCTTAATCTAGGTGGCGACTCCAACAGTACAATCGATCTTCATCGATACGGATACACATTTATCCAGAGGAGGATCATCGATTTCCCATTGTCCTCACACCTCCCCTGATACTCGCTCGCATCAAGTACACCAACCACACACATATAATCACATGCCTATTCCTATCATCATCATCATCATGTTATAAACAATAAAGTAAATATGCATGAACAAATAATAGAAATATTGGATGACATGTTGTATGCACATTACAAACATATTCGCATAGAATCAAGCATGGCATTGGACTCAAGAAAAGGAAAATAGTTTGTTATTAACCATTTAGTTTAGAGTTCTATTTCCTCACCTTAGCTTACTAATAGATACTTTTCCAAGCTTTGGAATCACCTTTATAATGTTATTATATTGCTAGAAGACCTAACAAAGTCGATAGAATTTAATTAGAATTAATTCTGAATTTAAAAATCATTCTTTAAACTGAGGGTCGGAGGTAGGGTCGGAGTCCTGATCGACCCTGGGTGCGACCCTCCCCAACTCTGAACTTCTCGAACACTGAGGGTCGATAGTTAGGATCACCTAGGGTCGGATGGTCATCGACCCTCGATGCGACCCTCGGTGTATTTTGGTCAATTTTTCTCCTTTTAGTCCATTCTTCGTTTTTGGGGTCCTATGGTTTGCTCTTACAGTCCATTCAACATGCATTCCATGGTCTAGAACCATGAATCATCCCCCTAAATAGCTTTCATGTATTCTCCCATGGTTTTCTATGAAAACCTAACCATGGATTGATGGTTTGGGTTTCCCTGAGATTATAGTCTCATCAATATCTATCCTAAGGTCTGTAGCAACTCATGGAATTAGTATCCATACCTGAGAAGAATACTCCTTCTCTGCAACTCTTCTCGTTTTGGCTAGTTTCTCTTCCTTGCTTCTCTTCTTCTTCTTTTCCTTCTCTTCTCTTTCTCTCAATTCAATTAGGGTTGTGAAAGGAGTGAAAGAGGCTTAGGGACGTCCTTTAAATAGAGTAGGAACATCCTAAAATAAGTCCCTTTGAGATTAGGAAAGAATCCAAATCAAAAATCTGAAAATTTTTTAATTTCAGTTTCGACGACAACTGAGGGTCGATGGGAGGGTTGATGATCTCGTCGACCCTAGGTTTCTAATGAGTCCGACCCTCCCTTCAAAATTGAGGGTCTGACTTTCTGTCTTGGGGGGTCTGACCCTCCTTGGCTGGGTATGCGACCCTTCCCCTAATTTAAGTGTTTTTGGGTCGATTTGATACCTGGGATCTCGATCTCCTTCACGCCCTTGGTCCATTTGACTCGACCATAATGGGTAAACCTGGTTCAAGGTAATACGACCAGGTTAGATTGACACGGGTCTTACATAGCAGATACCGCGCAGCAGCAGCAGCAGCAAGAGGAGGGGTCCCTAGGGGTGATGCTGAGGAAAAGGATCGTATGTACATGGATGTAGACTCCATACCTCCTCCGTCACCTCCACATTCTACTGGAGCTGGTCCATCTCGGGCTCCTTTACACATGGCTGGTCCTTCACGCCCACCCTCTGATGATATGATGGCTACTGTGCGAGATTAGAGAGGCTTAGTGCGTGACTGATCTGAAAGTGGGAGAGCTTCTAGATGCTCAGCGCGTGATCGATGGGAGAGTAGGCAAGCTTCTAGAAGCTCAGCGTGCTACTGATGGGAGAGTAGCCGAGCTCCTAGATGCTCAGCATGCGTTTGACCAGCGGATGGCCGAGTTGACAGCTAGTCTCTAGACGACCCAGACTCAGGTAGCCTAGTTGACTAAAGTGTATGCTGAGGACTATGACAGAGATCGCGATGCACCTCCTCCTCCAGCACCTCCAGCTCTTGTCTCAAACAATACAGGTTCTTATGGTGTGTTATTATTACAGCTTTTAATTTTTATCGTAACTCAGTTCACAAACTTTTGTGAAAGTATACTGGTTTAATAGACAGGGTCTGAGAGCTCTGATACCAAGTTGTCACACCCCAATTCTGTACTATTCAGAATGATGTGATGAACCGCTAATAAACCAACGGTTCAACCAGGATCTCGAATAGGATGTGTCCGTTTGCTTAAATCATACACATCCACAACCATAATCAGAGTAAATAAATAATAGCGAAAGTCTTATATATTAAATGAATTGAGAGTCTAGCTGTGATAGAGTAAATAAATTATCTAATTATCTCCACAAGGACTAAGACATAAATTAGAATAGTTAAATCAATTACATTGTCTGTATAATTTAAACCAAATCTAATAGAAAACATAAGAGTTGTACTCGCACAACGAATCATGCGACTCCATCATGACTTCTGCATCCATCGGCACCGCATGTCCGTACATAGGAGCATTTATATAATCTTCTACAGTCGTACCTGCATCATCAACTAAAAATATTCGACGTCAAAATGGTGAGCACACATCACGGCTCAGTGAGCAAACAAAACAATGCAACAAATATATGCATGCATTCAATTCATATCTTTGGTCTGGTTCATAAATTTGTAATGTGCTATAGAAAGGTTTGGTGGCCGCCGCACCTCTATACACAGGGTGTGTAAGCCCACCCAACGGATCAAACACCATTGTTGTCCACATCCACCCCACCATGAAATAGAGATAGAGTTAAAGTGCCCAGATCAAACACCGCATGACACTTCCCCTGATGCTCTACCCATACCAATACATAAGTCCCTGTTGGCGAGGGCTTGCAAACTAGGCTCGCAACTAACCAATCTTAATGTCAAATAGTATATCTAAGGCCTCACCCCAGCATCCCTCAATACGTCCATAAAGATAGAGCTAAGGCCCCCCGGTAGAGTCAGAGACTACACGGTCGGAGACCACCTCCCCTGATGCCCTACGACGTAATAGTTCTGCTAAGGTAATGGCGATACGACAATGTCAGTGAACAATACTTGAGTAGAGATAGAGCTAAAGTGTCCGGATCAAACACCGCATCACACTTTCCCTGATGCCCCACTCGCATCAAGTACACTAATCACACACAAACATTCACATGCCTATTCCTAACATCATCATCATCATCATCATGTTATAAATAAATAGAATTAAATATGTTTGAACAATATTAACAGAAATATTGGATGACATGTTAAATACATATTACACGCATACAAGCATAGAATCATTCATGGCATCGGACTCAATAAATAAAAACAGTTTATTATTAGTCAATTAGTTTAGGTCATGTTCCCTCACCTTTGATTGAGCGTAGATCCTCGTTCAAGCTCTATGAATCACTTTTAAATCACTAGAAAAACCTAATAAGTCGATAGATTTTAATTAGAATTAATTTCAATAGATTTAGACAAACTGAAATCGTAGGGTCGCAGGTAGGGTAGCACCTAGGGTAGCAGTTTCTGCGATCCTAGGGTGTAGGGTCAGACGTGGGGTCGGATACCATTCGACCCTACGTGCGACCACACCCTCCCTGGGACTTCCAGAGGGCATGTGGTCGATCCTGTGGTCTTGTAGGGTCGGATATCATTCGACCCTATGTGCGACCACACGTATTCTGAGTCGACCTTTCATTCTAAAGTCCATTCTTTCATGTTTTGATCCTTTGGTTTACTTTCATGGTCCATTCTAAGATTGTTCTATGGCTCAAAACTCCAAGTATACACTATTCATTGTCCATAAGAATTTTCTCCATAGAATCTCTTGGAACTTGTCCATGGATGGATGATTTGGGTTTCTCCTAATCCTATGTTCTTCATAACTATTCTAGGATCTCTTATTCAGGTAAGGAATTAGGTTCATACCTTTATTCAGAGGTTTCTCTGAAGTTTCCTTCTCTTCCTTAGTCTTCTTCTTCAAGTTCCCTTCTCTTCTCCTCTTCCTTCTCTTCTCTTTCTCTCACTTTTAATTAGGGTTGTAAAGGAGTGAAAGAGGCTAAGGGAAACCTATTTATAGAGGAAAATCCTCCATAATAAGTCCCAATGAGTTTAGGAAAGATCTCCTTGGAATTAGAAAAGTTTCCTAATTTCTGATTTCTGTCTATCATCATAGGGTCGGACGTAGGGTCGCAGGATCCGTCGACCCTACACCTTCTTAATCATCCGACCCTACGACTAAAAAATCATGGGTTGGACTTCTGTTGAGGTGGGGTCGACCCTTCCTATTTAGGCATGCGACCCTACCCTCACATTTACTGTTTTTGGGTTAGACTCATACCTGGTCTTGTGATTTCTTCACGCACTTGATCCACTTGGCTCGACCATGATAGGTAGACCTAGTATAAGGTGGTAAAACGGTTAGTTTGATACGGGTCTTACAACACCTATTTAGGTATACAATACACTCCTAAATAGATGATTTTGGGTTCAATTTCATACCTAGTCTTGTGGTTTCTTCACGCACTTGATCCACTTGGCCCGACCATGATAGGAAGATCTGATACAAGGTGGCAAGACCGGTTAGTACGATACGGGTCTTACAGACTTGACTAAAGAGGAAATGTTATTATCAGATGATTTTGTGTCCGATCTCTTATTGAGAAGTTACCAACTTCTTGGAATGACTTCAAATTAAGTCTTAACTATAAAAAGAAGGATCTCTCATTGGACCAAGTTATTGTTCGAATTAAAGCCCATAAGAAGAACTGAGAGAAAGACAAAACTGAAAAGCCCAAAGTAATTAAATCAAAGGCAAATTTAGTTGAGTCTAACAAAGGAAAGTCTCACAAGAAGCATTTGAAAGTTAAGAAGAGGACATAATTCAAGAAACAAAAAGGGGTTTGCTTTGTTTGTGGGAAACCAGGACATTACAAGAAAGATTATTGAAATCGAAAGAAAAAAGACTTCAACAAGGCTAATGTGAATTTGACAGAAGTAGATTTTTTTGTTGCAATGATGACTAAAGTGAATCTGATTGACAAACCCAAAAATTGGATCCTAGATACGGGTGCTATCAAGCATGTATCTGGAGATCGAAGTTATTTTGCCAACTATTCAAAGGTTGGTTCTAATGAACAAGTTTTCATAAAGAATTCCCAAACTTCTAAGGTCATTGGGAAAGGATTAGTCAAATTGAAATTAACTTTAGAAAAATATCTGTTTCTTAAGGATGTTCTGCATGTGCCAGAAATAAGGCATAATCTCATTTCTGGGGCTCTTCTCAACAAGGCTGGTTTTTGTTTGTCATTTGAGGCCGATAAGGCTATTGTAACCAAGAACAATGTATTGCCCAATATGCGTGGAAGCTAAGTTTACTAAAAAAATCCCACTTTTATGGAACTCAAAGAGTTAGTAAATTATTAGAATTAATTCATAGTGACTTAGGTGATTTTAAGTCACATGAGTCAAGAGGAAGAAAAAGATATTATATCACTTTTATTGATGATTTTTCAGGGTATACTAAACTTTATCTTCTTCAAACCAAAGATGAAGCAAGTGAAGTTTTTATTTCATATAAAACTGAGGTTGAAAATCAATTAGGAAAGAAAATTAAAAGACTTAAAACTGATAGAGGGACTGAATAAAATACATCTCAATTCTGTGAGGAAAATAGGATTATTCATGAGACTACTGGTCCTTACTAGCCCCCATCTAATGAAGTAATTGAAAGAAAGAATAGGTCTCTAAAAGAGATTATGAACTCATTGTTAATTAGTTCAGGTTTATCCCTTAATATGTAGAGAGGGGGGAAGCAATTTTATCTGTTTGCTTTTTTTTTAATAGAATACCCCATAGGAAGACAAGTTCTATTTCTTTTGAACAATGGCATGGTAGAAAATCTAACCTTAAATATTTAAATATTTGGGATTGTTTAGCTAAAGTGGGCATACCTGAACCTAAGAAAAGAAAATTAGGATAAAAAACGTGTAACTGTGTTTTTATTGGTTATGCTAATCATAGTGTTGCTCATAGATTCATGGTGCTCAAATCTATTGATGGAATATTTGATGCTAATAATATAATTGAATCAAGAGATGCTATTTTCTTTGAACATATTTTTCCTATGAAAAAAAATCTGCCTAGTAATGTATCTATTCCTAATCAACCTATAATGCATGAATATGAGAATAATGATGATTCTTTATTAAATAATGGAGAACTTAGTAGTGAAATTGAATTAAGACAAAGTATAAGACAAAGAAGAGAACCCAATTTGGGTGATGGTATGTTTACATATATAGTTTTGAATGATCCTGTATATACCAATAAGCAATGACTTCATCTGATTCAGTTTTTTGGAAAGAGGCAATAAAAAATGAGTTAGATTCTATTATTGCTAATAATACTTGGGAGTTAGTTCCTCTCCCATTTGGTACTAAGGTTCTTGACACAAAATGGATCTTTAAAAAGAAATTAAAACCTGATGGATCTCTTGACAAATTCAAGGCTAGGTTGGAAGTGAAAGAATTTTGTCAGAAAAAGAATATAGATTTTTTGATACTTTTTCTCTTGTTGCTAGAATTACAACAATAAGATTAATGATTGCAATTATTTTTGTATATAATCTTGTCATACATCAAATGGATATTAAGACAACATTCCTAAATGGTGATTTAGAATAAGAGATTTATATAAAACAACCTGAAGGATGTGTAGTTCCAGAACAAGAGCACAAAGTCTATAAACTTGTGTGCTCTTTGTATGGTTTAAAACAAGCACCAAAATAGTGGCATGAAAAATTTGATAGTGTATTAATTTCAAATGGTTTTTATGTAAATGATTCTGAAAGGTATTTGTATAGTAAATTTCATGACAATAAAGGTGTATTTATAATTTTGTATGTGGATGATATGTTAATTATCGGAACAAGTCTTGATATAGTTAAATCAACAAAATCTTTCCTCATGTCCAAGTTTGACACCAAGGATATCGGAGTCATCTTGGGAATCAAAGTTATAAGGAGACAAAATGAAATAATTCTGTCTCAAGCACACTATATAGAAAGCATACTTAATAAATATGATTATTTTGATGAAAAACCTCTAAGTGTTCCATTGTCAGTTGATTCTCATTTACAAAGGTATGAGGAAGAATCAATGTCTCAAAAATTATATTATCAAATTATTGGTTCAGTTTCATATTTAATGAATTGTACTCGACATGATATTGCCCTCGCTGTAGGGAAGTTAAGTCAATTTATAAGAAACCTTGGAAAGGAAAATTAGGATGCCTTGATATGTTTATTAAGGTATCTAAGGAGTACCATGAATTATGGTTTACACTATAGTGGTCACCTAGCAGTTCTTGAGGGATTTTATGATGCGAATTGGATTTTCGATTCAAAGAAAACTCTTGCTACTAGTGGTTATGTGTTCACTTTGGGTGGAGGTACGATTTCATAAAAATCGATTAAACAGTCTTGTGGGAAAAATTCCACCATGAAAACTGAATTTATGGCTTTAGAGAAAGCCGGTTCAGAAGCTGAATGGCTTAGGAATCTATTTCGGAAACCTAAGGACTCAATCGTATGGGTATATACCATTATGGTAAATATCGGTGCCACCCATACATATACATTGTGATAGTCAAGCAGCGATCGCTAAAGCAAAATGCAAGGTATATAATGGTAAGAAAAAGCATATACGCCTTAGACATAATCTGGTGCGACAATATTTAGAAGATGGTACCATTGCAATAGACTTGGTTAAATCGGAGGCAAATGTAGCAAATATGCTAACAAAGCCACGGTCCGCCAATATTATCTTTGATACATCTAAAAGAATAGACTTAAGGTCTATGATTCATGAATCAAGGTGATGGACATTCAACATATGTGATAGGAGATCCTTGAAATTAAGTTCAAAGGGTAAAAACGAAGTCACTAGAAGACTTGAGTAGTACCATCAATTTTTACTTATTTTGGTTAAATGGAAAAGATAGTACTCACCACGATGATCCAGGATGATTTTTTTAAACTCTTAATCAACAAAAAAAAAAAAAAAACCCTCATGAACAATTGTGGGGGTATGTTAACCGTGGTGCATACTATGTGCTGACCTAAATGAATGTAGGAGGTGTGGCCGTCTCCAATGAGAATTTCTATGGATGAATTTTTTAAACATTCATGATCCAAGATGGGGACAGGAGCAGAATGTCTATTTAAGGAAAGGGTTGACTGAAGGGTTGGATGGTAAGACATGATTGGTAGGATAGTCGGTACACTAGTGAGGAAAGGTTCAATGAGTTTGACTCAACCCGTACTCTGTAGCGTGACTTGCCAGACTTAGTGCAGATTCAAGTCCGAAAGACATCTGTATCGATGTGTCTTATTGTTCTAATGTGCTCAGTGCAGATTCAAGTCCGAAAGACATCTGTATCGATGTGTCTTATTGTTCTAATGTGCTCAGATTATTTGTTTTATGTTTGATCGATATTTTTGAAACTTGTGGGGGAATTGTTGTTCTTTATACCTTTGTACTAATCATCTTAGTACATTTGTTCGTGTTATTACCGCAGCTATCAAATAACAAGATTCTCATCTAAAGCATCAAGTTCTTCTTTTTTTACAACAGCTATTGACCACCGATTATGGATGGGAATGAAAGAAGACGTGAGGAGATGGTATGTATAGATTCGAATCTTATTCTAGGGTTTGGAATGGTGTATTCGGATTCGAATCAGACTTAACTGGATATCCGGTTAAAAATCGAATTAGAATTCCAATTCGGATTTTATAAATCCAGTGGAATTTGGATCGAGTTCGGATAGAGTAATTGGTAAACGGATTTGAATTTGGATAGTGATGTATTCGATTCGAATTCGATCCATTTACTTCTCTAGTTGGAGAGGGGGGTGACTGTTTTTATGGCGAAGTACAGGGGAGGTGCGTGAAATTTTTTCAAAAAAAAAATTATTGACAATTCTAAAAAGATTGGATGTTTAGGACATGATGTGGATTAACCACATGTCAAATTTAAAATCAAAATTTAATATACTAGCATAGCCCCCATGAATCTCAATCCGTCAAGAATGAAATCCCATGCATTCTAAGATATTTTTCAATCTCTTCTTTTATCACTTGGCAAAATCGTATTAGTCTACACTTCGGCATGTGTGCATGAAACCTTAGGGTCTACTTGTCCATAGAATTTCAACCTTATATGAACTGCTATATGGCAATGTGTGCCCATCTATTACCTTATCATATTGAAGAAATTTAGCTCTGGTTAGAAATATATTCTTCTTATTTTGTCTTCATTTTTTTTTTCTTCTAATTTTCAAAGATAACGTCTTTTCATTAAATTTATTTATTTTTTAAAAAATAAAGATCAGTAAACAGATAATAATTAAATTATATTAGAAAAAGAAAAAATTAATTAGCATCTAGGCATCCAGACCCTCCTCTATCCTTAACCTTTAAAAATACAAGGGACTAATTGGGGCATTCCGAGAATCGAACTCGGGACCTCTCGCACCCAAAGCGAGAATCATACCACTAGACCAAATGCCCAACTTATAAGATCAATTAATACTTAATTACTTGTTTTATTATAATTAACTGCTTTGTCCATTTGTTTGACATTTGACAATTGAGTGTAAACACAGGAAGTCATTCATGAGTTCCACTTTAATAGCGAACAACTATAGAAGTCCCCTGAGGGCTTTAGTAGTAGGGTAAGAAGTCCCCACCCAAAAAAAACCTGCTTATCCAACACTAACCCTCCCAGAATTATTTCCATGGATAATTTCAGAACGGATTAAAGCTGCTTTTGCATTGTCACCAAACAAGACCTTTTCCAATATGTGGTTCTCAATTTTCCTGCATGTGGTGGTTATTGGTTTTCTTGGGGCTTCAGTGGATTAGGTTCTCTCAACATCAGACATTTCGTTGGACTGAAGCATGTAGGGAATCTAATTCCCAAGAAGGCAATTTTGTCTACTTGAGGACAATTCAAAACTTGCTTCTCTGATCTTTCAAATAAGGTCAGCCCTCACTTTCAGAGCTGAATTCATGCCAAGATAGTGAAAGACCTGCAATGCAATTCCAAAAATTCTTAGAGTCTGTATAAAGGTAAACTGATTTTGACAATTCAGGATTTACTGCTCTGATCTTTCATCAGAGCTGAAGTTCATGGTAAGATAGTGAAAGACCTGCAATCCAATTCAAAAAGTTTTTGGAAAGTCTGTATGAAACTAAACTGATTTTGACATCCCTAAGCTTAAATGCCAATCATGGAAGTTCTTTCCCCTGTTGCCATCCTCATATATGCATGTATAGACACACATACGCTTTGTGGCCCGCTACCAACCTTACAATACCTTCCACTTGGGCACCATATATATATTCTCCTACGCTTTGTGGGAATAAGGTTGCATACGTTCTGTCTCTCCCCAGCCTCTGCAGTAGAGGGAGCCTCGTGCATTGGAGCGCACTTTTTTTCACTCTCCTGGCCTCACTCTTGTGAATCACACTTCAACCCTTGGAGATGAATTAATCACATAAGGTCATAATAGATCTTGCTCGCTCAATTAGCCATGCAGTAAGGCACTGGTAGGTGTCCAAAGCTAATCTGAAGGCAGGTAGAAGTGGAAAACCTGCTATCATCAGCTACCAAGGCAATGTACCAACAAATTACCATTCAACAAAAATTGGATCATGAACAGAGAGGAGAATAATAGATAAAAAGAAAACCTAAATAGCACATATCCAACCAATGTCAACTTCAAATACAATGAACCTAGCTTCCAGTGCAAATTGAAACAACACTCTAGGCCAAATTAAGGTTAAGGCCTCTAGAGCAACCAGTTACATGGCACACACAGCTACAAAAAATGATCAAAATGTTAGGAACTATCAAAGGAGTGGTATTCAGAAATTATAGCTCACTGAGTTAACACAGAGTTTGGCAGCATGACTGGTCATTAGGAGGATCGATCAGTGTCACAACTAAAATTGACACTGGCCTCCATTAGTCTTTAGCTCTAAACCAAGCTGCCAACTCAAATGAAGTCAATTTAAATACCACTCTTTCAAGGCTAACGTGAAAAAAAAAAAAAAAAAAAAAAAAAAAAAAGAGAATACACATCATTGCAACTGTATTGAAAAGATGAGCATCTCTATCACTGTAAAAGAAAATAATGTTATTTCAACAGGCATTTTCCTTTTCACTGCTTTTACACTTTGGCCTGGTTGTTCCCATGTAAAATGGCAGAAAAAGAAAAGTTTCCTATAAAGTAGGATTTTCCACTATTTGTTTTAACATAAAATGCAAAGCAGCTCGACCAACCGCCACTAGAGGAGGCATTGCGTTCTGTTAGCTACTCATAGCATATACCAAATATATTTAAAAAGTAGGAAAAAATTACATGGAGGACATTTTTCTTGTAAATTTCATTTGCACAGATAATTTTACAACGAAAGAAACAAGGCCTTTGTGAACAGATATCCCCTTGCACCATTCAAACTGACCAGGTATGGGAGACATGCCTCACCTAAACCAAACCATATCTATTTAATGCTAACACTTGTTCTCAAAGAAGCAGGAGGTTGACTATTGCTTAAACTTTTATTCCTCACTCTAACATCGACAATTTTTCCACTAGTCATCTCACATCACCACCTTGATTGTTGAGAGAGGATGATGTGTTGTGTTGTTTGTCTGAATTAACATTGCACACTTTTTCCATCTTCTCTGCCTCAGCTTTGACAAGCAAAGCCTGCTCATGCATGGCCGCCTTCATTTCCCTCATTCTCTTTTCCTCTCCTTCAAGCTGCATGTTCACTATGACTTCCGCCTGCTTGTCGATTGGCTTGAAGTAATCTTCAATAGCAGCCTCCTGCATCCATTGATGGCAAGCATTTACAAAAGAGCACAAAAAAGAAATTACCCAATTGAAAAGAGAAACCCAGCTCTTCAAAACAAGTGGACAGTCTCCCTTCCTAGAATGCAATAATTCTGAGAGGAAAATTATACTTGGGAGTGTACTTTGTAGTTAAGCATACAAGAATAAAGATAGAATCAGTTTCTGAAGTTGAGATAGTAGGTTTATAAGGTCCAGGACCCTTTAAGGATTTGTGAACTGAAGCTCAATGAGATGATGGCTAGATAAAGCCCAATGATATTTCTCAAGCTTAACTGAAAGAAGTTAAAGGCATTAATGGTAGGACATAGTAGCACCAAGATACTATATATTAACAGTGGACCATGAAGTTGAGTTCGGATAACCAGCTCAGAAGCACCCTAACAGTTGGGATGGCCAAATCCTGCACCTAATGGATCAAATTAAGGATCGTCTGTTCCTAATGAAATTTGCTCCTTTCTCTATGCTTTTAAGAGAAATCACCAAAAAAAAAACTACTATTTTCAAGCAAGTGCCAAGAACTGGTCAGTGTACACAGTCACAGACACGCAAAGGTACATCAAATTGAGATCCAAAAGTTGAACTATAATGTCTTCAATACACATAGGGGTTAGATCCTTGAACATACTGATGACCAGTTTCCAGCCTCGAAACAAAGAATATGAATATTTTAGGGATCGACCAACTTTTACGGTTAAAAAATGCTTCTATCCCTACCCTTCCCAGGACACCTCCACCCAAAACTCTTCACACACACACACACACCCCAAAAAAAAATACTGGGAAGGAGAAGGGTAATATCTTCAATAAATACTGCTGAACTTCCAAAAAGACAGAGATAATAGAATTAATATATCTTTGACCTCCCAAGCATCACTACTACCATCTCAAAAAGTAACTGAAGTACAGAAATGTGTTTCACAATCTTCTCGGCTTCCTCTGAAATTGCACTTTTATTAGCCATTTGGAGCCCTATCTCCTTCAAGTGGTTGAGAATCAATACCCTATCAAGTGCTAGGATCTATATGAATGCTCCAACTCTTGATGGGACTGGTTCTCCCAAAGCATTTTCAGACAAGATATTGCTTCCTCTGGGATGCAAAGCAATTTCAGAAAAATTGGACTTCAAAGAGACCATTCCTGTGTTCCTTTAAATCCTTTCATCTTCCCCTTCAGTGTGAGCCCATTCCGAAAACTTGAAATAGAATGGAACATCCATCCATCTCTTTTCATCAAAACTCTTCATAAAAGACCCCCTATAACCTGGACTTCCAACACATAAGTCCTTAGAGACAAGTCAAACCATCTTCCCCAATCACTTCTATAATATGAAGTAGTCTATTCAATTCTTATATCATGACAAGACAAGAGTAAAAAAATGAAAACAGCAATCAAACTCTTCAGTGATGAAATCAGAAATTACTGCCCCAATATGCAGAAAATTTGAGCATTTGCAGGAAAAGATCAGCCAAATTTATTCTACAATGTTCTAACTGAATGTAAATACAATGTTTTAATGCTTATATTCCAAAACAGAGAATCATCTAGCCATCTTAGATAAACCAAAGATGAGCTGGATTAAGTAACTTTATCAGTCAAAATAAAGGTCATTTTCTAAAGAGAAAAGAGGAAGAAAGGAGAGAGAAGAGATGGAAAGAAGAAGGAAAGACTGCTGTAACTTTGGGAGTCTCAATAATCTGTTGAGACTCACCACTCAATTCAATATATATAGAAAACAAACGTAAACAACCCTAGAAGAGCAAAGAAGTAAAAGACTAAAAATAAAAAGAAAGAAAGAGAGAAATAGCGCCATCGGGATTAGCACCTAGCACTAATCCTGATGCCTCTCCCCCTCCCAATTAACAGCCATAATGTTAATACAATTCTATTCATAGCCAGCATTAGACAGTTAATTGTCCACAGTAATTCTCTAAAAATGAACATGGAAACTTGGGTTAAGTTTGACAAGAGAAGGAATGCAAGAGCTACAGGATCAAGGCCTAAGGAAAACAGCAGGAAGTCATAACATCATAAAACAACTAAGGGCATTGCATATGTGAATCTGTCACACACAACTTCCCATACAGGGACATGCATTTATGGCAATGCATCCCCTATTCCATTCAGTCCTTGCTTCTTTTATCAAAATTGTCTGAATCATGAACTATGACTTACTGTTTCTTCAAGTTTCCGATTCAATGCCTGCATTTCCTCAACCATATGACGAACCTCTGATAAAATAACCTGCTCTGGGATCTTTCTCAAGGCCACCTTCCTTTCTTGTGCCTGAGCAAATGGAAAAAGGGGGGCAAATGATTAAAAATGAAGGAAAGAAAGCCAAGCTACAAAAAGAGAGAAAAGTTGGATATACATAATTTCAAAAGCAAGGTTGTTGCATAAATCTTAGTTATCAGGGTAGCAGTGACAACTAAAACACAAGGGCTAATAAATAAACAAGGATGCAATACAAAAGTTTATGTTAATTATTGTTAGATTGGAAATTTTTTTTTTTTGTGTGTGTGTGTTGAGAGAGAGAGAGAGAGAGAGAGAGAGAGAGAGAGAGAGGGGGGGGAGTCCACTAACTATATAAAGATTTTTCACCTCAATTGTAATGTTAATTTTTGTTAGCGTAATAGAATTAAATCCCTACACATCAATTCTCTTCATCTTCTCTTATTTTCTATTTTGTTACATGGTATCAGAGCAGATATATATATATTTGGTCAGCTATGGGTGCTTTCTTGCCCCTACTCCCATTAGCGCATATAAGGCTGGTTTCAAAGAAATTGGATGGGGTTTATCTTTAACCAAAATCAAACAGCAAAGGATAATCAAGCTAGCATGATTGACAAGCTGGGAACAATTACAATCAGGGTCAATTACACCCTATCCAGTCCCTTGATCATTGGTGTTTAACGACAGCACGGTAAAATGCACATAACGAAGAATTAGAATCATAGTTGTCAAGGCGTCGCCTAGGCGTCCAGGCGTGATTCCAGGGCCTGGGCGCCTTATGAATGTTGCCTGGGCGGTCGCCTAGGCTCTCTGGGCGTCCCCTAGGCGCCTTGGACGCCTTAGGCGCCCAGAATGCCTGGGCGGTCGCCTTGGGCCTTATGTGTGTTTTTTTTTTTCCTTTTGATCTCTGAATTTGCTTCACAGGATTTATTAGGCTAGACAGAAACAACATTTACCAAACAGTACTTATTTATGACTAATATCATTTAAGTAAATGAAATATAATTTTATATTTCATTTACTTAAGATATTATTCATAAATAAGCAAATACCCCCTATTTGAATCCAATAAAAATAATTTAAAATTCAAATTCCAGAAGGATAAAAAGTTAACCCTTCAGTTCAAGAACAAAAATCATATTTTCGGGTGCGGGGGCGATTTTCAACTTCAAAATGCTAGGTTTTTTTCCAAATATAAAAATTCCATAAATCTTATTATAGTAAAGTATCACTAAAAACCAAGAGTGCGTCAAAATAATATCTTGCTTTGATGCCCAAAAAATAATTTACATTCAGACGACTTTTAACAGCATTCGCGTACTTTGAACAAGGTTTGACCGGAGTGTAACTCCTTCATTATAACTCGGATTCAAGCAATCTAGGATTTGTTGGAAAGCTGATTATACTAGCTTTGCAATGAATTTGAGATTGCTTGAATCCGAAATATATTAAAGGAGTTACACTCGGGTAAAATTTGTTAGAAATAAGTAAATGTTAGTCATAAATACGTGTTGCCTACTTAACTCAATTATTTGTTTCTTTGTTGTTTTTCTTATATTAATTAAGCTATGTCTTAAATGTTTATTTATGTAGAATGCTGCATATATATATAAACATTAATATAGCATTAATATATTAAAAATATAAAAAAATACACTGGGAACGCCTTGGTCGCCTAGGCGCCCAGGATGGCCTCAAACGCCTTGGATCGCCTTGTCGCCTTGACAACTATGATTAGAATTGCAAGCAATGGTTTTTTAAAAGCATTGCAGTATTTTCTTTTTGGTTTCTAAATTGATTCCTTGTTTGTCCATTCACATCAATATTCTATAGGTTAATTTTTGGAAGGCTAAAACTAGTCCATTTAGATTTGAAAGCTTATCCAACAACCTTTTTATTGAGACCAAGATCTTGCAAATACAAGTTGTTTGAAGTTAAGGCCAAAAAACGTATGGTGTATTGGAATGTCTGGTTGTGATGGATTTATGTTTAGCAGTAGTTACTCAATTAAAAGTTTGAATTAGTACCCCTTTTGTTTAAAGTTCCTATTATTCTTCGCTTAGGAAGGGAACCTAGCAGGTTGTGTGCTCCTTGTACTTGGGTTAGGAGTAAATCTGGATGTCCCCCACTCTGCAATTTTTGTAAGGGAATCTAGCACCAATGGGATAACAAGAAGTCTCCTATCAAACTTAAAAAGTCAAGTCTTAATGAGTCAATGAAAGCCAATCAATAAGGGTGATAGGGACATTCAAAACTTGTTGTTTGAGAATTCTAAGATTATGGATTGTTTTGTTTGTTGAAAAGTTGTTCAAATTTTAAGAAGTTGGTGGATTTTGTTGTTGTTGCTGATTACCCAATTTGTTGGCTGCTGGATCTTACTGTTTTATTTCCCTCTTGGCATGAAGGTGTTTGTCAATCACTCTTGTTCAATCTTCTTAATCCAGGAAGCAACAAGTTAATAGATTTCACTTAGCCACATCCAATTTTATTGAAATATATCGTTTCTTAATTGATTTAGAGAATTTGAATTGTTGGATTCAGTTGGGGTGGTAGTTAGCCCCAGCAAGAGTTGAAGAAAATTGGACATGGCGTCCATGACTTAGAAACCCTAGCCAGAGAGCTTCACATTTTAGGGTTTGGTATCCTTATCACTCTACTACCAAGCCCCCAAAATTTCATAGCCTTGAAGCTTGTTTGCCCTTTTCAATTTGCTTCTTGATTCTATTGGTCTAAGGCTTCGGTGATACTCAATCTATGTATAGCTGAGACACGACTAGCATACTTGAGTTCTCCAGAGACTATGAATTTTGATTAAAATGTTACCTTTCGGTTTTCTGTGTTTATTAGTCCACTATAACCACATTGAATCCTTAGCAAATGCCAACGTATTTTTATAGACTGGAGCTTCTGTTTAATACCATATCACAGGCACAACTTGAGTGAAGAGAAATTTCAGTCACTGTGTCCTGGATGTTTCTGGTTTATGAATTTTTCAGATACAATTTTGATTCGAGTTTTTGCTTTGGCAGTGCATAAGTGTTTGGGACTCAGAAAGTTGTGATTTAATATTATACCGCATAACACTCAGAATATCAAATTCTACTAAAACCATAGCACAAGGGAAACAACAGAACTTGAAACATAGAAATTGGATATGAAACCTTTTCAAGTCGTTGTTGAAGTTGCAGTCTGTAAGATCTGATCCTTCTTTCTTCATATCCTGAAAGTACTCTAACATAGAATAATGCTTTCCTTCCAAACTCTAATAGTTTATCCATGGTAACCAACTATTGAAAAATAATAACTCCTGCACACAAGAAATTTAAAGAATCCAACACCAAACCGAGATACAAGTCAAAATCAAATGAAATGCAGGAGTATTGATAGGGAAGAACATATGAAGTCTCAACACTCATCTCTTGATCATACCTGAGTTCTGCTTCCTCTTTAAGGAGAATAGTTAAATGAGCGATAAACCTAACTTCAAGTCTTCAATGGAATGCTTACAAATCCATGGAGAATCACTAGAACTACAGACAGACGTTGTCGGATTCGCAAATTTGCAAGCATCGATGACGGAACAAATCCAGAGCTTGGACACTTGCCTGTTGGTGAATAGGACGAGTGTACGAGCTACCTGTGATGAACAAAAAAGGAACCGAGGGTTAAACGGCCGAACCAACCTGGGGTCCCGGGCTGGTTTGGCAAAACTTGTGTTTGGATGCTTGGATTCTATTTCCAGGATATGGGCCGAGCCTGGATTTAGGGCAATACTTGGTAATCTAATCATGCTTATGTTTCTCGGCATTCAGAAGTTAGCTTTTCCAGAGATAAAACGTGTGATCAATGGTATTAAAATGTACCAAGATAGTGAAATATGGTTCTAGGTTTTTACCAAAAATAAAAAATAAAAATATATATATATATATATATATATATATATATATATATATATATATATATATATATATATATATATATATATATATATATATGTGGTTCGAAGTTTTGATCGAAACTAATCAAAATCTAGAGTTATATTGGTTGCAGGCCCGATCACAACGAAATCCAGTGTTGAAACACATTTCTACATAGAGTTTCATAGGGTTTCGATCTAGGAAGGCTTAAGGTTGGAATTCAATGTTGAGACCTTGAAACGAGATCTGACACATCCCGTTTTCAGGTATGATTGAAAATGGTCTCGAATCCAAGATTTGGTTCCTTGACTATAACGTGTATAGTTGTCCTGATCCCATTATATTTTTAAATTTTTTAATAATTAAATACAAAATGATTTAGAGTTTGCTTATATAATAAATAAAATTTTTTATTTTGATTTAAGGGAAAAAGATCCATGCCCGATTGCATGTCTCCTAAACTTACATACATGAGGGGGTGAAATGTTCGTTGTGCCCCTTGAAATGAACTTAATCCCCCCCCCCCTTGAATTCGCTCGTGCACGTTTCCATTGGCATTGTGCTGGTAAATGTCCACCTAACTGAGCAATGATCCCCTACCCTTAACTTAAAATCACTTCTTTTCCCTTTCAATTTCCCTCCATTGGGAGAACACTACTAACAAATTGTAACTAGGGGTGCAATTGGACCGGGTTAGGGCTGGGTTTTTTGTGAAACCCTAGGTCTCTTTAATTCAGGTCAGGCTAGCTTGCCAAGGCTTAACGCAACCCAATCCGACCCTAATTGACCCTTTTTTTGTCATTCATTATGCGAACTCCAAATACCTTATTGAACTTAAAAATGAACAAAAATTTGAAGTGTGGCCGAGAAGTCAAACATTGATGCTCTGTTTGTTTCAATGTAAAATTTTACGTGTAACATTTTGTATGTAAAATAGAAATTTCCATGTTTATTTCCAAGAGATAAAATATAGTGATGTAACATTTTGTATGTAAAATAGAAATTTTCATGTTTATTTCTAAGAGAAAATATAGTGATCTATACAAGGACTGAAAAAAGAACTTCGTCTTTCGTTTACTTACTATAAACAAATTTTGAATTTTTTTTACATACAAAATATTATATGTAAAATTTTATGTCAAAACGCCTGCAAATCCTAACCCAAGCCAGCCATACAAGCTAAAAAGCCCAACCTAAGTCCTGTCGAGCTCAAGGCAGGCTTGGGCTCACGGGGCCAAACTTGCACCCATAGTTGTAATCCTGTAGAAGCCTATGGGTTGTTATAATTAGTGGAGAGTAGTTCACCTACATGTACTTGTATCCTCTTGGGATGGACCAAGATCCTCTGTAGTGACTGCGAAGCGACAATGAGATCCTGGACGCTTATAATGCATCGGGACATGTGTGATGCATTATAAGTGGTTAGGATCCTCACTGCCAAGTAACAGTGACTACAGAGGATTTTTTTCCTTTTGGATTCCATCACCGTTCATATCCAATGGATCCCACACCACATTAACTGTGATAGGAACCTATGGAGAGTACATTTACATGCAAGTGATTTGAGTGGATGTATCAAAAAAAAAAAAAAAATCCCTTGGTAGTAAGGGTGTCAATCCATTGGTCATAGGTTGGCCTAATCAGTTCCCAACCCTTTAAGACATAGGACCCTAAGGGCGTGACCGCACTACTTAACTAATCAATCCTCATTGTTGAGACACTGACCTAGTTACTGGTCTATAATCCAGTTCATACCAAACATGTTACAAGAAGTGTAATCTAGCTCATACCAATCAATCTATACTTGAGCTGACACCAATTAACTCAAATTTGAATGATTAAACCACTTATTCCTATGTAATTGATAAGTAACCAACACTTTTTTTTGGGGGTAAGATAATTACAGACTTTCATTCCTTTTAATCTTTAATACTTCGATGTATATTAAAGTCTTAAAGACAAATTAGGAAGGAAATATGAAAAACATCATATCGGTTGGAAAAAGAAAATGTTAAAGAGACACAAGTTATAAAAGGAGAGTCCAACACTTAACTAGACTTTTTAATCAATCGGTCTAGATTGGTTTAGGCCGATTTCAATATTTAGTCCGCCTTCAATCAGGCCATGTCGATTTTCTAGTAAACACGAGAAACAACCGGTTAATACATCATCTAAGACTGAATGCACATCGTCTCCTCCCAGTGATTCTGAGAGGACGCGGCAACCTATCTCGGATGGCTGCCACATGGCTCTCGGTTGAATCTGAGACCCACGTCTAAGCCGACAACCCCTATCGGCTCGGCTTGTCGGGTGGGTGTCGGCTCGGACGTGGGTCTCGGATTTACTGAGAGCCACGTGACGGCCATCGAGGACAGGTTGCCACTATCCTCCCAAAACCACTGGGAGAACAGGATGCGGATCCATCTAAGACTATAGAGGTGTCAAAACTTAGACCGCACCGGTTAAACCGATTAGACCAACCGAACCATAAATCAACGGTCAATCCTAGTCTTTAGTTGACAGGAGGAATATCGTGCAGAAATTCCGTGGGCACTGGCATAGGTTTAGGGTTTTTAGGATCTTTCATCTATAAAAACCCTGCCTGCGATTCTACTGCCTCTCCGCTCTGTTCCGAAGTTGAAGCACCAAAGATCTCGAGAATCGATCCGGAAAGCCGAAGAAATGGAGCAGACCTTCATCATGATTAAGCCCGATGGCGTCCAAAGAGGCCTGGTTCGTCTTCACTTTCCGAAACACTTCTCTGAATATATTAAATTTTAGTATTTTCGTGAACTGATTACTGGTAAATTTGATTGATCTGACTTTACTTTTTCACTACTCAAACACTTCTTGAGAAGTGGTTTTGATCTGAAACAGTCTAAAATATGTCTTTTGCTTGAAGTCTAATACGTATGCATGTTGTTTGGATTTGTCTGAGTTCAATTAATGTTCGTAAATATTAGTTAGATTTACTCTGGTCGAGAGGAGGAGAAGTTGAATAGTGTCTGAAAGATTTGATTTTTTATGTTCAGGTTGGTGAGATTATCAGCAGATTTGAGAAGAAGGGTTTCTCTTTGAAAGGTAACTTGTTCGGTTCTTTGTTTGAGTTGCAATGGTACAGTGTTTATTCCATTGTTTGTCTCAGATTTTAAAATTCTTTTAGTATTAAGTTGGTGTTCGTCTCTGAATTCAGGTTTGAAGTTGATAAATGTGGATCGTCCCTTTGCTGAGAGGCACTATGCGGACTTATCTGCCAAGCCATTCTTCAATGGACTTGTTGACTATATTATTTCTGGTCCCGTAGTTGCTATGATCTGGGAGGGTAAGAATGTTGTCACCACTGGTCGCAAAATCATTGGAGCTACTAATCCCGCGGAATCTGCTCCTGGTACCATCCGTGGTGATTTCGCTGTTGAGATTGGCAGGTAAATTACCAGTTACTAGTTTTTTTATGTTTTACAACTCTGCATTTTCTAATGATTCCTATTGTTTACCAGTACTATGCCTACCACTTACTAGTTTTATGTTTACAACTCTGCATTTTCTAATGATCCCTATTGTTTCCTGTCACACCTAGGCTTAAACCAGTTCTTGATTTTTTTTTTTTTTTTTTTTGGTCAGAGCCAGTTCTTGAATTTAATCCTGAATTGCCCATAACCCTCAAATCATCATGTTAAACTGTGAAGTCATATAGTATGGAACTAAAATTAATAGATGATGGAATGGTTAGTTCTTCATACATTGAGCCCTGATTGATTGCTACACCTAGCGATCAGCGTTGAGGGTTGACTGATCTGATTACTGCTTTGAGCTATGTTTCAATTGGTAAATTATGTCTTGTTTTGCATGTTCATGAATCTAGCTTCTATGGTGACAATTGTCTGCTGCCCTGTTCAGGAATTTCTCAGAATAATGGTGACTGGGAAAAGTGTTGAAACCTGTTCATTGAGTTCATCCTATTATATGATTCTCTACATAATTCATCCATCTCACAGCCCATCAAATGACTGAGACCTTTACAGCCATTGCCTGTAGTTCTCCAACTTTAAACTTCAGCTTGTGACCTAGTTCGTTATCAAGTCTAAGAATCAGCTATTGTATGCATTTTACACAATTGTTCTAGGATGTTTTTGTGGGGAATTTGATTTTTTTTTTTTGGTCATATTTTTGCAGGAATGTCATTCATGGAAGTGATGCAGTTGAGAGTGCGAGAAAAGAGATTGCATTGTGGTTCCCGGATGGTCCTGTAAACTGGCAGAGCAGCCTTCACCCCTGGATCTACGAGTAAAACTTATACCAGGATGGTGGCCTCCTAATAGTTGCTTAGTAATCTGGGTTCTGGTTGTTTATGCTGGTTTCTCGTAATTGATAGAACTTTAGGTATTGAGGTATTGATCTTCAATAAGATATCTTGTGTTTTTTCTGAGGTCTATGCATGGGGAACAAATAGAAATGCGTACTCTGGTTATGATTATTATTTGATTTTGAGTACTTTCATTAGTGGCTTTTGTGGATGAAAATTTTATTGAAGGATCTGATAAAGCTACTGGGATTTCTGAATTCAAGTACTGAATCCATGATGTTTAGCATCTAATGATTACCAGCTAGGGTGAAAATATCATTTAAATTGCTGTAGCAGTTTCATCCACAAGATGATGTTTCACACTCAACTTGTTTTCTAGTTTAAAAAATAAGAACATCGTTGGAGGTTAGTAGCTTACCAAGCTTGGCTAACAGAGTAAATTATGCCTTGTTATAATCCCACATCGGATCCCACACACACCAAAGTGTGGTTCATAAGTCTTGGGGCTCTCTCACCAAATAGGCTAATCTTTTGGGTTGGATTCTCCCTTGAATACCAAATATTACAACTCAAGCCCAAGGGAGAGTCTAACCAAAAGACCTATTAGGTGGGAGAGTCTCAAGACTTAAGAACCACACTTTGGGGTGTGGGATTGGGATTGGAACAAACAAAAAAAAAAAAAAAACCCCTGGTAAAAACCAATAGTCTTGTTATGTATCTTATATTCTCCTTGTTATATAATTGATTATAACTGCTTAAATTCAAGAAATATGATGTCTATACCTACAGAAAAAATCATTTTGATGTGCTATAGAGTGTATTAATTACATTTTTGATTTCTATATATTGATAACCGATAAGAAACTGGCAAGGGACCAAAAGCAATTGGCATAAGAGCTAATCACTTTCTGTTTGAATTTTACAAACCAATTAGCTTCAGTTGATTTCGGTCTGAACCAGGAGTGTTAAGGGTTCAGACAACTAATCCGATTAACAGCCTTATCTGTTACTCTAGAAGAAGAGGCATTCTAGTTTTCTGCTGGCAATCCAATAGGTTTGATATTCCGAAGTCCCTAACCAACATGATTTTTGTTTTTGTTTTTTGTTTTTTCAAATACAGTGGAGCACCTTTTTCTCTTGGGGTTCAAAGACAATGGATCAGTTTGAACCATTCTAAATTAGCAGTCCAAAACCACCAACTGTTTGTTAAATTTCTGACATTCACCAAGATAGGTGAACTTTGTAGAGTTCATAAAATTGCCATGTGGCCATAAATGGTGAATATTAATGGATCAATGTTATAGAGAATCTTTTGTACCCACTTCATTGGTAAATATTCAGCCCAATACAAGCATATAATGTGTTGAAAAATTAAGAACTGTCATCAACCCTCTAATATAGTAATATATAGTAACTGAAATTAATAGCATGTTTGTAACTCATATAGCATGCTCGTTTTGTGTTGCAATTGGATCAAAGAGATGTGTGAAAAGCCCTTTAAAACATAACCCACTCAAATAAGGATCAATCACTTGCCAAGTGGCCAAATTTCACCAACCCTTGTGAGTGTTGTCAATCCCTAATAACAAAACCGAGTTCGACATTCCTAACCATAATATATATTTTTAAAATACAATGGAACATCTCATTTTCTTTTCTTTTTTTGGGTTTAAAAAAATACAGTGGAGCAGTCTGAAACTTTGAAGAATTCTAAACCAGCAAAACCGTTGATCAGCATTAAACTATCCAACGCATATGATGCTGTAATTATTAATTAAATAATTAATCAGACGACGTGCTTTGCACATTACAGGTAGGCTAGAAATTGAATTAAAAAAAGGATGTTTCCCATGCTATCAGGGTGGGGGAATCTCTCACACTACACCAGTCAGCTGGAAAAAATTTCATCAATAAGGAGCTCACATGGTCAAGGAAGAGAGATAGTATCAATGCAGGCACACATGGCCTAGATGCAAGGATGTGGGAAAGGATCCCCACTCTGACTGAGTTGAACTGGGCCGAGAGAAGACATACAGAGTCCTAACTCTGATCAGGTTGAAAAAAGTTCAGACCAGCCCAAAAGTTCACATAAATGTCCTGATTCTCCAGTTAAGATTTCACAAGATTTAGGACTAATATGGCACATCTTCTGCACGGTAACTGCCTAACATTATATAATTTCAGGCTCAGGCAGGGCCAAGGTCAGTAAACCAAATCCATATACTTCATAACTCAAAACAATCAATCCAAATAAACCTACTAATCTAAGACACTAAATTCTCCAACCCTGTACAAAAGAGAAGCCCTATCAACTTTGTTGGTTCTCAATTTCTCTAACGAAGGTCCTAAAACTTCACCAGGGGAGCATCACTGGAGCTAATATAAATTCACAGATAAGATCAGTAACCCACTTGTAATGCATTATATTATTCCCCCAAAAGGGAGCAATTGAACCTATGAAACTTGAATGTCGTTACACTTGGATTATGGGGTGTACCAGATACCACCTAACTGAACTTCTTCAAAGAAGGGCAGAAAAGCTCTAGTAAATCCCAAATGGATCATCATTTCTTGGATTTCCCAGGAAAAAGGTTAAAAAAAGACACATCTTGCTCCCTAAAGTGATCTGTATAATTCTCAAATCTAAACCAGGACTATCCTACTCACTGAGAAGGTTGTACGAAGGCATGTCTTCTAGCCGTGTAATGTCTTCAAGCAGCAGCTCCCTCTCCAGTTGTCGTCGTGTGGATTTCATCACAGTCTGGCAGGAATTTCAGATTAAAAAAGAGGGACAGGATTACAGAATACAATCAATTAAGGTAATGAAAACAACAAATGAAAGTCAAGATTACTATCATTTTTCTAAAACTCTCCGACTGAAGATGCACATACGTTAAAGTCCATATAAGATGCACGCATAGAAAGCCATTGCTGATCCATTAGCTTGAATGCTATGCAATAGAGGAGGTCAAATGCAGACTCGCTCTCTGTCATATAAATAGAATAGTTACAGTTTTAACCCAAAAAAATAATAAAAAAGCTACACACCTCATGCGTGAAACAAACTGGTTCAACATACAGTGACATGGAACAGATGAGATGGATTCACCTCCAAATTGAGTAAAATTGTAAGCCTATGTCTTGTACATGTCCTCTCTCTTGCATGAACACACCCAATAGTATAGCTGAAGTAATGTACACCCTAACTAAACAATAAACTGCAAACTATAAGTGACTTCAACATTACCTGAAAGTAACTTCAAGAAACTTGCAGCAACTAGTGTTCTTGGATTGGCTACAGGATTGAAAAGGCAACATTTGTCACAGAAAGCAGAAACATTTACTGATATAATTCAGAATATTTTATGGGTGATTTGAATTCAGAATATTTCCAAATTTTTATTGGACAATATTTAAAAATATTTCCCCAAAATTAGCATTACCATACCCATGGATAAACATTCCTCAGTCCTACAGACAAGCTATACTATGGAAGTGAACAGCTTCTATTTCTAATGTTACTCCAAAGGAGATACAAATATATAATTATGTCATTTCTGGAGAATAGCACGTATAAATCGGACTACTCGACCAACTACCATATATTTAGATAAATTGATTTATCCAGCTGTCATGAAATAACAAAATTTCCATAAACATATTCAATACTATACATTGAAACAAAGGAACATTGGTTTCAGAAAAAAAAAAAAAGTACATTGAAAGAACTGTCAACTGATCAGCTCTTTCTTTTTCATCATCTACTTGGGCAAGTAATTGTCACACTTAGATGTAGTTTCAACAGTTTAGGCCAACCTGCCTGTATGCAATGGGTGGTATCAATAACCTTCATAAGATACAAGGTGGCCCAAGTGTAATGAGATTTTAGCAATGTTCCTCAAGTTACAGTTAAGAATGAATTGAACATGGGGAGACACAAACCAGCTTGCAGATCAAGCATCTGAATGAGCATGAATGTGATATTTACACCAGCTACTGCAAATGGGTACTCCCACATGGAGCGGTCCCCTTCCTGCTTTTGGAGAAGATTCTGGAACGCTTTCTGGGAGGAAAGGTTGAGCTTAGACACAGGAGCATGAATAGCAGGGGAAACAAACTTCAAAAAATTTTCTTTTTATATTTAGGGTAAGCATTTATTCAAGGAATATACGAGCACAGGGAATTCATAGCCTGCAACATCCATCCAGCAAGCTGGAAATGGTGTTTCAAGGAGCCAGTGCCTTCAAACCTCTATCATAGCACAGATCTGTGATTTCATAGCCCAGATAGCCAGATACCACTGGCTCACACCTTGGTAAGCCTCTGAAATGTGATATAACACATTGTTCACATATTTATAATCAAAAGCAACATTGTTAAGATCAGGAAGTACCGGATAGTTCCTGGCAAAGAACAATAGGTTCTCCAGTGATATGAAACCACCACCCCTACCAGTAAGAATATATATAGCATAAGCAAAACTCATTCAATAGCTAAAAAAGGGCCCTATAGAAAACCAAGGAAGAACTTGCTTACCTAAAATCTGTAGACGGATCTTTTCCCTGCCAACCCATTTCCTTCCACTGCTCAGATATTAAACCATGAAGTTCTTCCTCAGGAAAGGCAGCATACCACAAAGCCCTTAAAGCTTCCTATAATGGTGAAGCAATAGTCAGTCCCATGGTCAAAAGAAACAATTCATGATTTTTCAGTAATATTGGACTACATGCCACATCAGAGAGGTGGCAGAAAGCAAGGGATCAGTGGGCCGCATGTACCCCTGGGTAATCATGTTCATCATCATGGTTAACCATCAATGCATAATTGGCAAGATCTTCCAAGGGTCAGTGGTAGCTAATGTGAATTCTAAAGGATCGGATGTACTTAGAAGCGCTACCCCACCCCCACCCCCCAACCGAAAAGGTTTCAAAAGCTAGAACATTATCCATAGACTAAAACCTTGGAACATAAATTATTTGTGGAGGGGGTGATGCATGAGCTATCCGATGGAGACCCATGGTATTCCAAGAAATAACATCGCAGGACCAAGAGGGGCAGCCTTAAAGCTGTCCACTAAGTCCTGTTTCAGACTTAGTATTTTACTCTCAATAAGGTGGGCCTAGTTGCTAGTTCAGTTAGTTTCTATTTCAATAAATGTAATGGCCCATTAGTTTGTTTTATTTCATTAGAGGGCGAACCTTGGTGTTATGGTAAGGTTGTCATATTGCAACCTGGTGGTCACAAGTTCGAAACACAGAATCAGCCTCCCCGCATTGCGGGGGTAAGGCTACATACATTCTGCCCCTCCCCAGACCCTGCAGTAGCGGGAGCCTCGTGCACTGGAACGCCCGCAAAAGCCACACCAGCAGTCTATGTCGATTACAGGCTTCCAGCCTATGTTGACATCTGTTTTTCCTTTCTAATTAAACTTCCATTATTATTCAGAGTCAGCCACCGACTGGAGTTTCTGTTTTCCTAGTCGGATGGCTTTCTAGCTGTCTTTTGTTTCTATAAAAGCAGACTAAGGCTGCATTGTAAAGACTACAAAATTATTATCGAATGAAGTATGGCTTTTTTCTTTTTATGCTCTGTGGGATTCGGTAGCCGGCTGTGAGATTTGGCTGCTAGTGGGAACCTAGAAGGGTTGATGGGAGTTCAACAAGTTCCTAGGTGAGATGCCTGAGGTCCATATCTTTATTTCTGTTTATGTTCTTTCTCTTCAATCCTCAAGTAAGTTGCTGTTACATTATTTCAGATCTGTTACCATTCATTCATCATCTTTTACTTTCTGTTTTTGTTCACCCACTCATCCCCCTATCCTGTCCATTAATAACAGAGACTGTAAATGGTTTCTGATTGCACTATTGCATCAAAACTAATGCCTGTTCTGGTCCTATCCAGATCACTGCCAGAATCTCTCCCCCATCAGGGGAAGAGGGTGTGGTGGAACCCAACCCCCGTCCCACCACCCCCCCCCCCCCTCCTTCTTTCAAGCTAAGGCATGCAGTGCACACATAGGAAAAAAGCATCCCAACATAACTGAAGACACATTACCTGATGTTCAGGCCTTGAACTATCGTACGAAACATTTATGCGGCTCAGTAGCCTATGCAAACATTCCTCCTGAAAGCATGAAAATCCACAAAAAAACCTCAGTTTCTACGGACAATCATTTGTAGATCACTTGGTGTGTACCGAAACAAGATACACTTTGTGTGTACCAAAACAAGATACTCACTCCATGATGAAAAGCAATTAGTTTTATCTAAATTTTTTAACATAAATTTAAACAAAAAGGAACATGACATAAAATGGATCTGATCTACTAATTGATACGAATGAAACCCAGAAAGTAGCTCCACAGGACATTAATCCATGGAAATTGGATCAGTGGAACCTCAAGGCACCATACGAAATAAAGCACAACCATCCTTATTCTGTGCACCTCAACACCCATTAATGACTATTATCCCTTGGCCATCATTGTCCCCTACTTATTCCATTCTGTACTGTTTGATATTGCGCATTATCAAATAGGCCATTGCAATGCAATTTACGTTTCCTAGCAATGACAACTTTTCAATATACCTCATCCTGAATGATTACTCAATATAGGGATGCCAAATTTACATCTTTGGTTTGCTTTTTCTACCACAATTTTTAAACTTCTAAATTTCCAAATTATGTATATGGGGGGTCATGTGAGGTAACCATTTGCTCATAATTACATTGCCAGGATTTTCAATTCTTTAGTCAATTTTAGAGACAACCAATAAAAAGGTATGAACTTCGCTCTTGATGTTTTAGTAATGATCATGCAGTACTATTAGTGATTATTAATCACCCACAAGAGCATTTTGTAATTTTCATCTGCTTAACTCTATTACTATTGTTGCTGTTTTAAAATTGAAGGTAGGGTCGCATATCATTTATGTTGCTTACTTAAAGCCACAAGATCTATGAAAACTCAACCAGTAGTCAGGACAGTACTTTAGATTTAGGCAAAGGATTCCCACAATGCCAGAGTGGGAAACAGGACCATTGAGAGGGAGTGAGTTGGGGATCATCCAGCAGGGGGCCCACATTTGTCCAAGGAGAGAAAGAGTGTCAGTAGTGAGTCCCATAGCTCATTATTTGAGAAAAATGTGAGTGCCTAGCCATGCAAGAAAAAGCCTACCGCTATATAGAGACGATCTGTATCTCAACCTAAACAAGCATGTCAAAGACATGAAAAACGGAAGGGAAGAATAGCGAACAAAACTACCTTGTGGGGATTTTTTTCCGTTTAGATTTATCAAAGTCCCTTGGACGGTGAAATGTCTTTAGGAGCTCTTCAGAGTGCTTATCTCTTTATGATGCATTATCTTAGATAAGTTCTAAACAAATGAAATGTCAAAAGGCATATTATGACAATCCTAATCAATGAAAAACATTTAAACATAGACAATACTCAGGTTTGGCATGTAACTTCATGCTTCTTAATATCTTTTTACAACTCTGGGATTCTGTTATTAATTTTTGAAGAAAATTGGTATCAACAGTATCAACTACCTAGAAAAATGGTAAAAATTGATTGTCACAACCTGTCTATTTGGAAAACAAGTGGACATGAGCTTAGCCAAGAAACTAATCTCGATTTCGAGGTAGGTGTCAGGCCCGAAACGGAGATGTTTCGGATCTCATTTCGAGGTTTCGATACTGGATTTCGACCCTGGGTCTCCCCGGGTTGAAACCCAGTGTCGACCTGGGTTTCGCTTTTCGGCCAGGCCCGAAATAGAGACAACTCAGAGATTTCGGTCAGTTTCAAACTAAAACTAGAACCATGAGCTTAGTTGAACTCGACAGGATTTTTTTGAACGGCTTATAGAAAATTTCACCTTAGAATTATAATGTTAATACTAAATAGCATTAATATCAAAACTACAAGAAAGATTTATTTTATTAATCTTTTCCATGGAAGATTACTGTAAGAAACGATTTACATTTCTATTTCTTATTTTTCTTAACTATGCCTTTTCTTTGTCAATAAAATTCCCACCATTTACAGTCTCCAGCAAAGGAGACAAGGGCAAGGGGGAAGCTCATCTACCTTTTATTTTTTGGATAGGTAAGCCCCAAGGAGATTGAAGCTCATCTACCTTACCATCACTCATCCAGATGACTTCCCTTGCTGAATAGAAGAGGAAGCTTCTGCCCTTTCCCTTCTTTTGAGTCTACGTGCTTCTGCTTAGTTTGTCGTTAATATGCTCCTTAAGCATACAGAAATTCCAGATATCACTCCTAAACAACCTTGACCCACCCAATCTCGACTTCGAAATCAAAATTCTAAGACTAAAGTGGATGGAAGGCCGACATCTCAGTCTCGTGCCTTCGTTCCATCGGTTTAGGTATACAGTAAAATACCTGCCTCGAAGACCCTGACTTGTAAGGCTATATAACAAAGAATTCCTTATAGATAACCTATTAGGGGCTGGAAGGAACATTTCTGAGCAATTTGACATGCATGGTCAATTGCACCTTGACTAAGTCTTGGCATGGCTTCTGCTCTTGTTTGCATCAGGTTATATGTTAAACCATTTCTACGTAAAGTCAACAGGACTCAGATGAGTTGACATGACTCGCCCTGAGGTGAATTCCGAAGGCAGATTCATCTTGTAAGAACTCATAAGGTCAACAGAGTCAAATTGATAAAAAGTTGTTTTTTTTTTTTTTTTTTTTTTTTTTTTGGAGGGGGGGTACCTGTTCATATAAATTGCTTCTCAAGAGTGTCGAAAAAATTGAACCTCAAATTCAACAGACCTGCATAACTTATTACCTGTGCAGGGGTCAAATCAAATGAAGGGCGACCATCACTCTCTCTTCTCTGAGCGCAAACACAAGACAAGCCTCTGCCAAGCCATGCTGCCGATCCTGCCACAACCTCAGCTGGAGCAACACCAAACTGCCAGCTATTGGACTAGGAATGTCTAAAGTTTTACCAAAAATAAGTACTAAACTAAGAAAAAGAGAATTTCTCCAGGACCAAAGAAACCCACCCATCCTTAACATGTTCAAAGCTAAATAATCACAGCCTATGCATAGACAGTATAGTCCTAATGAACAATTTGAGAAAACATCATTCCAGTCAGCCAAATTTTAGTCAGACTGCATATCAAACTATTAAGTTCCAAATATAATTTACTTCATAGGAACTATATTGTTGAAGCATAGGTCAAATACATATTGATAAGCACTTTCAAAGACAATAAGTTACACAAAACCAAGAGAGGGTGATTTGATGACAAGCAAAAGTTTAAGACTACCAAAGATCAACTGCACATCATGAACCATCTCAATGCATAAGTTCACACATTAATTAGGCAAACTCTATAGCCATCTAATCAAAGCATCGATTGGTTGTCTGCCATAGTAGGAACCAAGTGATTTCAAACCCCTCCAATTATTTTAGCCATTGACCATGTTATAACCAAGCAGTTTCCAGATATGGCTTTATTGGTAAATAGGCAACTCAACCACAGGTCTGAGGAATGACAACTCAAAGACTGTACCATCAAAATAAGGCAATCATTTACAAGCAATTGGTTGTCAGTAAGGTCAAAAGCATTAAAAAAACATCGAGTCAATGTTTTCCACTAAACTATCAAAGTGTAACATAACTGATCCTATGCATTTATATACTTCTTCCATAGTTCAGGCACAGAGAGTGAAAATTAGCTCATATGAAAGAGCAGCAAAAGAATAAACACATTACAGTAGGGAGATAAGATGAGGGGTCTACCATTTTTGGGGCGTTGTATAAGATATCTATATTCCATGTTTATAGGCTATTAACATAATTATATTCTTCAATAACTTTCTTTGCATACATCATAATATCTATTTAACCAGCCATCCTTCACCCGAGAGGGTGAATGTCTAGGAGACAATTACATTGGCTTACTATCGAGAGAGGTTTAGCAAGATTAAGGGAAAGAGTCAAATAACAAAAAGGCAGATTCCTCAATTCTGATCTGATGCATAGTACCGCTTCTTTTTTTCCTTTGCCCCCTCTTCTAAACAAAGAAGCCCCACAGGCTGAATGCAACTCTCGAATCCTAACATCATTGGGGAGGGAGACTCATCTTTCATCATTGGGTGGATAGCATCACCAAAAGAATGGCCCTGGAAATATGCATTTCATTAGAGATATTACGTATATGACCCTCAGGTAAATATTTCAATCCATTTGAAGCCAAGTGGCACAAATGATATCGCATATCTGATGGCCAAGCAAGGTAGTAGTCACAGGCAAAGGCGGGGTTCTGGCATTTTTTCCCTTCGTGAATGATCATGATGTAATCTTTTTAGTTATTTTAGTGTTTATTTATAGAATGTTCTAGTCACAGAGGCTTCCACCATTCCCCTTCCTGCTTGTGCTTCTATTATCATTCTTGCATGATTCATTGTTGTCTTCGAAAAAAAAATCCAAGTCCAAACTTTTTCCTTTGGTGGGAAGGAAGGTCCAAACCTATGAAAAATTAAAAACGCAGAAAATAAATGACAAACCTAACAGATGAGCTAACTATGGCTCTCTTCACAGTCATGCCTAGCTTCTAATTTGCAACGTTTGTTTATTAGGTCCTCTAATTATGGCTCTCTTCACAGTCCTGCCTGCAAACTAATGCTGAAAAGCTGATATATCTCCATGACTGCTCAACTTATTAAAGGCTTAATGTCCGTGAGGATTACTCATTGCTCATAATAAACTCCTTTATTTTAGCTTCCCTGGACCTAACTCTCAAATTTCCCCAGGAACCAGTTCAGGACAGGCTTCACAATATCCTACCACAAGTCCACAACCGTATGCAAACTGTACCCTACCCTCCCCACCCATCTCATCGTAGGATACAGTGGGGCAGTTAGACATGCAATAAGATCCCAAACATCCATCTTAATAGTTAATACCAGAAAGAGGCCAGCAAAACGAACAATGTCATTTTGGGTAACCCCAGAAGATGGGCATATAGGTCAGCACATCTAAAAGATTTTAAAGTTCTTTATGCTTGCTAAAAGCTTGACCATAATTCAACAAGGAGGGGCATTCATCAAATTAACTGTTAGTCACTTTCTTTCCCCCCCCCCCCCCCCCTTTTTTTTTTTTTTTTTTTTTTTTTGGCGGGCGGGGGGGGGAACCTTAGGCAACCGGAAATAAATGCTGCAAAAACTTGAACCGATCCTATACAACCAGGTCACTGTCACCCAAACTTCACGGGTGAGGCCTGTATCAAAGTCCCTCAGATTCCTCGTATTTGCTTCTTTCACCTACCCCAATTTGAAGATATCACTTGATGTTTCTCCATTTCACCATCAGCCAAGTACCAAAGAATAAAATGAGCTAAAAACCATTGTAACCTCTTTTTTTTTTAGAGGGTGGGGTAGGTAGGCCCCAAGGAGAGTTAAATTCATGACCTCTTCATACAAGGTGTTGGTCTTTGCCAACTGAGCTATCCCCCTTGGTGTAACCATTGTATCCTTTTATTTCCAAGCATAACTGCACAAGTATTCCAGACGAATAAATCCTCAAATTACAGAAGTTAATTCAATCACCCGTTTAAATGATGGCATGCACACATAATGAGCTAATAACCGTTGTATCCTCTTATTTCCAAGCATAACTGCACAAGTATTCCAGACAACTAAATCCTCAAATAACAGAAGTTGACCAATCACACATTAAATGACACAATCACACATGTGCATGAACTTAAATTGAAAGAGCAGGACCTGTGAAAAGACTAATTCTTGCGCAGGGAAGAACAGAGAGGATACAAACATATCTCGCAAGTTTAGGATGCAGTATTGGAATTTAATTTCTGATTTCTGAAATTTCAAAGTACTGCAAGCCTCGTATCCAAGAAATTTCAGATAAGTAAAGCTTACAGAAAAGATGTAATTCCACCACGCTACAAGTGGGAGAAAATTTTACAGCAACAGTATATAATCGAGAACAAAGTGCAATTTCACCAAATCATATCTTGGAGGAAACAAATGCCGACTTCATTCCAGAGAATCTAAATCAAAAGGATGGATGGAAGAAATAGAAATGAGGAATGCGGTGTTAAAAATAATTAAGTTTCAGATCATCAAATTAAAAAAATTCTCGAAACTAATGAGAAAACAAAAAAATAAGACAAGATAGTCATTCTCAAAATAATGGACAAAGTTAGAATTTTAATCCGTTTCAGGGAATAGGAAGTGGAAAGCAGCATACGAGCGGAAAATGAATAATTTATGACCTACCGGATGGTGAGTGGCAAGACCCACCCCGTTCCAATCCTTGAGATATCCTCCTCACAGCGACGAATGACTCACCACGGTCATCCATAGCTTCCGCTACACCATTGCTACACCACTCTGATCCAGAACCAAACACCCACCGAATCTTATACAGAAATACAAAATAGAGCTAACGACGAGTACTCCTGAGATTAGTTCAAATGAAATCACCAAGAATCCTAACCAAATCCCCTAAAAACAGCCACAAAATGGCAGAACTACATGCCGAAAACTTCCTCAGAATCCAATCAAATCTCCTTGAAATCTTCAACAGCGCTGAAACTCCAAAGAACAAAGTTAAACTGCCTTTGGAGAGTTTAAACAATAACAACCACTCCACAGCAATGAAAGACTATACACGAAACAAGCTAAACAAAGAATGTCTCTCAGGACTTCAGCCATCAAGAAATATTAATCAGATCAAAAGATATTAATCGATCTGATGAAAGAGTAAATGAAAGAATCTTTGTAAGGACAAGAGGATTTAGGGTATTTTCCGAAATTTATGACTCCATGATCTGCAACAGAAGCGCCATTGAAGGGAAGCTATGAACTCTTTGAAAGTGCATCTCTGTCGCACTATTTTTGGATAAATCGTTAATGCTTTTGGCGTCTCTTTCTTCAGGTGGCGTTTTCGCCTTTACGAGATCGGGAGATTGCTTTAAAAGACCGAATGTGTTATTACAAAGTACAAGACCGCCTTCTTTTTTTCTTTTTTCTTTTTTTCTTTTTTCTTTTATTACTTTTTAATACTCCAGAATTGCTTGTCGGAAGTATTAATTCTAAAAGCTAAAAGCCAGACACGTGGATGGGACCCTCGGCATGTATCAGGCTTCATCCGTCTCCACCATTTTAACATGTTGCTATCTATTTAATTAATTGGTCCCTCACTGGTGACGAGGTATGGATACATTTATATTTGATCCAATCAATTTCAATCTATGATCGTTCTTATGTTAATCAAATTAATGGTATGCGTGAGATTGTATGATAGCATTGTTATAGAGGTATTCTGTGTAATTTTTAAAAAAACAGAGTAGTTCTGTGTATTTTCACTACAGTAGAAGGGGTGTCTGTGTAATTTACACCCTTTAATTAATTGGTCCATCATCGGTGACAAGGTATGGATATGTTTATATTCAATTCAATCAATCTCAATCTATAATCGATCTTATGTTAATCAAATTAATATATAGACTTTTTCAAAATGTAAATAAAAATAGAGAAATGTAAGGTTTCGTATATCCATAATTCTTCTCATGTTGTGGAGTTGATACATTTTAAAAGGTTCTTATTAAGCTTATGATTACCCATGTAGATGAAGACGATGATGGAAGTAACGAATGGAAGATATTTTAATGTTTTAGGTTTCTAGTTTTAAGGTTATATTTGTATGGTTTAAATTAAAATTTAGTTCGGCTTAAAGGTATATTTAGATCATTCAGTTTGTTCGATCGGGCGATACCTTTGCACCGTGAATGTCCGTTTAATAATTGATCTGGGTCTAAGCCCAACATGTTTAATAATCGGACCAATCAGTCTTGGTCCAAAATCGATGGAACTATATAATGCGGGCCTGAAATTGACACCCCTAAAATATAAGCTATTGACCTGATGGTTGAGACGAAAAGGGCTTGTGTCCCAATGTAAGGTTATAATTGTAATTAAGAGTCTCAAAAAAAAATACTAAATCATGAAAGAGCTCAATAAATATTTTATTTTATTTTATTTTATTTTATTAGAAAAAGATTTTCTGCAATGATAGTGTGAGAGAATCTCCCATGCCATGAAAGGTGACATGGTCAAAGAGAAGAGAATATTAACAAATCTCATAAATGTGGTGATCACTTTCCCTACTTTCCTTTAGAGAAAGTCTCTGTTTTTCATCCACCATTCATATGTCATTGTTACTCCCTTGACCGAATGTTGAAACTACTCTTTTTCAATATTCTTGAAATTCCATCCAACCACCCACTTTTGGTGGTTGAGAGATCACCATGAGTGGAGGAAAACTAAGTTTATCCATTTTTATAAAAGGTTTTTTATGGGTGGATGATTCGAGACTATGGGTCCCTTAGTTTTTAGAAATCCCTTAAAATTTTTTTTTTCTATTTTTGAAATAGGAAACGATTTTCATACACTGGTCATGTATGTACATTGTCAAGGTATCAGTGTTTCATTTAATAGGGGAGAAATAATTTTGAGATTACACTTCTTCATCTGACAGTTAAAAGGATTGATATAAAACTTTTTGCCTTTTAAATATCTATGATCGCTGCCTTAGTTGATCTCAGTTTTTTTTTTTTTTTTTTAACTCACTTCTCCAAGATTTAAATGAAAGAAGAAAAAAAAAAAATTTACGATGAAGTCATAAAATGCTCTAAAAAAATCATTGGTGTGCGCCATATTACACTCCCTCTTTTCATATACGTGGGTTCTTATATACGAATCGTGCAACGTCCCCCCCTCATATTTCTATTGGTTTACATGGGGAATTATGTTCCACACCGAAAGCGTGGCAATACTCTACTAGGTAATGAAGTGGAGGATCTAATGGGAGAGCACTCCTATAGTATCACATATATACAACATAAATAGTATTAATAACAATTCATCTAAGAGATGATTGGCAACCATATGATGAAGTTGGACCACTAAACTTTCATCCATCTAATGGAAATTAAGGGAAAGAAAGTCACTAGCTATCACTATACATACCATATTTATTTTTTTCATTCACCCAAAAAAAAATGGGAAAGAAAGTGAATATTTTCAATCGAAATAACAAATAAATAAATAAACCCTAACATGGCTTATTACTACTAACTACAAATCATTTCAAATTTGATTTTTAAATTTCACTGTACTAACATCAAAATCCTTTAGATTTGCAAAGCAAAACAAAAATTACATAAGAAAAGTATAATTAATAAAGTATAATTAAAATTTTAAATAATTTATACTATCATATTACATAGCCTCTAACTCGCTGTATGAGAAATTAAAAGAAAAAGAAGTGAAATTTTTTAACTTAAAAAAGAGAGAAAAGAATAGTGGCCCTTTCCTATATAAAAGAGGGTTTTCTTTCCTCCATTTCGACCTTTTTTAAGTCAAGGAAAAAAGTGAAGTTAGAAAGCCAATCAATGGAATTGGCACACTCCGATCAGTGGGGTAAATCTTTGGCTCTATCGAACATATAACGAATTGGAGGTAGTATTCTACTGATGTCAAATCATGGACCGAATCCTTCAGCCTTTTTCTATGTGTTGGTGTTCTATATGACTGACGTAAGACTTGACTTCCTAAGTATTACGAAGGTTCAATGAGCAGCATGCGGAATCTCTCCACTATCTCCTCTCTTCAACTTTAGACATATGAGTTCACCTGGTGGTAGCAGCTTTATCAGCGAATTTCCCATATGAGTAGGAGCTTTTCGAAGAAATAGCTTTGTAGCCACATTAACAGCGATTGGGATGATTTTAGGTGGGTTTATTGATAACCAGATTCCTCATATTATATGCTGCGATAATGCAATTCTCCAGAGAATGAATTACTAATCATAAAGCTCGCGACATACATAGCACCCGAAACAACTGAACTACTCTGTATTTGAATTATGATTGTCTTGGCGTCCATAAAACAAAGATCTCAAGGACAAATAAACAAGAGAATATGGAACTAAACTTTATGGCTATTTGAATGAGATTTCATTTTACCACCATCTGAAATACGTAAAACTTCGATTGGTGAAACAAAGATTCTCCATTTTCTTACTTTTATAATCATTACGTCATTTGCCATCACATGACTAACTCCAAAGCATTCCATATTTGGTTATTAAGTTACATTTTACTTTGCCTCCAAATATCTTGCATTAGAAAAGTAAAATAAAAATTACATCTAAAAAATATCGTTACTAATTATGCTCGAAAATTTAAGTGGTTTATACAATCATATTAAGCAATAGCTATATAAATTTCTTTTTTAAGTTAGAAAATTTTATTTTCTTCTTTTTAATTATCCCTGTAACCAAACTGAGCCATAATGATTCTCTGAAGAAAAAAAAAAAAAAAAACCAATTTCACTTTCCTTTATTTTCTTTTCTGGGTAACAAACCAGAGCAAGTCAAAGGTTATAGGCCCCCTCCTACATGGTTGGGTCCAATGGTTCATTATCACTCTTTACAATGCATGCAACTTAAGCAACATTTGCTACTCATTATTCAACTTTCGGCCAAAAGATTCCTTTATCCATGGAAAACCTAAATAGTACCAAATAAAGCAAAGACATGATATAGGTACACTCATGGGTTCACAAAGCTAAAAGCATAGGAGAATGGAGAAAGGATGGTCCCTATGTCCTATTACCTTGGTTGGACAATATGACCCAAACCAGGTCTTAATAGTCAGGGTGGTTCGACCAAGGATTTATTGAGTGGTATTGATAAGCATCGAATAGATTGGTGTTAACCAGTTCGACCGATCTGATATCGATTCTTGAAACCTTGGTTTTGATTGTAAACCAATCGTCTGGTTCAAATATTCAGACCATGATCCAAGCATGACTAACCAGACCACCAGTTGAACCTAAACCGGTTTGGATTTTGGAAATGTTTAAAATGCTTTGTCAGATAAGAAGTCACATGGGATGTTGGTAGAAACGACCATTGATGAGATCTTATGTTGTGAGTTTTGACACAAATTTACTAATTTAGTGGTCCACTTGAGTCATTATGGTCCACCCACATTGTATCATTCAATGAACCTATCCTTAAAGTGGACCTAATTTTAGTGGTTGTTTACCAAAAAAAAAAGGGACTAAAATTGGAAGGGGGAGAACTAAAAGGACCCACCCATGGAACAAATGCTGGTGCTAATGAGGTGAAGGTTGAAATTTTGGGACTTTGATGATTAAGGGTATATTTGGTTTTGCATTTAGGGTTTTTATTTCTAGGTTTCTATAAGCCAGCTTTGAGTATGTTTCCAGTAATCAAAATTGATTTCTATGGATTCTAATCCTGATCTAACTGGAATCGATCTAAACCTAGAAAACAATTACGAATCTATGGAATTAGATTAAGGATCGCCCAATTGGGACCGAATTCGACATGAATTGATTTTCTGATGCCTGGTGGAAGGAGAAGGTTTATGGGCTCTCAAGGTAGCCGAGGAAAGATTCCTGACTTTCTGATTGGTCCCACCTCATGTCTAGAGCTGGTTTATGGAAACGCATAAGTAGAAGTCTGATAAGCTCTCCCAAATATGCACTAGGTAATCTTTATGTAGAAATCGTATCATAAACACGATGCAAAAATGTAAAATTAAATAGAAAAAAATATCACACAATGCGAAGATATATGTGGTTCAATATGGATTTCTTTTCTACATCCATAATGCGATGAGATTTGCTTCAGTATTAATAGAGAGATGGAACTCGTCAAGCCCTTTAACTTATCACATATTATGTTAATCCAATCTATCGCCCATACACTAGATTAAACCTTATTAGAAACATAATATACCATAACGCTTTCGCAACTGATGTTTTCGATGGCTCCATTCTAGGTAGCTCTCATTCTAGCGATAAGAGCATTTTCCAAATGGTAATTACACTCTGGCCAGAGTCTCAATCTAGCGGCAGGTAATCCTTTCTTAGAGTCTCACTCTACTTCATGTAGTCCTACTCCTAGGTATCCACTTTCGTCACTTGAACTCGTGACCTAGTAATTGGTTTTAATGCCAAATGTTAGGTACCTGATCAATAAGCAAAAAGCCTCAAGAACTGATAAAACACATTAAATAAAATCCTTAACATATCATATACTAGATTGGTTTAATCTAACATCCATAATTAAGATTTGTCTCATTAAGCACATAACATCTTGTTACAAAGAAAACCAAAACTATATATTTATTATGAATCTTATACAAATATATTTATTGAAATAGCCCTAAGGGCCTCTAATATAAAACATCTTACTCCCAACACTTTCTTGTATTAAAAGTTATCTTACATTAATCTAACTTATTTGGATGAGAATTTCTAAGCATGATGAAACCCAAAACCCCAAAAGCATACCCCTCTAACATGAACTGACATAATTGCCAAGTAATCCCTTAGATTGCATGCTAATCCTCTAAGTTGATTAAGGGTTGCTTATCTGCCCAACATTCTTTCTTAATGAAATCAAAATATAAAATTAAGTATTTAAAAAATATATTAAACTAAAATGGAATACGTGGATCTTCATAGCCAAGATGATTATTGCATCCCCCTAAATATTCTAGTTAGGTCGGTGACTATCCAAGTTATTGCATGAAAATTCCCAAAGTCTAGGTTCTTGGGCATATATTATATAAAAATAATATTTCTAGGGTTACAACCATATAACAAAGAGGAACATTGTTCAACGTAATCTCCAAGATTATAGTCAAACCCTCTAGATTTGTCTAACACAAATATTAAAAATTGGGAAATTTTTTTTTATCCACTTACGTCTCTTGTATCCTCTCACATGGGATGAAACGAGATGGAGCAGGGGCACAGTCAGACGGAGAATCCCGACCCTAATCACTATATAGTCATAAGAAAAGAATCCTTTTACCATCAATGTGAGAATCTATTCCTACACCTTTTGGCATTCTCACATTTTCTCTTTTCTTTCTAACCATGTGGGTTCTTGAGGAGTATTTATACCGTCGACCAATAGAAATGTGACATGTGGACGTCCTATGAGCCCCCAAGTGATCGGGGGAAAATCATCTTTTCCCATTGAACCATCCTCAGGGACACATCCATCATTATTAGCTTAAATCAAGGGCAAAATCATCCATCAGAATTCTGCATTGTACTCCAAAGACCGGTGCGGTACCCATTGTTGACGTAAACATCAGAAGCCTTATAAATAGTCTCAAGCCTCAAAAGTCAAATCACTTCACAACTTGCTAATAGTTTTAGTGTTTCAATAAAACCATTCTAACACCTCGATATCTCTATCAACTTTACTTTCTACCCCCGTTTTCATATACTTCTGATCGGCTTTCCCGAAAGGATCGACCTCACTATTTGTTTGTTGCCTAGAGTCTTGATTTAAACATCAAAACGACTCTAGGGCTATAAGCCCGACTTATTTTATCCTGTTAGGTGGATTTTACATCAAAAGACCTCGACACGAATTCTAACAGTAACGACCCCTATTAGTGATACCATTTTCCAATGCCCCCTATTGATATGGCATGAGATCTCTCCCTACACTGGCATTGTGGGAAACCTCCACCCATGGTTATATTACCCATTGGCTATTGTCTTTGTTTTCCTTCTTAAGAATTTCAGGATTTGACAAATAACTCACCAGACAGTTGTATTGGTATTCTTTGCGACCATGGAATTATGAAAGCTACAACTTGGAGTTGTTTTCAACGGAAGAAAAACTTTAAAATATGGGGATGATACACTGTTGTCACAACTACAAATCTCCAATGGTCTATCTTATGGAAGCCAATCGGATGGTTACCATTTCATTGTATCTCTCTCTCTTTTTTTTTTTCATTAAGATCTTAATACTTACTGGTTCATCTATTGATTAAGAGATGATGAAGTTTAACTTTTCATAATTAACATTGATCAGTTCAGGAATCAAGTATGCATGTTTTACACAGGATCATCACTTGTTATGAGAAGGTGGGACCCCCCCACCCCAACCCCCCTACAGCCATATGATATAGATTCATGATGGTTGTGAAGAATAAGATTCAAATTAGGTCAAAGTATATTGAAAATGCAAGGACCAAAAATAAAAATGTGTTTTGGCTCATCATAGGATAGCTAAGTGGGCCTTGCGGTATCCAAAGTGGGGTTTCCCTAGGATTTGATTCTTATTATTTTTAAATATTTCGGCCTTGAGAAGATGAATAAAATTACCCTTTGAATGAGTTTGCATGAGAAAATTAGTTTTTTATTTTTATGAAAATAAAAAATTGTTACCCATTTCTTATTTTCTCTTATTAAAATGAGCATTAGGTAGGACGGCAGAGGTATACTATCTTTCAAGACTTTTCTTATTTTCTCTTATTAAATAAGAAAAGATATGGATTTTGAGTGCTAGTTTGGGGGAGATCTTTGTTTCGATTCTTCCCGTCCCCATCCGTTGGCTCCCCTTTCGGGGGATTCAAATCGTCTCATTCCTGAGATTCGGGAGGCGTGACGGCGACCCCACTGGATGGTCGCCATGTGGAGGTCGGATGAATCCGACCCCTCCGTTCGAGCCGATAAGCCGAGCCGACAAGAGAGTGTCGACTCGAACGGAGGGGTCAGATGAATCCGACCCCCACATGGCGACCATCCAGTGGGGTTGCCGCCACGCCTCCCGAATCTCAGGAATGAGACGATTTGAATCCCCTTTCGGGGGTCTCCTTACAAAACTTTTTTTTGATGATCAGTTAGTTATGGGCTGGGCTGGTGGGCTTCAACTTGGGAACAACTTTGTTCTCCTGCCCATTTTGGACCCAAATGTTTGAGCCCTTGAATCCGAAGCAATAACTGTTTGGTCTACAATCTGGATCAGTTGGATGTCCTTCAAAACTGCAGTTTTCAAGGGTTAGGTTTCCATGCTGCAGATAGCATGCAAGATGGCTAAGATTGGATTGTTAATGTCAATTTAAAGAACACAAAGATGCTTAAGGGACTCCATAAAAGGATTTTGATAAAAGCTTCTTTCCCTCTCAATCCTCAACACATAGGGGCTCATGTCCACACTAGCAATCCACGTTTTAAGGGGGATTAAAGTGAATAACTAAATATAACACTTGGGTTAAGGGTCAAGTTGGTCATCGGATGCGGAGGGATTGGTATCTACCTCTTGTTCAACTTTGCCAAACTCTTTCCTACTACTTCTACTACTACGTAGTAGGGCTCTCGCTTCCGCATCTACTTAGTTAGCATCCCAATTCTGCGTACCCCTGCTTCCTTTAACATGCTAATACACAAACTACTAAAGCTAGTAAGCTAGTATACACAAATTTGCCCGATTGCTTTAGCAGTCACCTTACCCAAACCCGTTACTCTTTTCTTTGCACTTGGCCACATCACTTGCAAGCTCTTTTAATGAGGTCATTTTTGTAGTTATCTTATCCTTCCCCTCTCATCCTTGAATGAGAGAGAGAGAGAAGGGATTTAAATTTCAAGGAAGAGAGAGATAGAGATAAGAGTACACACCGCTTGTGTGTACTTGGCTTGCACAAATTCCAAGTTGGAGGTTGGGGACCGGCTCAATTGGATCCTAGCAAACCTGGCCTAGCTGAAGTTGAAGTAGGGCTCAAGACACTTCAATTTTCATGGTTTTTTCCGAATCATGAGGCTGGACAGTTAGCTGAATTTTATTCCCATTTTTTTATTACAAAATATCAATATTTCTCCCCCAAAGACTACCTGATTAGAGAAATTAATCCCAAAAGGGTTTAAACAGGAAATAGACAGTCCAAATGAATACTTACAGAACCATGCAATTTGGAGCATTATGTACCAAACTCAACAATACTAAAACCCAATATAGTTCGATTCAGACCATTTTTTTGGTCCGATCTGATCTTTTTATAGATGAAATGAAATAGAGGACCTGCACAGTTAATGTGAGTCTTTATTAGACTAACATAAAAGCAAGTAGTTCTAAAAAATAAAAATAAAAATAAAAAGCAAATAAACCATATTAAAATTTGAGAGAATCTACATTTTTAATGGTGTCCAATTTCACTAACCCCAACTGCACTCAATCCCCCTCGTTAGCCTGTTTATTCTGTTGTACAATTTTCTATGCAAATGATATTTTTTTATGAAATTTTACTCCGTGTAAAATTTTCCTATTCTTTTAATACATTTCTTTATGTCAAAACAAACGCCAAACGATTCTATTTACAGGAAACTTCTTTTTTTTTTGTCATTTTACATGGAAACAAATGGAGCTTTATCGAAAATGGAGGACCAACACTATTAATGCAGGTTCTTATTTTACTAATCCCAAATTATATAAGCCCCAATTTACACAATTAAGGACTTGTACTGTAATGGCAGTTTCCATATTGCATAGATTGGTAATTACATGCTCCAGAGTCCAAAATAGCACAAGTATTCAAATCATACTGCATCAAGCCAAACCAGAACCAGTTCTTGGTTCCAGAAACCGTATATCTTGGGTACCCAAGCAAAGAAAGCTCAATAACAAGGGAAAGGGCCATGACCCAATCAACCCCTTTCTGTAGGTAAGATTCATCTGACCTTTCCCCAATAGGTGGGTGCATGGAGAGAGTATAAGGTCCAACCAATCAAGATAGGACCATTCAGAGACAACTAGTGTTGGACACAGAGAGATGATGTGACAACAGTCAACAAAGGACTGCTAGTCAAGTAAAAAATTTCATACTTCCCTTCAACATATATACTTTGTCATTACAGTTATCATATAATACTGCTTGTCAAGTAAAAAAAATTTCATACTTCCCTTTAAGATGTGGATGTTTGGATGTAGTAGCTCCAGAAAATCAATAAAGGATTTGACATTTAACTTGTTCTAGAAAAAGTTGATATGAAATTGATAAACACAATTCATTCTGTCAGTATTACCATGTTGAGAAGTATGAATGCATTATAGCAGTATTGCTTGTGTAGGGAAGTTATATATATATATATATATATATATATATATATATATTTATTTATTTATTTATTTATTTATTTATTTTTTTCGACAAGTGTAGGTGTAGGATCAGGTAAACCAATCAACAAAGGGCTCCATGATGTTTCTGTTGGAAATGAAGAGCTGACATGATTACACTATTCAAGTCAATATCACTCTTTGTGATTAACACACTATTATTATTCACTGCATTCGTTACATTCAAACCACAGTTCGATCAACTACTGCAAATGACTATAGAAAGGACTTCTTTTGGGCCCACAGAACAGTCAAATTGGAAAAACAAATTATAGAAACTAAAAATTATAACTAGCTGCTCATAAGTTCGACTTAAATGACTTCTCGAAAAAAAAAGTTTAAGTCTGCAAGTTAAAACTGAAACTTTCACCAAATAGGCATATAAAGCAAAAATGTACCAACCCCCAACCAAAAAAAAAAAAAAATTAAATGCACAAATCTATTAGATACGATACAAACAATGTATAAAACGTACAACTAGAAGGTATTAATAGCAGGTATATATGGAAAGGGACAATACATAACATTTTTTTTTTTGATACTTGGGACAATACATAACTTGGTTTAAAAGCTATATACGATTGCAACCTTACATAATATAAATGATAATTTAGATATCTCAATTACGGAGAAAGATGCACAAACCTATTAACAAGCATCTTAGGGACAACCATCAAAATAAGAACAGCAACAGGACCATGGGCAACTTAGCCATAGCATCGGATTGGGTCATTGCAGCCTTTCCCAGCAGACTGCTTGAACCCAAATCGGCCACCTTTTTCAAGATACTGTTGGTGGTATTCCTCTGCTCTGTAGAACTTTTTAGCTGGGAGAATCTCAGTAACAATCTTCCTGTTCAAGAGCTGCTGCTGCTTCTCCAGAGACTCGCGTGCTGCTTTCTCCTGTTCAGGCGTGTAGTAGTAAATTCCTGATCTGTATTGTGTCCCCACATCATTCCCCTGCCCAACAAGCAATATCCAGCAGTAAGAATGATGAATCAGTTCAAATAAGACCAGGTAAAGGTCTGGAATTATGATATGGACACCCCCTAGTGCCCAGAACCTGCTAAATTGGACAAAACTCATCACAGGAACCACCTCAACTACACTCAGGGTAATCCACAGACAGAGAATTTATGCATTACAACATGGAAAACCCAAAGGAGAAAAACATAGTTCAGATGAAGACCGAAAATGGGGAAAAAGAAAACGGGAACTCTGGCAACCTACTATTATGTTTGAGCACAGAGTAAAAATATAAAAAATTGACCTGAAAATGTAACAATGTTTTATTTTGTGCTTGTGGTCAACACATGATAAAATAAATGGAACACAACTCCAATATCAAGGAAGAAAACAAAATGTCCAGGGAATACAGAGTTTTGGATGATCACCACGGTCAGTATCAATAGGGAGGGCAGCTGAGGCACACCCACTGAAATTTGATGATCTTCAACTTGGTGTGGTTCATTTGGCCTACTAAGGTTCTGAAACAGGTTGCATGTACCAGTTGTCTACCAAGACCAAGGGATCCTGAACTTGACCTTCTGCCCCTATTTTGCCCTTCAGTAAATTTCCAAATTCTGTATCCCACCACAGAGCCATGCCAAGCCAAAGGCCAGCACAGCCCAAGAAAGAAACAAAAAGCATGAGCTTGGAATTGGCCTACGCCCAACTTCAGCCAGCCAAACTATTAAGCCCAAACCCAGACACTGCCATCAGGCATCAGCTGGATGTGGATCAGAAATGGCTCGAATCAGCATGAACTTACCATGCATATATGACGGGCCAACAGCACTGAGAGTCCCACTAGGCTACCAGAACAGGCAGTCATACCTGCCATGAGGCATCCAAATTGGTGGATCGATAGGCCGCATCCTCTCAGATTCATGTCATAAGTAAGTTTGACGCCAATAGAATTACATGGGGGCAAAATAAGGCATCAAAAATGTTGAAAATTGAATGTTTTCAAGAAGTACAAAGGGCTGCTTATTGGACCAAGATCAGACCAGGTCAGCCCTGAATAGAAGTGGCATTTTGTATGGTAAGTCACCGAAAATTGTATAATTTGTACTATTCAATATTGTAACATAAATTTAAAAAAAGAAAAAGAAAAGGGCGTCCCAGTGCAAGAGGGTCCCGCTAATGTAGGGTCTGGGGACCGCAGAATGTACACAGCCTTACCCCCACAATGTAAGAGGGTTCCCCACCACCATACACCACTGTGAGGGAATCTCCAACAGTTCACAAATAGGTAGGAATTGGTATCTTCAATGAGGGCTCATAAGGTCAAGGGGAGGAGAGAGAAACAGTCAAAAGGGTTGTGGTAAAGAATCCCCGCAGTGGCATTGTGAGGATCTTTTTCCCTGTTTTTATATGTAAAGAAAACAATTATCTAACATTTTACACTAAAAAAAGAACTAAAAAGTTTAAACTTAAATTTGGAATCTGAAGTTTGGGCTGGCCTGAGTTGGCCCAACCCAGACAAAGCCTGGACCTACCCTTAAAATACCTCAGATATAAGCTTGGCCCTACCCTATACAAGCTTGGACAGGAATGAACTTGTTTCTGCCCAATCTGGCCCATGTGTAGCCCTAGTTGGGTGGATAAAGTATGCATATTTGAGCAAGACTGTCCATATCAGTCCTAATGGCTACCATGTGGCACCTTTTTTGGATTCTAAATTTTGTGGTCGCATTATCCATATCAACCTTGATCCACGTGAATGTTTTAGCCAGAAGCATTTGACCACGTGGCAAAATTCAACAGGTCAATCTTAGTAAGATTTTGACAACTAAAGAAAGATACGATACATGGAGAGCCATACGACTGATTGTGACTTCGAAATTTGATCTACTACTCAAAATTACCAAGTCAGCCCACATCAGCCATATGACAATTTGCAGGTAAAAAATAAAATAAAATTCACAGAGTTGAGACAGGCCTTGAAATTTGAAATGCAGACAACCCAAAGTATTCTCTATCCGTCCAACACATGGATCTAGTATTCTAGTAAATGAGATAATCTCCATATGGTTCAAACATAGGGGACCATTCAGATAAATTTGTACAAACAGACCATGTAGGAAAACTTTGACCAAATTTGTACATCCATACATTATACTCAACTCACTAAGGCTCTTATGCCAAGCTACTTGGGATATAGATAATTTATGATATAACAAACATACCATACATATACATATATGTGAGAATACATAAAAATATATATGCATATAATAAATATATCGTATATAAATGTATGAATCAAATTTATTTTGTATATTTTTTCACTAGATGAAGATACTATTTCACTAGATGAAAATATTTTTTATTTGGTAATACTTTTTCACTAAACGAAAAGAGAATCAAGGAGATGAGAGAATAAGTTGATGCGTGAATAAGGTGAAAGGGGGAAAGAGAGTTTTTAATCATATCTACTATTTCATTGATGTACCATTTCACTTGACCAAAATACTCCCCCATCACGTCCCTTCCTATCTCATATGTAGCTAACTAGTTATCCTAAATCTTCTTTAAGAAATCTCTTCCTAATCACTTTCATATAATTCAGCCTTTTTGTACTTCTATAGTTTCCAATCTAATGATCTCACTCATTCCATGTAAGTAAGGCAGCGACAAATGATAAGGAAAGAGAAAGGAAGAGATCTTCTCTATTGGATTCTTTCCCCTATCTTCTCTCTCTGTCATAGTTCTCTCCCATTCCCTGGCAATAGAAAACTTCCCTATGGTAATTCATTCCCATATTTATCCCTTCTATCATCTCTTAGAAAGAATAGAGATGTCCTCTCTCCCACTCACTTCCCTCCCCTTCTCTCCTCCTAAAAATCCAATTTTGTTTCAATCTCTTCTTCTCCTATATTCTCTCCTATTCCCTTCCAACTCTCACTCAGGTCCGTCCCCTTTCTCCTAAAAAAATCCATTTTTGGTTTTAATCTCCTCTCCCCTATATTCTTTCTATAGTTCTCTCCCATTCCCTACCAAATATGAAATTTTCCTATGGTATTTCAGTCATGGATTACGAGTAGGGGTGAAACAGGGTCGGGTTGGGCCGGGTATCTGCAAACCCTACCCTACCCAAATAAATTTCATGCTAACCCAAACCCTACCCTACCTGCAGGGTACATAACCCAACCCTACCCACCCGGCGGGGGTATTCCAAACCCTACCCACCCCGATTACCTTGATCGGGCCGGGCCGGGTCGGGTACCCCGATTGACCCTAATTGAATATTATTGATATACCAAAACAATGTTCCACGCCAATCTCGCACAAAGAAAGGAGGTACCACCCGCACACCACGGTGCACCACCAGCTTGGACCACTCCGCTACCAAATCCGGTCCGCAATGATACAACAAATAACAATCAGGAAATGAAGAAAACGGAAACAGATCCCGGAAGAACAAAGAGAATTCTTAGTAAGAACAGGAATTCTAAAACGCGGGCTCGGTTGGCCTCTTCTCCTCCGGTATTCTGCATCACAATTCCCGAAGTCTCCATAATCACACCCCTTTTGGAAAAAACCACCCAACCACAATAGATCACCCCAAATGAAGAAACAACATTTCTCAATAGCATTCCTCTAATTTGATTTTATCTTGTTTTTAGATTTCAGATGTTCGTATACACTTCATGAAATTTGAAGTCAACATGCCCTGTTTCATTCTGATTCTGGCTTTTTTTTTTAATTGTCTGCAAGTCTTTTTATTATCTCTTTTTAATTGCCTGCAAGTTTTTTTGTTATTGTGTTTCTCACATATCTCTGCTCTAATTTTGTGTCTTGTTGCATAGAAACATGGCTTCTTTTCTTCGGTTTGAATGTGCCTTTTTAAAGGAACTATATGCCTACATGGGCCTTTAATCACATCAAGTACTACAATAGTCATGAATTATATCACTAAGAGAGACCCCTAGGGGATCAACATCAGTAGTCTTGGTTTGATTGGGCTAAACCGATCCTGTACCACAACCCCGACCACGTCCTTTGCCATTAGTGGGACGACCATGGAGCTTCCACCAAAATTCCTTAGTGTGACATTCTTTACCACATAACCCACATTTAATCGGCTCCTTATCTAAGCTAGAGCGAGCACCAAGGCGGAGAATGCCTCCATAGCTAGAGGAACCTGAACTAGAAAACAGAGTAGATCGATCAGGTAGAACAGATTGCAACATCGCAGTACGTCTGTTGTCCTCAGATTGGACTATAGCATAGCTGTCAAGGCGCCAAGGCGAACCAAAGCATTGGAGGCTTGAAGGACGCTCAAGGCCACCAAGGCCCCTGGATGCCTAGGCAGCATGTAAGAGACACCTAGACAACTATGGACCATAGCATATGCCTGCTCCAGGGAAAGGAAAGGGTCACAACCCAGAACAAGTGCTCAAATCTGATCAAACACAATATTGAACCAGCCAAAAAAATATTCACACGAAACTTGTCCTCTGGTTTGGCAAACTTCGTTGCATCTATGGAACAAGAGACAGAGAAATCTTCATAATAATCTAACTCTTGCCACAAAACTCGTAACTCAGAATAATACTGAGATAATATCATTTCCTTCTGCTTTCATATCATGAATCTTTTTTTGAAGCTCGTACACTTGTTCATCATTCCCTACCTGAGAGTAGGTATCATTTGCCACGCCTTCCATATGTTGGCAACCGAATCCAGTAACAGATAGCCCCGAGCAATGTTTTGATCCATAGAACAGATGAGATAAGACATCACCAAATAGTTGTCTGAACTCCATTTACTAGAATCAGAACCAATATAGTGGGCTTCTTAGGACCCCCTGTAAGGTAGCTTGAAGAGCCACGGGAAGCCACAGAAAGGAAGCAAGAACGAGACCACGTCAGATAATTGTTTCCATCAAATTTAATGGAACAAACTTAAAACGAAGGAAAGCCAGAGAAGCCTTGATCACTATAGCCCTCTGGTACAGTTGATGCGGTAGTCATGTTTAACATGGATTTGATTAGAGGGCAATGGAAAAAAAAAATAGCTCTAACAATTGAGCATAGCCGAACCAGGCCAATCAAAAGATTTCAACGAATATCCAATCCCGATTGCTTCCTAGCCAAAAAAAAAAAAGCAAAATTTCTTGCTTGATTTCACGTAGAGGTGAGGTAGCGCTTGCCATATTCAATAGGGACCGGATCAATGAGCACCTCTGGGCGTTGGTTCCTCAAAGCGCTAGTGCACTTGAAACGAAGCATGAAGGACAAAGAAAGAGAGATTGCGGAAACCCAAGTATTTACAAAAAGGAACCCTCAGTGGAAAGCATCACCACCAAAGGAAGGAGGTTGGCGGTGCCAAGAGGAGGTAGCGATGCTAGAAGGAGGTGGTGGTGGGAGAGAAGCAAGAGAAGGATTAGGGAGAGGCGGTGACGGCGCTGACTTGGAGAGGAGAGCAATAAGACACTGGCAAAAGGGTTCGAATCTCAAAGGTGATCTTTGCTTTGATACCATGTTGAAATTTAGAATAATGGTTTTACATGTCTTGGACAAAATTGGTACCCATATGACCATTAAACCAACCCTAGACAATTATAGCCTTGGACAAAATTGGTACCCATATGACAACAATGTGCTTGCATTTAGCCACACCAAGGGTTACTTACCTGGAAGGATTAACAATTTAACAATGAACTACCTATGCCTATAAATATCATACAAACTCTTTAACTTTTGCTGTGGAAAATGGAAGACATAATGGAGTTGAACAAAAAGTCAAATTTTTTATTGCAATTGTGACATCTTATTCATAGTTGTCAAGGTGGCAAGGCGAACCAGCGTTGGAGGCCTGACGGACGCCCAACGCGACCAACGCGCCGGCCTAGGTGACCAAGGCGGCTTATACTTCAAGGCACTACCAAGGTTCTTGGAAGCCTAAGGGACATCTTGACAACTATGATGCTATTATGTCTCATCATGCACACTTGTAAATTTGAAAATCAAAATAGAGAGCAATTTGTTGTTAGGAACAAATAGATCTAGTGTGGGATATCCCCACTTAGAGCTATCCACATTTTGTCCTGATTTAAGTCATATGGCTAACCATGGTCCATATGTGAGACTACTTACTGTGTTTTTATTCTCTTTTCTTTTTCCCTTTTTTTTTTTTTTGCAGACAGAATTGCTAGTATCAAGCTCATGAAAAGGTGAAAGAAAGCGAAATTGACTCTATTTATCACTTGGCAGTTGATCTATAATTAGTTTATTCCATGCTTATCACTTTAAATGAATTCAAGAACCCTATAACTGATCCATGTTGTTAAACTAACAAGTACAAAAAGAAGACGAAAAATAGGAAGAATAGCAGAGGAATCTAAGAGGAAATTCTTCAACCAAAGTCTTTTTCTCTCCCCAAACCTCTCTCCCTTTCTTCAAAAGCTCCCCTCTCCCCAATTCTCTCTCTCTCTCACTCCCACTCCCTTGCTAACACTTGGCCACACATGTTTACTAGTATATATATTTATATACACAAACACTGATAAAATTTACAATGGGTCTCCACATACTAGTTGGACCAGGCTCAGCTTCAGGCACAGTTGAACTAATACCCAAAACAAAGTTGGTGTACAGCCTCGAAACACAGCCTGAGGCCACTGAAGCTAACCAACCTGCTGAAACTTCAAGCCAGGCAGTCCCATTTTCAGACCAGCCCTGCCCAATGTTCAGCCTTCTACAGTCTATATCAAACCCATACCCATTCCTTCAATCCCAGACTCTTTCTCTCTCAGTACAACTGGTTGGGCCCAGAATCACCTGCTCAAATGCCAAGCTTTAGGCCAAACAGACTACACAATGTGGAAAAATAAAGCCTCAAATATACTCCAAGAAAATGGGAGTTTCCGAGCTTCCCTCCCCCTCACTTAAGTAATTGAGTCATCGGCAATCTATAAGCGACTTATTGAGTCCTGTTCAAGCCAGTTGGAATGAAAGATTGTAGTTGGCCCATGAGGAAGACAAATTAAAGGGGAAAAAGAAAGGGAAAGTGCCAATACATGGGGGTATATAATTGTATTTGGCTTTGGAATTTGGCACATAGCCAACCTGAATATCCCTAGCTATCCAATGGTAAGAATTATTATTTCCCCTTCCATGTAGCACAATTAAGAGGACCACATACAAAGGCCTTCCTAAGTAGGCCATGCAGAGAACCTTATGCATGTGAAAATATCAGCATTTTAAAACTTGTATGAGATAACCTAGCTATGGTAGTTACATTTCCATGCCTAGGTCCACTTTCTAAGTTGATAACAGCACACAGAATTAGCAATCACACCTCCTTTATGTCAACTGATCAGTACCTCCCCACATGCTTAAATAAGCCACAAGCAGAAAATTGGAACACGAAAGTGGCTCCCCGCGCGCTTAAATAGGCCACAAGTGGAAAAATGGAACATGAAAGTGGTCTTGAACTTGTGCCACCGAAGAAGATAAAGAGATTTTAAAGTCTGAGATTGTTGAGAGTGCACATGTGACCACATGTAATAAAGGACAAACTAACAAATCCTTGCAAAAGAACAGAAAAAGGGCGATAAATAAAGACGGCAATGAAAAAACTCCCAAATATTTCTTCTACAGAGAGAGAGAGAGAGAGAGAGAGAGAGAGAGAGAGAGAGAGAGAGAGATCATGTCAAGAAGGATTGCTCTCAATTTTAAAGTGACTAAAAAGAAAGGCACATTTCACTCTCTTGTCTGTATGGAATCCAAATACTCATCATAATAATTGGTGCATTGATTCTAGTTCAACAATTCACATTGCCAATATTAAGCAGGGATTTCTGCAGACAAGGCTTCCGATGGAAAATGAGAGGAAGATCTATTCAGAAAAACAAGTGTAATCTCAAGTGGAAGTTGCTGGAGTATACATACTTCATCTGCAGTTCAGTTTTGTTCAAGGTTTGCAAAGAACTTTTTATATGCCATCACTTTTCAAATAACTTGATTTTAGTGTCAAAATTGGCACCTTTGAGATTTTTATTTAACTTTAATGGCACAACTTTTTGTTCAGTGAAAAACAATATTTAATTGGATACGGTTCTTTAGTTAAAGGTGTATATCTCTTACATTTAGATTCAGTTTTTCAAAGTAATTCATTATCATCTACCGATAGTATTGGCATTAAGAACACTATTATGAATGATGAATCTTCCAAGTCATAGGACCAGACACTGAGTCACATCTAGATTAATAGGATCATATTACACATCTGGATTAATAGGATCATGTTACACGTCACCATCTGACGTGTAGTTTCTGTTTCATTAGATCATCTGATGTTACAATCTCTGTTCGATCTGTTCATGGTAGTCTTCGAAATCATCATCTGTAATCGTTTCTGGCAAGTTTTCTTTTCTGTTCTTCTTGCAGTTTCTGAAAATTTGTACTCATCATCTTCTTTGTGACAAATTTGTTATACAGACATTCATTCCTGCTTAACGATTTGTTTTACAGTTTTCATTCTCATTTTTTTTTTTCAAACCTCACGGTCAGCGAATCAACATCGAATTTTCATTTCTAATTTCTTTTTTCTGTTTTCATCAGATCTTGAAATTTCAGTTCAGTGTTTCTGTTTTTCTTGGGGTTCTCTTGTTACAGTCTGGCAATTCGGTCCACTGGTAAGTTCAATCGAGATTATCATCTCATTCCTCTCTGTTTCTCTGACCTAGAGTTCTATGCAAGTTGCTCTGTTCATCGTCTCTGCAAGTTGCTCTGTTCATCATATCTTCGACATCATCGTCAATTCATTGCCTCTTATCTGACTATTCTCAGTGGCCGTGATTCTGTCGTTTCCGGTTGAATCAGCAGTGATTCATGGGATTTTTCCGTCTGTTCTTGGGATCATTATCATTCTTCTTCAGTTTCTCATCGAGCAGATGTTCAGTTTCATCAACATCATCTCAGATCTGAAATCTCTTTCATGAATCATATCTGAGATCTGAAATGTTTTTCTTCGGTTCGTTTCCGTGCTGAATCAGCCGTGATTGCATCTCTCCGGCTGCATCATCAGCCGTGATTCCTGGTTTCGTCCATCAATCTCTAATCTGAAAGTCCATTCTTGATACTCTTTACACGAGAATATTTCTGGTTTCTTGATGTTCTTCTTTGAGTTTTCAGTCTTATTCTCAGTTTCTTGAGTATTTCAGTTTCATTTACATATTCTCTCTCAGTTTCTTGAGTATTTCAGTCTTATCTTACTGTTTCTGTTTTCCATTTTCCTTTTTCAGTTTCATTTCTTTTTCCATTACAATTTCGTTTTGTTTAAATTTTCGCAATCTTCCGTTCTCAGTTGTTGTTAGTTTCTTTTGCCGGATCTCGGTTTGAATTTTCTGGTAAATGGATTTTTTTGGATTGAAAGCTTGGAACCAAACGTTCTACTTTTGGATTAAGTGATTGTTTCATTTGGTGCTATGCTTTCATGGGGGATCATGTGATTGGTTCCTGGGACTTTATCAGAAAACAGCATGAAGGTTTTGAATGGTTACAAGGTCTTTATCACCATTGCTCTCATCCTAGGGGATGGGCTCTACAATTTTGTCAAGAACAATTGTTCACGAGCGAGCGCCAGTGTGGCTTCATGTACTCGGTTCAGACCTCAGTTCTTGGTATGGTTCGTGTTCGAATGGAGCCTGTACTCTGTTCAACGTCACAAGTTCTCTCTTCCCCTCTTCTTGGTGTTGACGTCCATTTTGATTGAAACGGATTTCAAATACAGTACACTTGGAAGTTGCACTGTGCTTGCCTCTACCGTCACTTCCGATGTTCTATGGTGTTATTGATCAAGAGCTTCGACTGTTTGATGAGTCGAAGAATAGGAAGAATGTTCTTTTGCTCAGAGCCTATCAAGGAGCCAAAGTGCAGTTTTCAGTAACGAAATGATATCACCGCAGCCAATTAGCGTTTGTGATCAAACGAGCACACAGTGGGGCAGGGCTACATTCAGTGCCAGATACGAAGTCCCATCCGTTCACACAACGCAGGCAACGCTGTGATTCATAAAAAAAACTCTTGAAGTCGGCACAACTACTTGGGGGTTTTCACAAGTTACTCGGCAAGCTTAGGCTGCGTTTATTACTCCACATTTCGCTTGGGGGGAAGGGGGGGGTTTGTTACACGTCACCATCTGATGTGTAGTTTCTGTTTCATTAGTTAGTATAGGTTTCCAGTTTTATTGATGTCTTGAGTTCTATATAAAAGGTGAACTCTTTGTAACAGTTTCATTAACTAAATACAATGTAGTCTCTTCCAATTTAACAGATCAAAAGACAAGTAAATGATTGAACACTTTGTAGACTTTACTAACTTTGGTACTTGTATGGATTGCATTAAAGGAACGGAGACCAACAAGACCAAAAAGAATGCCCAAAAAGTGTCGATATGCTAGAGATCATAACAAATAGATGTTTGGGACCATAACCTTGTCGGAATATACATACTTCAGAGAGAAAGCGAAGTCTTTGTCATAATTGGATTTTACCCATACAACTTTAACAACTCAATATATCAAATTGACACTAATTATTTTAATTACCAGTCCCAGGAGTAGTAGCAACTACAACTTAGATTATGGAACTACAAGAATTTCCGGGCGATGAGATGGTTCAAACAACCCATATATACCCAGCTCATCAAAATACTCGAAAAATCAAACTTCTTCAACCAAGAGAACGAACAATTACTACCAAATCCCAACCATCAAATTCTACGGATAAACTTAAAGAAAAATCCACAAAAAAAAAATTAAATAAATAAATTCTCCTCTGATTAGGAAATAATTAATCAAAAGCAACCCAATAACATAAATTCGATCGACATACCTGCCGATTGAGCGTGGTTGGATCATGGCGAGACCAGAACATATCAAGCAGATTCTCGTAACCGCACTCCTTAGGATCATACTGAACCCTAACAATCTCAGAATGGTTCGTCGTACCCGTACAGATATCGTTATAAGTCGGATTATGAATATGACCTTGACTATACCCAACTTCCGTCTTTTTAACTCCAGGAACTCTCTGGAAAGCTAACTCGACACCCCAAAAGCATCCAGCACCGAATTGAGCAAACTGTTGACCTGGTGCAGGGACATCGTCATCAGGACCTTGAGCTATCGCTGAAGAAGATGAATCCATGGTGATTTCTGAAGCTCGATTTCCAAACCCTAATCCGAGTTTCCCTAACCAACTCATGGGTGTTGTAAACATGTGGGGCTGTCTGGAATTAGCAGGAAAAGTTGAGTTCTGAATTGAGATTTTGCGTGGAGGGAAGAGAGAAGAAGTGAGAGGAGAGAACCTAGAGGAAGAAACCAGTAAAGTACAAGGAAGAACAGCAGCAGCAGCAGCAGCAGAAGTTGATATGCCTGTAAGCATTTTCATTAGTGTAAGAAGGGAATTTGGGTTTTTTAAAGTGTCAATTGGGGTAGAGAGCTGTTGAGATGGTGGAAATTGGAAAGTCCCTTTCCATTTTATTAAAGCTACACCTGTGTGAGTGTTTTTTTTAAGAAAACTAAAAGGAATATCTCTGATTCCAATTGGTTGTATGTGGCAGAAGCTCAGTCAAAAAAAAATTGTAAATTAGCTCTATTGCATTATTATACATTATATTATTATTATTATTTTTTTTTATCTTTTGTGTGACCATGCTTTTGTTTGTTTCGATGTAAAATTTTAATACATGTGACGTTTTATATTTTAAAAAAAAAAATATTAATGTTTATTTTCAGGAGATAAAATAAAGACGAATGTCTTTTTCGCTCTTCTTTGGAGATCATTATATTTTACATCTTGGAACAAACATTGGAATTTTTTTAACATGTAAAATATTACGTGTAAAACTTTATGTCAAAACAAACGGAGCATAAACAGTTCAATTCACCGTGACATTTTTACCCCTAAGAATTCTTTTACTGAGTTGGTGTAGACTGTAAATGGATAGTTTTTGTAAAATCACTCTTACAGAAATCATGTACCAAATCCTTCTCTAGTCCCACCTTTCTTTTTTGCTCTAGTTTCTCCTTTCCCCTCCTTGTGCTCTTTCTCTCCCCCCTTCCCGCAGCACCCCTTTCCTCACGCAAACAAGAAATTAGATCCGTTCATTCTATCTATGTTAGTGATTTCTTGAACAATTGAGTATTTTATAATTCACCCATGTATTCTTTTGAATATTATTATGTATCTCATGTAAGTCCATGCACACCAATGGTAATTGGACCCTTACTTCGGCTTCTCTCAATCCTAGATTTTCAAATCTCTATTTTGCCTTTTGATGAATTTTGCTTTAATTGAAACTTGACATATGAACAAGATATCTAAGGGTCTACATACATGTTCTCAAAATTTGACCCCAACATGTTTCGTGGGAATTTTTTAAACCAAACAATTGAGTATTTTATAATTCACCCATGTATTCTTCTGAATATTATTATGTATCTCATGTAAGTTTATTACTTCAGCTTCTCCCAATCCTAGATTTCCAAATTTCTATTTTGCCTATTGATGAACTTTGCTTTAATTGAAACTTGACATATGAACAAGATATCTAAAGGTCTACATACATGTTTTCAAAATTTGACCCCAACATGTTTCGTGGGAATTTTTTGAACCAACTAAATATATTTAATCCAATAGGCATCTCAGTGCACAAGGATCCCGCTACTACAAGATCTAAGGAGGGGCAGAGTGTACGTAACTATTGCTACTGGTTTCTTGCATAGAGCCTCTAGTAATGACACCTGTCAAAATGAAGCAGATAGGCAGTAGAGAGGGTGTTAGATAACTCAATGGCCACTCTAATGCCTAAATTAGAACCGGAAAGCAAACAGATAGAACTTGGTATATTGAGAAAGTGAGTTCTGGTAGAGTGAGGTTCAAGCAATTCTCAAGAGATAAAAAAGAGAAATGAGTGTTCAAAGTGTGATCCAAGTACATTCATTATGGCATATATATATATATATATATAGAATTATACATGGAGTGGCGTGATTATAAGCGCGATCCAGGTAGTTCCATGGATCTCAAGGCACGATCCGAATCCTTCGCCAGTAATCGTAATGGTTGAATAAGGCAAGTTGGTGCGTCTATCCTCTTACACCTTAGGGATAGGGGTTGTCGGAGGATAAGAGTTATTTCTAGCCATCAGATGACGATCTAACGGTGGCTCTCCTATACTTGCTCCTTGATCCAAGCTCGAGGGTTTTGCAATGGTTGACACGTGGCCGACTTATGGGATAACCTCTTTTATTGAGGTTTCTTGAGATCGTGGGGAATATCTTTAATAATTGTTTGCTAAGGTGGCATTCGATAGCGGGTCATGAGTTGGTGTCACACGTTTCATTGGGATTGACATTTCATATGAACACATGTCTTTCTGTAATTGATTGCTTCATTATCTCCCCAACACAACAACTTTACCCCTTGTGACACGGAGAAGTTGTTTCCTTCCTACACTTTACTTCGCGCACTTTACAAACAACACATAATAAATTAAATTGATTTGACCTTTCATAAACAATATTTCCATATGCATGACGCATGCTCCTTTTTACCCCGTTATCAATTCATTATATTAAGGAGTTGTATGTTCTTTCTTACGTCTCACCTACCTAGAAAAGAAGATCAAGAAGCATACAGAAGAATCAAAATTAGGGCAAAGACTATCAGAAAATTACTAAATAGTTGTTAAAATTATGTCAAATGTTTGTGTAAAAGTATAATATAAAAATAAGGATAAACAAAATAACTTTAACCTAAATATATACATGTTTAAGTCTTATTTGTTTCATTGTAAAATTTTATATAAAAATGATATTCAATATGAAATTTTTTTTACTTGTAAACTTCTTCTACCTTTTCAATGTATTTTTTACATTTATTTAAATCAAACAAACAGTGAAAAATCTTATTTTATATAAAATTTTTATTTCCACCATTTTACATGGGACAAACTGTCTGAAGGTATATTTGTTCTCTACCCACGAAGAATGTCGCCCACTACTGAGATCTCACATTATTCTCCCTGTATATATGAGTGTCTAAACTACTCTACAATTGTTTCTAGGGCTCCTATTCAAATGCTAGAACCCATAAATGGTATGTTCTTCATTCTTTAGCGAGGCAAACGGAGCTTGAAAATCCCTAACCTTAGTCAAGTCCGCAAAATAAAAAACCTAACCCAACCCTTAATTTTTTTTTTCAGCAGACTTCATGCGGGCTCTAGTCCGTGGACCAAATTTGCACTTCTAAAACTAACATTAATCAGTATAATAAACATAAATTATGGTCACCATGAAGTTAAACGAGTAGAAACTAGCTAAAAAGTCTAAACTAAATGTTGGAATATTTTATATATTTAAAAGTATATCAAACAGTCTTTCATAATTTTATCCATTTAGCAAATTATTTTTATAATAAATTATCATATTAAATTTAAAATATTTGAAAAAACATTAGAAAACTACACTATCTAATGAGATGTTGAAAGAACGTGCCCCAACCTTAGTATAATAAAACTCAACAAAATTGTAGGAAAAATTACATTAGAAAATACAAATAATTAAGTATTTAACTTAGAGGGAAAGAAAGGAAACTAGTCAACTTGAGCTAGATTCAATTATATGGAGGATAATATATATATATATTGAGCTATATACAATATATATATATATATATATATATATATATATATATATATTCTTTGAGATGTTATAATAAATCCAAAACCAACGATTTAAATCATAATGTTGAGATACACCAAATCAGATAAAGTATCATATAATCATCAGAAACTTGCTTAAACAATAGGCAACTTTTATATATATATATATATATATATATATATATATATATATATATATATATATATATATATATATAAAAGGACAAAACTATAATTTTATTGGTTAGACTAAAACTCATAACGAGACAATTTGGTTTTAGAAGTAGTAGAAACCCATGAGACCATGGATAGATCTGTGTTTGATCATGCACTCTTCGATGTAAGCAAGACACTCATCAAACTACTAAATCCCCCAAAAAAAAGGGGAATTTCAAAACCAGCGATCTTTCCTCTGCAACTCCGCCCTTCACCAGCGCTTTCCACCCATTATGTGATGCTCTCTTTTCCCCCAATCTACAACTTCTCCTCCCTAAGCTTCCAACCGACATCGGAGAGAGATGTAGAGGGCTATGATTGGAAGGTGCGGTGGTAGAGAGGAGTGATGCAATGTTAGTCAACAAAGAGTTGAGACTTTTTCTTTTCTAATCATATGGTCAATAATATGCTAGCATTTAAAATGCCAATATGTCTCCACAGCTTGTAGATCCTTTGCCTGTGTGTGTGTATGGATCCACATTCTCTCTTCCCAGAGATTCAAGAGGAGAGGCGGTGGCCCCGTTAGATGGCCGACACCCGGGGCTCTGGTGAATCCGAGCCCTCCATTAGAGCTGACAACCCTTTGTCGGCTCAGTTTGTATGCTCGGATTCACCCTAGCCCCAGGTGTCAGCCATCTAATGGGGCCGCCGCCTCTCCTCCCAAACCTCTGGGAGGAGAGGATTTGGATACGTGTGCGTATACATATAAAAGCACAGCCCCCAACTTTTTAACGAATTTTTTTCCCCAAAAAAAAAGGAAGATGGATTGATAGCATTTAGGAAGGAATTTCCATTATATTGTTGAAAATCTAAGCCAAGGTTCTAAACCCAACTATCAGACATGGTATCAGTAATGTCCAAACCGATCCAATCTGATCAGGATTGAATTAGTGTACGGATTCAATGGGAAACTAACATGTGATCAAAAACATATATAATAATATTAAAACATTGATGCATTCCAAAACTGATATGAATCTATCAATCCGACTGATTACTTGAACCATGCTCCAAGTCAAATGACAAATGAGAGGGAAGTAGGTCGATGGATCTATGAGGCTCTATCAAACTTCCTAACAGATTTACACATCTAACATCTGATCTCCAACTCATTCATTGGTTTCATGGAAACATTGTAACTTTTCAATGAAAAAGTGCTATTCAGTTAGCTCCGTTTGGATTGCAATGGAATTAAAACGAAGCGAGCGAAAATTCCCAAACCTAAAATGGAAAATTCAATAGTCTTTTACTCTGACATGCATGATTGTATAAATTACTTAGACTCTTTTTTTTTTCTTTTTTTTTTTATATATCTTATATAGTAATGATACTTTTTAGATGTCAAGTGCAATGGAATTTAATAACCGAGTATCGGATGATCTTGAGCTGGAGACGCAATCATGTGGTTAATTATTACAAATGTTTTATTTTAAGGTTAAAATTTTTACTTCATTTTTCTTTACTTTCTCTTGCAATCAAGCACAACCTTATGGATTTTAACCAATTTATGATGGAGGAGCGCTACTACTAATCAACAACCTATTTGGAATCCTATTTTGAGGAGGATACTCAAAATTGTCAAACTGATTGAATGGCTCACTGAAAATTGAAAATTCAATCTAAGGGTGTTTGTATTTGAAAATGAATCTTTAGGTTTCCAAATAGAGAAAAATCAGGAACATCAACTATACTATTTAGTTGAGGAGTCATCTAACTAACCAGCCCCATTGTTTATTTATTTATCAGTTAGTGTGATCGATTAGGGCCTAGGGAGAAACCCTCCTTGAGAAGTGTTTAGTTCCAGGTATCGGGGGTGTTGACACGTGGCTAATATTGATCAGGACATAATTAAAAATAAGGAAGAATCCGGTACCAGATCAGTTTTGGCCATGGCCGAAAACAATACGAATTGGTTAGTGAATTGGTTAATTCATCAATCCGATACCAATTTTTAAAATCATGCTCATTGGACACAAATTTGTTGGGAATAATCCCACATTGGTTAAGTTCAATCTTGGATACCTTATATACTTAGGAATCCATCCACTTAATAGTTCAAACTTCTGAGATGAAAACTTAATATGGTATCAATGTGTGATTCCCAGGTTGACACTGAGAGGGGGGGGTGAATCAGTGACCTCTAAAAATCCTTCTCTAAACTGTTATGCCTGGCCAGACTGAGTTAACAATGTTGCCTTGAGCTGACTAAGTGGCTTGTTCACACACTTGTTCATACACACATTCATTTAAACACATTCATGTACCACACTGTACCACACAACCACAGACAACAATATCCTGTGGCTTGGCCAACCAGTGTACATACCTAGCCTGCAAACCATGCACTTCATATACACAATACACATATGCACATCCACATGACATACAATCACAAACACACAAATGTAACGTGGTTCACCAACACTATATGTGATGGCTAGTCCACGGGACAATACACTAACCAGAGTTTTATATTATATCCAATACGCTTATTTAATACTATGGTTACTCCTAAAACCCAGATGCTACAACATTGACCGCATTCACAGCTGCAATTGAACCCTAAGAAATAACCCTCAATCCTGTCAAACGCCTAACTTAATAGGTTACAGAGATTTTGATAGTAAATGATTACAAACCCTTCCTATATAACATTGGCATAAACAAATAGGGTATGTGCGCTTGATTACCTTCCCAGCGTAATCACAACATGTGTGGTGATCATCAAATGATCTTCCCAAGCTTTTCAACGGTGGTGGGTGAGCTTCTTCAACATATGTGGGAGTTTGTCACTCTCCCAACACTTCTCACACAACCCCAACTACATAAAACACTCACAACATATTCACACTACCTCTGTCAAGCTTTAGATAGCCATTAATGGTGAATAGAGGTAGGTGGAGATGATCTCTACTTTCCAAAGAGTGCCTCAAAACCCTTATTTCTCCAAAACCCATAGCCACTCTCACTAGGGCTCTATTTTTTTTGTTGTAGGTGGATAGATCTCGAAGAATGGAGTTCATGGGTCTGTGAATCGCCCAAATTGGATATCGTATGGCCGAGATATGGCCATCCAAAGTTCAGCCAATAAGATTAAGCCAAATAGAATCTCCAAAATTGATTATGTGCACCGTGACACACTGTAGCAAGCTGCCGCTAACACAACATATGTCAATCCGGTATTATCTCTCAACACTTTGCCGAAGACCAACGCTTTCTCCAAGATGAGTATCCCATCAAGGCGCCACCTTCCTCCATCCTTCACGTCTAGTCTAATAACTCTCCGCAGATCTCTTGAAGATCTTCCAGAACACAGTGGTTTCCAGCGGATCTTTTATCACTCGTTAGCCTTCCTTCCCACTAGTCCTCCGTTACTTTCATACCCTCGCTCTGTTTTACTCCACTCACGATTTCTGACCCTTCGCTCATCTTTCTTTCAGGGCACCCCATCAATTTGTCGAGTTTTCATAGGCGGATCAGGGAATCTTCAAAAATGGCCATTGGATATGTCAATTTAAAGCTGGAAAGATCTTCGACCCTTCGATCTGCATTATCGCGTTAGTTGGCACCAGCCCACATTCTAGCCGTGGGATTGGGATCCGCATCGCCAACATACCACACGCGCGCTACACAAAATCCAGAGATCCCCTTAATGCTTCGTAGCCCATGGATTAAAGTTGCATCAAGCCAATAAAATCCTTCGCAAGAGCATCTTGAAGGAATGGGTGAAGAACACCATAGCCCGCAAGAATTCTAGCCGCAGGATTGGAATCAGGATTACGCGGCTTCATCTCGACCCTCCATTTCGAATCCATTCTTTATATCTTGACCAAAATATCCTTATGAATCTCGAATATGGCCTCTGTGACTGGGTTTTTGTTAAAACCCACTCTGAGACGAAATGCTTCCCGAGGGGTGCTTTTCTCCTAGCATTTCGTCGAACAGGTGGGGAAGCACCCCACTGCCTGGGCTACTGACCTCCTTGTGCACGTGCGTGGCAAGCATGCCTTATGGGCCTACGGGGCTTACTGCCTTGCGGGCTTGCTGGTGCTGCTAGCTTGCGGGCAGTGCCTGCTGGTGCTACTAGGCACATGGCTTGGCCTTGGCTTAGGCCTGCTGAGCTAGTGCCGCGGCTGCTAGCCTGGGTTGGCTGCCATGTTGGCCTGACCACCTCAAGTGGGACCCACCTGGTCCCCACCTACTCTCTCTCCTCCTTCTTTCTCTACTTTCTCTCTCTTCTTTCTTTTACTCTGATTATTCTTAGCTCTTTCTGCTTAATTGCTGATCTTGCTCATCAACTGCTATAAGTGCACCAACCCAGTCACCATGTCTGTCAGTGGGATCTCTCTCCTCTTTCTTTCTCTATTATATCTCTCCTCATCTTCTCTCTACATTTCTGCTAGTGCTCTCTCTTCCCAACTGCTAGGCTGCCATCAATTGCTGTCACTACATGTCACTCTCCACAACTACTGTGCCACATCTTCTGTAGGACCTCAGTGGGGCCCACACACACTATCTCTCCTCCATAGCCCTGAGCAAGTGTCCTAAACCCAACCATGCCAACTGAGACTCTGCCTACTGTCTAGAACAGCTCAGAATGTGTGGCCAATAATGACAACAACTCAACAACTTTGCTAAGGTTCCAACACAATGCTCCAGGTTCTTTCTTTACGGTCACCCAAAAAGGGGACTATTGCTGCTGAAACTGGGCTAGCTGATGTGTCTCGTTTTTGTAAAATGAAATAGAAAGTTACTAGAGCCGGACAGTATGTCCGGGGTCCACTCCGATGATCAAGTCAGTAACAGAGCAATCAGTATGAAGCTTGAATTACAGATGGCAAGCTCCTTAGAGAGGTGAATTCCCTGAGTATTCTAGAAAGTCATGAATTAGAGAGATTCTGAATACCCATACTTGTAATCATCGAGTGTTTATATAGTGGATTCACCTAGAATGGGTGTAAATGCACTAACTTGAAATCAAGTGTCTGTGATTTTTTATGATTCTGCTAAGAATCGATCAGCTATCGCGAGCTACTGTCGTCTTCCAAGGGCGTCGCCTTGGCCCTTATGGCGTGCTAAATGCGTTCTCCAAGAATGGGAATGGCTATCTAGATACAAGATTCTAGATTGTGCTCTCGTTGGAATTCCTGTAATACGCTGACGATTGATACAGAGATCCGTATGTGTAGCTGATCATGTGCTCACCTACCCCACTAATGGAGTATTTTGGTGACACCTGGCCGAACACGCGTCAGCTCTCCATTACATTTTGGGGATAGGTAGATGTCGCGTTGTAATTGGCTAAGAGGAATATCTCATCAATAATTGCCCCTTGCTTTTGCAGAGTTGGCGAGTTCGGGGAAGCAACCTTATCGCTTCGAAGTATTTCTCTCAGGCTGTCGTGGCAAGTTTTCGAGCACTTGATCTTCTTTTTCCGAAGTCGCTTGAAGCCACATTTAAAGTCACTGAATTTCACGATCTCTATGTCACTGAGACTCACGATCTCAAGGTTGCTGGGATTCACTATCTCAAGGTCGCTGGGATTCACGATCTCAAGGTCGCTCCCTTCGATCCACGCAGTGGCGACTTACAGAGTTTTGTCCAGAGAACAGTTCCCGCTTAATCTTAAAGTTGTCGTGTACAACTGTCGTTGAGAAATTCAAAAAATCTTTTTCAAAATCTCCCAAAGGTAATAAGAATTTCTCACTTTTCGTAATCATGCAATGATTCTGGATTAAGCGGTTTTGGATTGGCATCCTCTGGGTAAGGGTGTCAAAACTGGGTCCGATATAACTCGAACCTAGCCCAAACCGAGCCTTAAAAGATAGGTTTTGATTTGGGCTTGTAAAGCTCGACACCGTTTAAGCCCAAACCGAAACTAAACAGGACCGGCCCATTAAGAAGCCCGAACTAGCCCGAACCAATAACACCCAACCCGAACACTGGTAAGGTCCATTTGAGCCCAGTTTCTTAATTTTAATGATTTTAAATTTTAATGGATTGTGTTACACTGTTACAGTTCACCTCTTGATACGAAAGATTATGTGAATCTATTAATTGAAAAGATTATGTTAATTATTACAATTTATTGAATTACATATATATAGAAGGAATAATGCTAATTTATAGATAGAAATAATAAAATAGGTTATATAGCTTACATATAAAATGGGCCCGATAAGCCTGATAAGCCCGGTCCGGACTGAACCATCCTGAAATCACCTCAATAAGCCTAGCCCGATAACAAACCTACACCGGTCTAGCCCATTTGTTATTGTGTCCAGCACAGCCCACCCTAACTCGAACTCATAATGGACATGTTTTGGGCTGGGTTTATAAAACCCGACACTGGCTCTGCCCAGACCGAAACTGGCCTAGACCGGCCCATTGACACCCTTACTCTAGGGTGATGCCACGCGTTGGAGTAGCCATTCACATCATACCACGATCCTTCATATTCGTATAGAAGTGACGTCATCGAGCTAATTTGTCTCCACCTTTTAAAACATTGCATTTAATGTGATGGGGTAAATGCTTTCAATGGGAGACGCACCGTTCTCTTATCGAGTGGGAACATCACATCCCTGATGCTAATTATGACGAGAGAAGTGGATTCGACATCTTCTCTATGATGGGTTTTAAGTTCCAACATTTTTGGATTTGTCGACTGATGGCTATATAACTCTATTGAGGAAACTGAGAAGCACTTTGGATTCTTCAACATTTCGAGCTCTAGAGTGGGAAGAAACAGTCTTCATCTTCTCCGCCATTGTTTATCACTTTTTTTTTTGCAATTTTTCCACAGTAAGTCTTCTCTCCCTACTTTACTTTTATTCGATTCTTAGTTATTTCTTTTCGAGTTGCGCTTAGGGTCTACTATGTCTAACATGTTAGACCCTCCTGGGATGGTGCCCTCAGAAAATATTGTACCCATTTTTGGCTGGTTTCCAGAGGATTATACAGCGTGGGACTTCTCGACAGCCAGGGCACCGTTTGGCCGTAAGACACCGATGAAGCCCATTAAGCTCATAGCTACTGTAGCCAGAGCGCTCCCCCTAGCAAAGGACGACAGATTGCCACAAGACGTATTGTCCTGTGTCGCTGGATCTGAAGGGATGACCACTAGTATCTTTACTTTACTAGCCGAGAGAGAAAAAAAGTCTAGAGTTCCTTTGCCTTTCACAATTTGAATGTTAGATGCCCTAACATATCCAGGAGAAGCCATGGAAATTGCTATTCCTTCCCCCACTGAAGTAGAGGTCACCGGGATTGAGAATAAACTGAGCAAAGAAATGCTCAACAATCTCTTGGCCATGTTCTTGATCAATGAAAATTACTATACTAGGATTCCTTCAGAAGGTGAAACAGCCTGTAAGCCCCATAGGACAGAAATGTGTGTGTACACTAAATTCCTCTGGTCAGGATTCAAACTCCCAATTTTCCCTGAAACCATGAAGATTCTTAAGTACTACAGCCTAACTCCTGCCCAAGTTCAGGCCAACTCATGGTCAATGATCCTAGCCTTCAACGTTTATTTTCATAAACTAAAAAAGGAACCATATGTTGATTTGTTCAAACGCATCCATATGTTGAACAAAGCGAAACTATTCAATAAAGAAATACTGAAATCAGGCTGGTATTTTTTCAACAAGCGGCCCAACGAGTTTGATATCTTGAGCAAGAAGTAGAACAAAGTTTCGCACTAGTGAGACAAGTTCTTCTTCGTAGGTCGACATGATATGAGACCTATGCCATTAGTGAACGCATGAATTTCCCAAAAGTCACCGTTCTTAATCATATGCCGATTTTGGGAAAGGATGATGAGTTCAGTTACTCTATGATAAAGTCGGGAACACCCATAAGTTACGACGAGCTCTCCCAACCTTTTTTGAACTGTCCTGGCGATTTCGAAATGGGAGTCAATGTTTATGACGACATGGTTCCCTCTAGAGACTGCACCACCATGGAGAGTTCGAGTAAGTTAGGAAATAATGGCTTGTAAACCGGTATGACATTGGATTTTCCTTTGGTACTGATTTCCATTGGTGATTTTGCAATGGGAAAAGCTTCTTTTAACATTGCCCAGATCAGGGAACTGCAGGATCCGAGGCTCGCGTCAAAGGAAGTGGCTGAGGGCTCTAAAAAGATGGGGAAGAAGAAGAAGGCTTCGCATTTTAAGGTTGCAAGGACTTCAAGGCAAGAAAAGTGGTCTGATGGTGAGGGGGTAATTGAAGATGCCCCATCCCAGAAAAAGGCAAGAACCGAGGCTACTTCTGCATCTCTGAGCAGGCTGAGGGTTCTTCCCCCATCATTCCTTCTGGTAGTATGGAGATTATTCCTATGGAGGTCTCCTTGGGACCCCAAGAAGTTTCGGGGGTTTCTTCTGATGTCTTCCCAGTCTCTCGGTCGCGATAGACATCCAAGTCACCATCCAAAACTTCTTCGGGGCCCGCCGCTATCAGGGTACTTATGGGAGTTACGAGATCTGTGCCAAGTTCTCCTGCTACAGTCGAGTTGGTACTTCACTCCTAGGGAAGATCTGATTTGCTTGCCCCAACATTCCCCCAGACTCAGTCATCAGGTGGGGGTTTTGAAAGTCTCGCCCCTAGTAGAGGCCGTAGTCCTAATTCCTTGTGGCGCCTTTACTGGCCGAAGTAGCGTGTTGACCAGGCTGACATCACGATGAACTCGTCGAAAGTTGCTCGTCAGGTAGTGGATGGTATGTGTTTGCCCGTCGATGCTAAAAATTTCGATGAGATGTCAGAAGAAGTAGTTAAAAGATCATAGGAACGATATTTCATGGGTGTAAAGTTCTTATTCATCCACTACCTGTTTTCTTCTCTCTTCTTTCTCTTCTTTCTTCTGACATTTTTTGCCTTTCTTTCAGCTTGTAAATGCGGCGTGATCCCTTCGCTAGTATAGGTAGCGAAAGTCCAAGAGATTGGAAAAGCTTGAGTCTACCGAGAGAGCTCTGGAGGAAGCCCGAATAGTTTGTCGTAGATATTCCGAGGAGGTTGAAATCTTGACACATCAGGTGGCAGAGCTCAAGGGTCAACTTGAAGTCGCAAACCTGGGCAAGAGCAACTCCGATTATGAAGTTTCCAGGCTAAAAGTAAAGCTCGAGAGGGAGAAGGAGAGAGCCGACTCGGTGGCCTCGACGTTGGATCTGCTAAAGCTGGATAATCAGAGAGCGAAAGAGGTGGCTGACAAGACCATTGTGGACCTCCAGGCTGCAATGAAGAAAGTCCAATATGAAATTCCTAAGAAAGTTGACCAGGCTGTCACAGAGTACAAGACCTCTTCCGAGTTAAACACTTTTGTCCTGGAAGCTCAAGAGAAGGAAGCCCTTCGTATCAAGATCGGCAGTGATTCCTTTCTTGAAGGGACTTACAGACTATGCCGCTTCATGCGTAGGATAGCCCCCGAGTTGAAGCTCGATGACTATCCTTTGAGGTTGGATTAGGTTCCACTTTCATTCCCCGAGGGTGAGGATGTTGATGGAGGAGAAGAAGAAGAAGAAGATGATGAGGACGACATGGTTCATCCTCCTCAAACTGATGCAGACTCCCAGGCTCTGGCCATTGTCCATCCTCCTGCCTCTCTTTTTGGACAAGAATGTGGCATTATTGCTAGTAGTAAGGATACGGAGACTAATACTGAGGTTAAGGAGTACTCTTAGCTCTCTCTATCTTTTTTTTTTTTTTTTTTTTGAAATCACCTCTAGCATTCTTTTTCTATGCACCGTCAAGGCTTTCCTCGGCTGACCTTTCTTCTTAGTTTATGGGAGTGATTGTGAAGTCTTCTTTTGAAATTCCTATCTAACATGGTGACTTTTCTTTAAGACTTGTTCAATGTTCTCTCAGATACGCTCGCCAAGGCTGAAGTCCTCTATGTCTAACTTCAATTAGCTCAAGCTGAATTAGGGACGTTTGATACGCCCCTGGCTTGTGCTAAAGAGTGCCGGAAGAATGACTGTAAAAGACTCCATTCTTGAGCGGAGAAGGTAGAGAAACAGTACACAACAGCTTACCAGCTTCATATGGTGTGTTGTAAAGAGTTGCAAATCTTAAAGATTGATCGAGAAGACCTTCAGAAAAAAGGAGCCATTGATATGTGTCTTTGCCTTAGTGCCGAGCGTTGGTTAACTTTGCGCGCTAAGAAACTTACCAAGGCAGAAGAGGTCATAAATGATTTCATGGGGAGTCCAAGACCTGCGAGTTATTATTACAATTCTTACCCCTCCTTGGATGCCATTTATCAGACGATGTCACGGCAGCGTGTTGAAGCTGAGCTTGAGAATTGAGAAACAGCTAGGGAGTTGGTCGAAGCCGTAGAGCACCTTAGGAATCCTTTCCCTCAAAGCTCAGAGGATTAGGCGTATTTGTGTCTGGCTCGCATAGTGTGCTATAGAGTTTCTTTTCTAAGATTTCTGTATATATCATGGGATTCGGCTATTTATCCGCACTCCAAATATTCAAATGTCTTAATTTCACACTTGTGTATATCTGATTTCCTCTTTACAATTTTGGTGGAGTGAATCGCCTTCCACAAGGTCTTTCCATTTTTGAAAATTGAAGATCTTTTTCCATGCGTCCCTTGGCCATTAAATTTGATAGTTACCCATTGATGAAGGGAGTGATGCCGCATGGAAAGCAATTTCCTTTTTGAGCTATTGTAACGACTGACGCGTGATTTGACTGTTACCTTGATCATTATGTGGATTTTTAACTTTTTGAAATCCAGAGGGAATGATTTCTGATAATTGCTATATATTCCTTTGAAGTAGAAAGCTTGGGATCATTTTCTTCTTCAAGTAGGATTCCTTACTTCTCCGCTTCTCTTGTATTCTTTGATCTTCTTTCGTTTTGGAAAAATGTCTTCTTCTCATACCCTTACAGGAAGCAGTTCTTCTGTCGGAGATCCGTCCCTCCCTCTGAGGGAGAGACTATCCTGCACCACCTATAGATCCGCCATGGGGGGTGGAGATGTGTTCCTTCTATCAGGCACCTTTTCGATTCCTGGGGAGTTTGGATGCAAAAATCCTGGCGATGATGAGGCGTCCAATGCTCCAAGTCCTCATGAAATCTATGTTTTGAAGGAGATGTTTGGATTTGGGTTTCGTTTACCTCTTCCCGATGAGATTTTCATGATCCTTAAGTATTATTGGCTCGCACCTGGACAGGTGCACCCCAACTCGTGGTGTCACTTGATTTCTTTCGTTCTCTTCATTCAACAAATTTACCTCGTCCCCTCCATTGATCTATTCTGGGCAATATACAATTTGAATGTGGAGAAGCAAACTAACTCTTCCAGTCCTACGGGCTGGTGTTTTTTCAAGACAAGGGCTGGTGCTCCAAAGGTCTTGCACACTCAGAGGGGGTCCATATCGAACTGGCGCACTTCCTTTCTCTTTATTGGGTGTACAAATGGGACCCCTCTTCCTATAGACAACACATGGACCTTCCACAGTGATGAGCAGGCTAAGGAGTTGAATGAAGGTCTAGGTTGTTTGGTAATGACTTAGAGTCCTTTCATCTAGCCAAGAAGCACGTGTATAAGTTTCAGTACTCCCATACTGAGTTTGCGAAGCCTGGATTCCACCCATTCCTTCTGGAGCAACCTGTTTGAGTGTCCACTGAGGGAGGTGACCCTTCTCTCCGTCTGAATGATTCGATGGAGGTGGATGATGATGCATCGTCCAAGTTTGGTACGTTTGCTTCGTCCATCTTTTCACAATTGTCATTACTCTTCTATTTTTGTTGATTATTTTTCTTTTTCGATATTAAGCCAATTCTTCTCCCGAGATCCAGCTTGCAAAAGAGGCTCCTAGTTCGAGCAGAGCCGTTAGGGCTTCTCAACGCCTGAAAGTGAAAATGGTACAGGCCTCATCTTCAAAACAGAGTAGTAGGTCGTCATCTATGGATATTGAAATCTTTGATTCTTCTTATCACGGTGGTGTTTGGGTAGATTGCCCAGCGAGGACTATTCCTCAGACACCCCTTCTTGGAGGATTTGCTACACCGAACCTTGTACCTAGGGAAACTTCTGGTCTTACCAACGAAGGGATATCATCGGTGCTTTTGGCGATAAGTTTCTTTTGTATTGATGTTTATATTGATAGTGTTCTTCATGCTCACAATCTCATATTCTCTATGTCTCAGCATGTCAGCTCTCGCTGTGAGATCGCTGGGAGAATTGACTCTCTAGAGGCCAAGTGTGTGAAGGCCGAACTGAGGTGGGGGATAGCAAAAGATGCACTTGCGAGGGAGAGAGATAGGGTAAGAGATCAAATCGGTGCATTGAGAGAGGAGGCTTGGAGATACAGGCAAAGGATGATGACTTTGGAGGGTGAACAGGCAAAGCACCTGTCAGAGAAAACTAAGCTATCGATGGAGTTTTTCGCGCTATGTGATTTTGTGTAGGCAAAAAAGTCCTAACTTTGATTTTTTGGATTTTTAAGGTGTGCAGTCTTCTCCTTTTAGTTCTAGAATATAGGGAGGGAATTGGGAACTTTGAGTTTTTTTTTTATGTTGATCACTATGTTCCCGTTTGTTTTTATTGTGACTGACTTTGAACTTTAATATTCGGAACTCTTTGCTTTAGTGTCGAGTTTGCATGTTTTTTTTATCTTTGGTTTCACGACTTTTGGGATTCCTTCTCCACTCTAATCCTAGTGAGTTACACGGTGCATGCAGCATAAATCTGAGTATTTTTAGTCGTAAGTCATCTGATCTTTGCATTAGCCTAAGCGCTTTATATGGTCCATTGCGACTTGACTAAATAATTTACTTAAAGATTCGTAAGACAAAAGATTTGGGATGTAAGACATTTCATTGAAGTTTCCTCATGTCTATTACATCATTGATAGAATTTTCGCAGGGTTTCTGGATGTATTTTCACTCTAATATTTTGAGGTAATATGTGAGATTCGTACGTGTAAATTTCGAGGATGAAATTTCTTTTAAGGGTGGTGGAGTTGTAAGACCCATACGCCACGAACCCGATTTAACCTTACGTTCTCATGTTGTGACCGATCTTCCCATCATAACCGGCTCAAGTGAACCAATTGTATGAAGAAACCACAAGATAAAGTAAGCAATAAGTCAAATTTAGTTGGTGTGGTTGACTGTTTAAGTTTGTGTGGAAGCAACAAGTCAAAAACTAAAAACCAGTAAATTTTGGTCGATGGTCGCATTTTTGAGGGATGTGGTCGGCCACATGAGACCACATACATGAGACGGCACACGTGTGGTCGACGGATTCTACGACCACATGTACGACAGCACGATGTTGAGACCGACTTTGAGTTTTGGAAACTTTCCTAAACTAAGGGATTTCTTTCCTAGTTGAGGGAGAATTCTATATGGAGATTTTTTTCCTCTATATAAAGGACACCCCTTAACTTCTCTCACTCTTTTAAAACCCAAATTGAAACTCTAAACCTAAGAGAGAAAGAGAGAAAGGAAGATAAGGAGAAGGAGATTTGGAGAAGAAGCTTAGAGAAGGGTTTTGCAAAGAAGAATTTTATCTTTTTTACAGCAAGCTTAAGGAATGAACCTGTCTTTGTAAAGCTAGATTAGATAGGATAGGTTCATTTTCATTAAGTTGATGTGTTGAACCAAATGTAATGATTTCGGTTATGGAATTTCTAAAGAAAACCATGAGATAATAGATTAGGGATAATTGATAAGGATAAACTGTGATTAAAGACCATAGAATAATCTTAGGGTGAATTCTGTTGATGAGCTATGAGGAGAAACTTGTATGAGAAATAAAAAATCAACCAAACTTCGTATGGTCGCAGCTATGGTCGACCACAGGGTGACCAGAGGATCTACCACAGCTATTCAGGTGGTTTCCAAGAACCATGTGGTGGCAAGGTGTGGTCGCATGAAGTGTGACCACAGGGTTCGACCACACAGTGTGTGGTCGCATATATTGAGACCATAGGGTCGACCACATTATAACAGTAAATATATTTTGAGACCAGACAAGATTTTTAATTACTGTATCTTGAGGAAATTAATCCCTAACTTAAATACATTAATTGTTTAGGTTCCCAATAGATTCAAAGTGACTTCCAAAGCTTGAAAGAGGAACAAACATCAATCAAAGGTGAGGGAACAAGACCTAAACTAATTGGATAATAACAAACTGTTTTATTTTATTTGTCCAATAGAATGAATGATTCTATGCTTGTATACTTGTCATGTGCATCTCACATGTCATCCAATATTATTGCTATTTCTGCTCATACATATTTATTTCTGTCTATTTATAACAAGATGATGATGATGCTAGGAATAAGCATGTAATTGTATGTGCGGTTAGTGTGTTGGATGCGAATGGAGCATCAGGGGGAGGATGTGGCACTATGGTCTCTATCCTGGTCACTAGATCTTGGCTCTATCTCTACTCAAGTCTTGCCCACTGACATCGTCATATCGTCATTACCTTAGCAGAACTATTACGTTGTAGGGCATTAGGGGAGGTGGTCTCGGATCGTGTGGTCTAGGACAGTATGGTCTCTGACTCTGTCGGGGGGCCTTAACTCTATCTCTATGGACCTATTGAGGGATGCTGGGGTGAGGCCTTAGATACATCGGGTGGCATTATGATTGGTTAGTTGCGAACCCAGTTTGCAAGCCCTCACCAACAAGGGCTTACGTGTTGGTATGGGTAGGCCATCAGAGGAAGTGTTGGTGGTTTTTTATCCAGACACTTTAGCTCTATCTTTATTCCATGGTGGGTGCATGTGAGACGGCAATGGTGTTTGATCCATTGGACAGATTTACACGCTCGTGTATAAATGTACGGTGGCCGCTAAACCTTTCTATAGTACATTGCAAACTTATACTAGACCAAATATATGAATTGAATACATGCATATGTTTGTTGCATTGTTTTATTTTCTCACTGAGCTAGGTTGTGAGCTCACCCTACGGTACCATTTTCTTTTTAGTTTCTAATGATGCAGGTAATACTGTTGAAGACTACATGAATGTGCCAACGTATAGACACATGATGGTTATGGATGTGCAAGCTGTGGAGGACAAATATGACTCGTCAAGCGAATGTTTCCACTGTGGTTACGCTTAGTGTTTTATTTTTGTATTTAAATACTTGTAATAGGTATTAATTATGTTTTGATTACTTGGAGATAATTGGATTATTTAATTATTTATCATGTAGACTTTCAGTTCATTATTAATAAGACTTCCGCTATTTACTTTATCATCTCTGATTGATGTGGAATGTGTATTTGGTTTGGATTGTTGGCATGGTCTGACGAGATCCTAGCTTGAACCGTTGGTTCTTATGACGATTCATCACACTTCTGGTTTTTCTAGAATTGGGGTGTGACAACTTGGTATCGGCACTAAGGTTTTACCAATCAAATCCGAATACATTCACGATTGTATCTATGAACTGAGTTAGGATAAACTTAAAAGCTTTAATACAAACACACCATAAGCACCTATGTTGGTTGAGACAGAATTTAAACAAGACAATAATGTACATATAAAAGGTAAAACCATATGTATATACAGACATAAGAAAAAGAAAATCTAAATGTATCCTAATAAACAAATAATATAGGGTACGGTCTATAAGTCGGACAGTTGCTTAAGTATACAAAAGATATAGTACAGTAGCAATAAGGGAACATCTGTAAAGCAGAAAATTAGAATACCGAGTTGGTACTCACAAGATGTAGAACTTGATGTATGACAGAGGAAGAAGAAAAATGGCTAGTAACGCCTAAATCCCTGCAATGGTAAAGGAAAAGATCTCGGACTGAATCCAATAGAGAAAGGAAAACAACGGTCATACACCAAAGATAAGAGTAACTATAAAAGAAAATAAAACTCTACTCTTGGGTGACGTGGAGACTCTGAGTGAGATCCACCACATGTTGATCCGTCACCACTGAGCATTATGACGAGGTCGTAACCCGACCCCACCACCATCTGGGTAGAGAATGGGTAAAGAGAACCCATTTGAACAAATGCTAAATAATGATAAATAGACTAAAGCAAATCAAAGGGGTGTAAGCACCCCATTTTTGCCATCCTAGCAAACAGAACTTTATTGGTGTATAGGCAGTAAGAGAGCGGAGGGGGATGAAAATTTGGAAAGTACAAGGGAGGCGAGTGAAACTCTCTCAAACCAATAGTCGATCAATTCCTCTGTGCTCTCTATGGTGTTCTGGGCTGAGCCAGAGTGTCCCCAATGTACAAGAGTCTTGGTGGGCATATCTAGAAGGATTGTGGGTCAATTCAAGGTTTGGATGCTAAGTGGTGATTTCAAAGCTGATGTTGGTGGGTCCTACAGGAAGGTCATGAAAATACCTTCGAAATGATACCAGAATCACTCAATTCCGATATCAAACGAAGAAGATGTCACGATTTTAGTCAGAGTGAAATTAGCTTATTAAATCCAAGGTCTTTTCTGTAAATTATCATAAATTAAGGATTTATTGGGCAAAGTATCATGATTAAAATCGATCAGACTTCATTCGACCATAACTAAATCGTTCGACATCCCAATCCGACGATTCAAGCGCCACTGTGCTCCATTGTGTGTCCTCTTCAAAATGGACGTAAAGAATTTTAGGCAGAAGCCGCCAACGGGTCCCATGCAAAGTTGCCGGTAGGATTATCGTCGAAACTCCAATTCTTCATATCTTGATCATCCGAAGTCCGAATCAGACGATTCAAGTGCCACTGTGCTCCATTGTCTGTCCTCTTCAAAGTGGACGTAAAGAATTTTGGGCAGAAGCCGCCAGCGGGTCCCATGCAAAGTTGTTGGCCGAATTATCGTCAAAGCTTCAATTCTTCATATTTTGTTCATCTGACGTCCGAATCCGGCGATTCGAGCACCAGCGTGCTCCTTTGTCCGTCCCCTTCAAAGTGGACGTGGAAGATCTGAGACAGAAGCCGTCAAAATTTTTCATGCGGAATTGCAAGCTGAGAGGATCCATAATAGAGAGAGAAATCGATCCAGTCCATTCTTACTCAGCCCAACCCAGCTCAAGCTCAATTTAGTCCAACCCCGTCAAACTCAATCAGTTCAACCTAACCCAACCCAAACCGGCTCAGATCGAGTCGGGTCGGCCCATGTGTATGCACTTTATGTATTTGTTATATATATATACATTTATATATTATAAAATATATGTTTTATATATGTTATATTATATATATTTTTATATATTATATTATTATATTATATTATATTATATATATATATATATATATATATATATATATATATATATATATATATATATATATATATATATATATATATATATATATATATATATATATATATTTAAGGGTGTCAACGGGCCGGTCCGGGCCGGTTTCGGTCCGGGCTGAATCGATGTCGGGTTTTATAAGCCCAACCCAAAACATGTCCATTAAGAGTTCGGGCTGGGTTGGGCTGCGCTGGACACAATAACAATCGGGCGGTCCGGTGTCGGTTTGTTATCGGGTTGGGTTTATTGAGGTGATTTCGGGCTGGTTCGGTCCGGACCGGGCTTATCAAGTTTATCGGCCTATTTTATGTGTAAGATATATGACCTATTTTATTATTTCTATCATAAAAAGAATCATTCATTCTATATGCATGTAATTCAAAAATTGTAACAATTAACATACTCTTTTCAACTATAGATTCATATAATCTTCCGATCAAGAAGTCAACTATAACAAAGTAATATAATCCATCAAAATTTAAAACCATTAAAATTAAGCGGGTCGAATGGACCTTACGGTGTTTTGGTTAGGTATTATTGATTCGGGTTAGTTCGGCTTCTTAACGGGCGATCCGGTTTGGTTTCGGTTTGGGCTGAAACGGTGTCGGGCTTTACAAGCCGAGACCGAAACATGTCCATTAAGGTTCGGTCCGGGTTGGGTTCGGGTTATATCGGGCTGGCTCGGTCCGTGCTACCGGTCCGGGCCCATTTTTGACACCCTTATATATATTCGGCCATGAATTCGATAAGGAAGAAGAGAAAGAGAGAGAGAGAGAGAGAGGGAGGAAGAGAGAGAGAGAGAGAGAAGAGAGAGAGAGAGAGAGAGAGAGAGAGAGAGAGAGAGAGAGAGAGAGAGGAAGAGAGAGAGAGAATGGGAAGAGAGAGGATGAGAGCCGAAGGGAAGGGAGAATGAGCATTCGATGAAGGGAAAGATGGAGGTGCTGCCACCTCCACCTTTCCCATGCCCATTTCCCCCAAACACCGCCACCTCCTCCTCTCCTTGAGCCCAACGAGCAGCACCACCTCATCCCTAAACCGTAAGCTGCCCATCGACTCTCCCATCGACACCTCACCATGCTGCCCATCACCTCTCCCATACCCAGCCGCAAGAGCAGCACCACCTCACTGCCACCTCCTCCTCTCCTTGAGCCCAACGAACAACACCACCTCATCCCTACACCCCAACTGCCCACCTACTAAAAAATTGAATCTCACCTTGAGCCACCCGCCTGATCCGGCCAGCAGTAGCCATCTCTCTGGGGAGGTTTTTCCTATAAAAACCCTCCAGACTACCAAACCAAGAGGAAGAAAAAAAAGAAAGGAGGGAAGAGATTGGCCGAGAGAAGCCAGGAGAAAAAAAAGAGAGGAGGGAGGAGATTGGCTGAGAGAAGCCAGGAAAAAAAAAAGAAAATGGGAGAAGGGAGAAGAAAGAAGAGAAGGGAGAAGAAAGAGAGAGAGGCAGAGAGAAGGGGAAGAAAGCAGCAGCAGCAGAGCCGCCACCGTCGAAGAGGAAGAAGGAGCAGCTCTGCTACTGCTCCAAAGAAAGAAAAAAGAAGAAGAAGCAGAAGGAGTTGAGGGGATTCACCTGCGGCCACCCTTTATCGGACCTGTATCGATGTGATCGCTTGCCAACCAGCTGCTGCTCACCACCACCGTCGGCCTACCCCGACAACAAAACTTCATTACTAGTCTTCTGGTGAAGTTAAAACCGAACCAGGTTTGTGGTTTTTATTTTTTATTCCTTGTGATTGTTTGATTTCATTTTGGTATGATATTTTAATTAAATCTGATCCCTTTGATTGGAAGAATCTGTTTTGATCTATTTTGATAGTAATTTTGTCCCAATTGACCTATAATTTTTATGGAACTAATCCAATTGTGGAAATTAAATGGAATTGATCCGATTATGAAAATTTGAATGGAATTGATCCGATGGTGGAAATTTGAATGGAATTGATCCAATTATGAAAATTTTATGTGATGAAAATTGATCCGACCATGGGATTGAAATTAATGTGATTGGTTCGACCATATGATCGAAATTTTAGTGTGGGTGATCCAACCACATGATCTGAATTTTATGAGAAATTGATCATGACCATATAATTAGAATTTTCATGAGTTAATCATAGCCATTGATCTAAAATTCCAAACCATTGGATTATCTTTGGAAGTGATGTTAATCAATCTGAATGGTTGGATTGTGATCTTGACAATCTGAACCGTTAGATGGTCTTTGGAATTGCTTTTAATCAATCTGAGCGGTCGGATTATCATGATGAGCAATCTGGACCGTTAGATTATCTTTGGGAATGATTTAAATGAATCTGAATGGTTGGATTATGATCTTAAGCGATTTGAACCGTTGGATTATCATCGTAAGTGATTTTGGTGAATCTAAACCGTTAAATCTTGATCATGAGTGTTTTTGATGAATCTTAATGGTTGGATTATGATCTTAAGAAATTTAAACCGTTGGATTGTCATCGTAAGTGATTTTGGTGAATCTAAACCGTTAAATCTTGATCATGGATATTTTTGATGAATCTGAACGGTTGGATTATGATCTTGAGTGATTTAAACCGTTGGATTGTCATCGTGGGAATTTTGAGTGATATAAACTGTTGAATCTGGATCATAATTGATTTAGACGGATCTGAGCCACTGATTTCTTAGTCTGATCATAATGATATCTTGATGTAAGATCTGAGCCATTGATTTTGTTTGTTTTGATGAATCTGAGTGTTGATCATGATTATCAATGTTTTGAAGAGATCAAACCGTTAGATTGAGCATCTGATATTGTCCACATTGTTATATTCGTGCATTTGCCATGTTTACATGCTTACATTGTCATATTGTGCACATTGTCATGTTTCAAATGCTTGCACTTTTAGCTTTGAATACACTATCATGTTTGATACACTTGTTGATGCCATGATTGAATGATGTTTATGTCGGCAAGAACTTACTTTTCGCTACACCCTAGTCGAACTGCCGTGCATGTGCACTGATAGAAGACATTCCTAAGTGTGGGGACGTGTATGTAGGCACCCACATTCATGGGAAGGATAATAATGGAAAAATGATAAAATTCTTAATCAAGAATCATGAAGCCTAGCCCAACAATTCCAAAATCAGGGTTGTAAGTGACAAGGGTAGTTTAGGACGATCCTTACCCCTCAGTTCATTTCCCCTAGGATGCAGAATCTAGATAGGTGTAATGTGAAATCCAGCCATAGATCATCTAGGATTATCATTCGGTCCGGCTGGACCACCCATATTCTGACTCAAGTGGGTCACCCAATGAAGATCGCCATCTCTTTCGAACTACGCGATCCTGATTCTCAGGTCAATACCCTGAGATACGTAGGTAGTTTGGGAAAGAGACCCAAATACGGATCCATACTCCAATCTTGTAAAATCATTCCATATCCTTGTCTCCTTGCTTGGCGAGACTCTATTCGGTGTTGTGTGCTTGAGTACGAATCTCCTTGCTTGGCGAGGTTCTGCTTGCGAGTACGCACCCTTAGCCTTGCGAGGCTCAATACTGAAGCCGTACTTGTGAGTACGCACCCTTAGCCTTGCGAGGCTCTATCATGAAGCCGTACTTGCGAGTACGCACCCTTAGCCTTGCGAGGCTCAATACCGAAGCCGTACATGCGAGTACGCACCCTTAGCCTTGCGAAGCTCTATCATGAAGCCGTACTTGCGAGTACGCACCCTTAGCCTTGCGAGGCTCTATCTTGAAGTCGTGCTTGCGAGTACGCACCCTTAGCCTTGCGAGGCTCTATCTTGAAGTCGTGCTTGCGAGCATGCACCCCCTTAGCCTTGCGAGGCTCTATCTTGAAGCCGTACTTGCGAGTACGCACCCTTAGCCTTGCGAGGCTCAATCCCGAAGCCGTACTTGCGAGTACGCACCCTTAGCCTTGCGAGGCTCTATCATGAAGTCGTACTTGCGAGTACGCACCCTTAGCCTTGCGAGGCTCAATCCCGAAGTCGTGCTTGCGAGTACGCACCCTTAGCCTTGCGAAGCTCTATCTTGAAGTCATACTTGCGAGCATGCACCCCCTTAGCCTTGCGAGGCTCTATCTTGAAGCCGTACTTGCAAGTACACACCCTTAGCCTTGCGAGGCTCTATCTTGAAGTCGTGCTTGCGAGCACGCACCCCCCTTAGCCTTGCGAGGCTCTATCTTGAAGTCGTACTTGCGAGTACGCACCTTAGTCTTGCGAGACTATCTTACACTCTACTCCCTGAGAGCCACACCCTACTCCCTGAGAGCCACACTCTACTCCCTGAGAGCCACACCCTACTCCCTGAGAGCCACACTCTACTTCTGAGAGCCACACTCTACTCCCTGAGAGCCACACACTACTCCCTGAGAGACATACCCTAGCCCTTAAGGTTACCTAATCCACCCAAAAACGAACTACGTTGTACCTGATTTCCAGGACCTCTGGAATACGTAGGCAACTTGGAGGACTCTCCAAGTACGGTACCCCATCTTAGTATCCTTAGGTTTCCCATATCCATATCCATATCCGTATCCATATCCTCGTTCATTTCGATCCATTTAGGCTATCTCTAGATTCAATCTCCATCATCATAAAGCATAAACTTCAACTTGAATAAATTGAATCTAAGAAAGCTTAATCATAATCCACATCCATAAGCTTTAATCACTTTCCGTTTCGAACTACGTTTTTGGACTTGATTTTCTAGGATTGAAATACATAGGCAATTTGAGACGTTTTTGGACATCTCAGATTCAGTCCATCACCGAACCATCTTTGGTTCGGTTTATTGTATATTATTTTATTTGTTTTCTTACTTCGAGAACATGTTTGGCTGAACTTAGGCTAGAAGAACTCAGCAACTTGGCATTGGATCCCCCATGAGCCCTAGTCATCATCCATCGACCATGAACAATCAGAACCATAGAGTCACGTAGGAGGTCGATTTTCGGATCTGGCAGTTTTGGGTGCCTAACACCTTCCCAAACTGTACCTTGAACGCTTACCCGGTCTCTGATGGACCAAAGCCGATATGTTGGGTCATGAGTCAATAGAAGTCTTATCTTAGGATGAGGCTACATTTTAGGTCCTAGGCCTTAATCTAGGTGGCGACTCCAAATCATTTATCGTCCATTCAGCGTGGGTGGACATTTGTCCTCACAGTGGCGACTCCGCTGGGGAATTCATGTTCAGACTCCAGATTCACTTTCCTTACATTGTTTGACTGACATTGGATGCTAGATCTAGGGCTACTATATTTATGATTGTACATATTGTTTTGGGAGGTTTGGGTTCAGTCACACATCGTGCTATTAGCCGACCCGGATCCTCATCCATATGGGATCGCCCGCTAGGTGAAAAACACAACCTTGGCACGTACCTTGTAAAAGTCTCGACTGTGGAGAGCCTCTGACGTTTGTTTCTCGGGTCCGCCCGGGGAGGCGTTATACTTCTCTAGGTCGTTTGACATTTTGCAAAATGGTATATCAAAAGGAATCGAGGGGCCCATGATTCACCGTATAGACGGGAATAGGTCCACTCCTCCTCGTCAAGGTAGCCTTTGCCGGTCCTAACCCAGAGTGAGCCACATGCGTGTTATTTTTGGTTCATCCCTGAACTGACTATGTAAATTCCAACTCAATTATGACATCTATGCCTATGACGTCGAAGTTTTGCCCGTTTTGATTCTCGATCTACCAACATGTTTGGATTTACACTTGAGGATTCAATGTGCCGAACCTTTCATTGTTGATACATCAAGTCTTAAAGACGATCAGAAAATCTCTATCATGGCATGGATATTATGATCGAATGGGAGTTTATCAGTTTGTTCAGTCATGAACCGTCTTTTGCTAACTTATCCCTTATGAAAGTTTAAGGATGAGTATATTCGTTTCAATTTCTTTGTTTTTGATAAACCAAGTGGTTGGGCCTTGTCACCCCAATGACCCATTTTGGGTCAAGAGGCTCAAATCCGATCACATGGTCGTTCAAAGCAACTAAATTGGTGCAGATAATGTTTGTTTAAGGGGTTTCATAAGAGAGCTAACATTTGTATGGTCGAGTCAGCTCTGTTAGTGCATGTTAATTCCTTTCTATCCTGTCTTCATCCCAAGAGTTTTAACACTTGTCAGCTTTGGCCTTTCCCGGTATCTACTCAGAGGTTAACCTAAACCGTAACCATTTCTACTCTGTAGGTCAGTGATTCCATCATTGTGAAGTTGTCTAGAGTGTTTGCACCTGAACCTATTGGCCCTGCCTCGTCCATACCAATTGAAGCGATGGGTGACAGACCAAATCAAGTTCCAAGAGCTACAGATACCAGAATTGAGAGGATAGTTGATATCATAGAAGTAATGGTTACCATGATTCAGAACCTACAGATGCAATTGCAGGCCCAAGCATTAACCATTGAGAGAATTAATGTGGCACCCCCGCAAGGATTGAGTACCCCTAAGCAAGTTGTGCCATAGTGTTTCTCAGAACCTGTATTAGAAGACACAGAGGAGATTGTGTATCAGAAACCTTTGATCATTCAAAAAGCTCCCATATTCCGAAAGCTGAATGAGGAGGATGTCCCTTCCAGGGATAGACTAAACAGATCAGAGGAATTGCTAAGAGCTATGAAGGCATGGGATGATCAAATAATCTGCCAAAGAGCTTTTCCTCCTAGAAGGAATCAGTCAGTGGCACAGACTACCAACATTAATGCTAATCCATCGATCTCAAGGTATCAGAACCACACTCCTGCTCTGCAGAGGTTGGAAAATAGAAGGCAGTTTACAGATTTGGGCATGACCAAAAATAGGGCTCTGAAAGTATTGGTACAGGGTGGAAAATTGAAGGTACTCACACCTCATCCTCCGTCATGTCCACTTCCACTGAAGTTTCGAATGGATCTATTCTGCAAATATCATAATCAACATGGTCACTACACTGAAAATTGTAACGCTCTGAGGCATGCTATACAAGACGTGATAGATGCAGGGAAATTGAGATCCGAGCCAGAAAGAAATCAATGGCAAGTGATCCTCCCTTTCCCCATTACACAGTCAATTTCATAGAATGGGGGGAGGCAAGGGTTCCAACTGAGACAGTCCATGCTGAAATCGAGGGGAGCGTCACATCTGGTGACCAAATGAACAGGGTCTCAATCCAAGAAGTGCGGCATGGGCATGGGGTATACTTTTCAGAAGTCTCTCAGTACAAGGAGACGATGGGACAGAATGATAAGGGATCAAAAGGGAATGCAGCCCAAGATATCAATCTCAGAGGATTCCAAGTCAACAACAACATCATGACAATCACAGAATCAAATCCCTCAGGTTTAGACTGGGGTATGCCCCTACCAACCAAGATCTGAACTGATAGAGGAGAAGCAGAGGAGAGAAAATGATGCATTTGAAAGCTTGAGAGGAAAGGTCCAACAAAGGCAGCAGACAAGAGTCACAGAAGATGGCAACCATATGAGGACGGATGAACCGGTCTATCAAGCACAGTTGGCAGCATGGATGAGGATGAGCAGATCACTCCATACTTGAATACACTCAATGGGAACTTCGTCAAAGAATGAGAGGACATTGCATTTATGTGGTTTCTCTGAACCATGGCTAGATAGAAACCTCCAAAGACAAGAAACCGATTTTTGAGTTTTTCTTCGACTGCACCATTTGCTAGATAGAAATGGAAGAAATCAAGATTCGAAGGCTGAGCAAGGAACATAAGTCAGAAACAAAGGCGATCGACATCGACAATCTGTTCGACGAGGACCAAGTTCTAATGCTCACTGGGGAAGACCAAGATGGAGATCCTGATCCACAACAATTCATACTCCCTATCAATGGAATGATCCCCAAATTGAAGTTTTTATGTTTTGTTTACCCGAAGAGTTTGTCATGTAATTACTATAGTATGGCCATGTCTAGGCCCAAAGTTTACGAGTCCTTAAATAGGTTGAATCTTTTGATAGTGTTGACTCCGTTCCATTTGGAACCTCCTCTTATGTACCTCTGTTTCCAAGCGTTTATAAAGAATTTTTTTTTTCAATTTTGTTGTGTCTACTTCTCCCAATCTCTCGTTTCTTACTCTAACTTTGATGATGATAAGAATAATGAACCATATCCTAAAATATTGTAACCCATCAAAACCTTGGAAGAGAAGAAAGCCCAAATTGTCGGCGAGGATTTCAAGATGATCAATCTCGGCACGGAGGAGCAATTACAAGAGATCAAGATTGGAATAACCTTGACAGAAAAAGAGATAGCCCATTTGACAGAATTATTAAAGGGATTCCAAGAGGAATTTGCATGGTCTTATGAAGATATGACAAGCATAAACCCAGAAGTGGTACAGCACAAGATACCCTTGATCCCTAATGTAAAGCCGCATAAACAGAAGTTGAGTTGGTTGAGACCTGAGCAGACTTTAAAGGCTGAGTAAGATGTCATGAAGCAGTTCAATGTTAGATTCTTGGAAGTATCAAAATACCCAGAATAGTTGGCCAATGAAGTTAATGTGCATAAGAAGGATGGCTGATTGAGAGTATGTGTTGATTACAAGAATTTGAACAAGGCTAGTCCTAATGATGATTTTTCATTGCCAAAGGTAGATATCCTAGTCGATGACATAGTTAACCATAGAAGGTGTGGAGCTGGGGTATGACTAATAGATCCAAAAGGGGAGTTCGTGCCATTCTCGCTTTGATTAGAATTCAAGTGTACAAGCAATACTGCGGAGTACGGAGCTTGCATCACGGGACTTAGAGCAGCCCTCACGATCAACATCAAGAAGTTGAAGGTTTGTGAGAACTTGTCCATCATTGTCTACCAAGTCAGAAGGGATTGAGAAAAACCAAAGATGAAAAATTGATACCGTATCAGCAGTATACAATCAATTTGGCTCAAGAGTTTACAAAGATCGAGTTCGACTATTCTCCAAGGGACATAAAAAAAAAAATAAAAAAATACGCTGATGCATTGGCCACTTTGGCTTCAATGATCGGTAATGATCCTGTCGAATGCACAAGGCCCTTGGTGATCGAAAGAAGAAGACAGCCAGCATATGTAGAAGTCAATGCACTGACAGTTGATGGTAGACCTTGGTTGCACTCATAGTAGACTTCATTGGAGAAGGCATATACCCTGCAGAAGCAACAACAAGAGAAAAGAAGTCATTAAGATGATATGCTATGTAGTTTATCCTTTGTGAAGGTATCCTTCATAAGAGATCCTATGATGGGGTATAATTGGACTTTATCGATGAAGAGCAAGCATAAATCCTCATTGTGCAGATGCATCAAGGAGTCTATGGGCCTCATACTGAATGCCTGGATGCTTGCAAAGAAGATTCTGAGAATGAGATATTATTGGAATACAAAGGAAGCAGACTGCGCGGAGTTTGTGAAGAAGTGTCACAAATGCCAAATCTTTGCTAATCTGATACATATACCACCTACAGAATTACACACTCTCAGTTCGCCCTGGTCATTTTCAACTTGGGGTATAGATGTGATCGGAAAGATTCACCCAAAGGCGTCAACTGGGCATGAGTTCATTTTAGTAGCCATCGACTACTTTACCAAGTGGGTGGAGGCTCAATCATACGCCAAGCTCACCGCCAATAAGGTAGCCAAGTTCCTCCAAGAGCATATCATCTGTCGGCACGGGATGCCTCACGCTCTAATCTCAGATCAGGGTCAACATTTCAGAGGAAAGGTATAAGGATTGTGCGAGAATTTTAGTATCCAAAGGCACGTTCTTCCCCTTACCGGCCACAAACTAATGGAGCGGTAGAGGCCGCTAACAAGAACATCAAGGTCATCCTCCAAAAAATGGCAGAGTCACACACTGACTGGGCAGATAAGTTACCCTATGCATTATGGGCCTACAGAACTTCTATAAGGACCTCTACTAGAGCCACACCATATTCTCTGGTATATGGTATGGAGGTAGTACTCCCGGTAGAAATGGAAGTACCATCCTTGAGGATCCTAATGGATTCCCAAATCCCTGAGGCTGAATGGCTTCGATCCCATTATGAAGAGTTGAGTCTCATTGATGAAAGGAGGATGAAAGTAGCTGATAGTGCAAAGAAATACCAAAAGAGAATGGCCGCCACTTTCAACAAGAAGGTCAGATTTCGTCACCTGACGGTAGGAGATCTTGTATTAAAGGAACAAAGAGCGCCTATCCATGACCCTAGGGGTAAGTTTCGTCCGAACTGGAGCGGGTCATTCATAGTGAAGGAAAGGCAGTTCGACTGATAGATCTAGACGGTGAAGAGCTACAATATCTGACCAACCTAGATCAGTTGAAGCGGTATCATGTTTGACCTCTTCACCCTCCAAAAAAAAAAAAGAGAGGGTGCAGTTGGTCACGAAAGTCGACCGTTTTGGATGAACTTCACAACAGGTTTGGGCTGGATTCTCTAAAGAGGCTATTACACCCTGCTACTCAGGATTGGTTCCATCATCTTGTCATTATTAAAGGAAGAACTTCCTGCTTTCTGGCTGGACTCTTTCATCCATTCATCTATTCAATGGATTTCCCAAGAGTCGCATAATGAGCCCATCTTTCATATCTTTTGATATCAACCCTAGTGGGTGTGTCATTCCGAAAAAATTGTAATGATAATCTGGCTGGAACTCTTTTCTGTCGTTTATTACATTCAATGGCTTCCAAAGGTTCCAAAGAGCCCTTCATTCTCAAGCCCATAAAATGGTATCTCTTCGGAGGGATCGACCATTCCACATAAACAACCAAAAGATCCTCCTGATGAAAAATCCATCTGGATAGCTTCATATCAGCCACTTTAGGCCTTTGTCTTCTGTCACTTATCTTTGGATTTAGAGACTTAGGCTCAAACAAGGTCATACATATGTGCATTTCATGCACAACTCACTAAGGTTTTCAATGTGTCTATAAGGTAAGAAAGTTCCAATGATTCCCCTACCAATTTTGTTGTGAATCAGGATTTTCTCTAAGTCGTTCCAGTGAGTGTTTAAGAACTTCTACTCGTCAGACAGAATGGCCATGGTGGATAAGGCATCGAGGGAGTGGAGTTGGCATAAAGAACTTGCTGGAGATAATTTTTTTTCTAAGGGAGGTCCACTGGTATGCCTTCTCCAAATGATGATAATAAAGCATGTGCCCAAGTTTGTCAAAAGTGGCTATTCAGTGCTGAGGTACAGATGGCCCACATGTTCAAGAAGGTTTCGTCTCTCTCCGTTATGAAGGGCAAAAATGTGGTTCTCTTTGTCTTTACCCTCAATTGATACAATCTCGGGTAAAGAGGGGTATCTGTAAGCACCCCATTTTTGCCATCCCCAGCCAAACAGAACTTTATTGGTGTATAGGCAGTAAGAGAGCGGAGGGGGATGAAAATTTGAAAAGTACAAGGGAGGCGAGTGAAACTCTCTCAAACCAATAGTCGACCAATTCCTCTGTGCTCTCTATGGTGTTCTGGGCTGAGCCAGAGTGTCCCCAATGTACAAGAGTCTTGGTAGGCATATCCAGAAGGGTTGCGGGTCAATTCAAGGTTTGGACGCTAAGCGGTGATTTCAAAGCTGATGTTGGCGGGCCCTACAGCAAGGTCATGAAAATACCTTCGAAATGATACCAGAATCACTCAATTCCGAAATCAAACGAAGAAGATGTCACGATTTTAGTCAGAGTGAAATTGGCTTATTAAATCCAAGGGTTTTTCTGTAAATTATCATAAATTAAGGATTTATTGGGCAAATTATCATGATTAAAATCGATCGGACTTCATTCGACCATATCTTGATCGTCCGACATCCCAATCCGACGATTCAAGCGCCATGGTGTTCCATTGTGTGTCCTCTTCAAAGTGGACATAAAGAATTTTGGGCAGAAGCCGCCAACGGGTCCCATGCAAAGTTGCTGGTAGGATTATCGTCAAAACTCCAATTCTTCATATCTTGATCATCCGAAGTCCGAATCATACGATTCAAGTGCCACTGTGCTCCATTGTCTGTCCTCTTCAAAGTGGACGTAAAGAATTTTGGGCAGAAGCCGCCAGCGGGTCCCAAAGTTGCTGGCCGAATTATCGTCAAAGCTTCAATTCTTCATATTTTGTTCATCTAACGTCCGAATCAGGCGATTCGAGCACCAGTGTGCACCTTTGTCCGTCCTCTTCAAAGTGGACGTGGAAGATCTGAGACAGAAGCCGTCGAAATTTTTCATGCGAAATTGCAAGCTGAGAGGATCCATAATAGAGAGAGAAATCGATCCAGTTCATTCTTACTCAGCCCAACCCAGCTCAAGCTCAATTTAGTCCAACCCCGTCAAGCTCAATCAGTTCAGCCTGACCCAACCCAAACCGGCCCAGATCGAGTCGGGTCGGCCCATGTGTATGCACTTTATGTATTTGTTATATATATACATTTATATATTATATAATATATGTTTTATATATGTTATATTATATATATTTTTATATATTATATTATTATATTATATTATATTATATTATATATATATATATATATATATATATATATATATATATATATATATATATATATATATATATATATATATATTCGGCCATGAATTCGATAAGGAAGAAGAGAAAGAGAGAGAGAGAGAGAGAGAGAGGGAGGAAGAGAGAGAGAGAGAGAGGAAGAGAGAGAGAGAATGGGAAGAGAGAGGATGAGAGCCGAAGGAAAGGGAGAATGAGCATTCGGTGGAGGGAAAGATGGAGGTGCTGCTAGCTCCACCTTTCCCATGCCCATTTCCCCCAAACACCGCCACCTCCTCCTCTCCTTGAGCCCAACAAGCAGCACCACCTCACCGCCACCTCCTCCTCTCCTTGAGCCCAACGAGCAGCACCACCTCATCCCTACACCGTAAGCTGCCCATCGACTCTCCCATCGACACCTCACCATGCTGCCCATCACCTCTCCCATACCCAGCCGCAAGAGCAGCACCACCTCACTGCCACCTCCTCCTCTCCTTGAGCCCAATGAACAGCACCACCTCATCCCTACACCCCAACTGCCCACCTACTAAAAAATTGAATCTCACCTTGAGCCACCCGCCTGATCCGGCCAGCAGTAGCCATCTCTCTGGGGAGGTTTTTCCTATAAAAACCCTCCAGACTACCAAACCAAGAGGAAGAAAAAAAAGAAAGGAGGGAGGAGATTGGCCGAGAGAAGCCAGGAGAAAAAAAAAAAAAGAGGAGGGAGGAGATTGGCCGAGAGAAGCCAGGAAAAAAAAAAAGAAAAGGGGAGAAGGGAGAAGAAAGAAGAGAAGGGAGAAGAAAGAGAGAGAGGCAGAGAGAAGGGGAAGAAAGCAGCAGCAGCAGAGCCGCCACCGTCGAAGAGGAAGAAGGAGCAGCTCTGCTGCTGCTCCAAAGAAAAAAAAAAAGAAGAAGAAGCAGAAGGAGTTGAGGGGATTCACCTGCGGCCACCCTTCATCGGACCTGTATCGATGTGATCGCCTGCCAACCAGCTGCTGCTCACCACCACCATCGGCCTACCCCCGGCAACAAAACTTCATCACTAGTCTTCTGGCGAAGTTAAAACCGAACCAGGTTGGTGGTTTTTATTTTTTATTCCTTGTGATTGTTTGATTTCATTTTGGTATGATATTTTAATTAAATCTGATCCCTTTGATTGGAAGAATCTGTTTTGATCTATTTTGATAGTAATTTTGTCCCAATTGACCTGGAATTTTTATGGAACTAATCCAATTATGGAAATTAAATGAAATTGATCCGATTATGGAAATTTGAATGGAATTGATCCGATTGTGGAAATTTGACTGAAATTGATCCAATTATGAAAATTTTATGTGATGAAAATTGATTCGACCATGGGATTGAAATTAATGTGATTGGTTCGACCATATGATCGAAATTTTAGTGTGGGTGATCCAACCACATGATCTGAATTTTATGAGAAATTGATCATGACCATATAATTAGAATTTTCATGAGTTGATCATAGCCATTGATCTGAAATTCCAAACCATTGGATTATCTTGGGAAGTGATGTTAATCAATCTGAATGGTTAGATTGTGATCTTGACAATCTGAACCGTTAGATGGTCTTTGGAATTGCTTTTAATCAATCTGAGCGGTCGGATTATCATGATGAGCAATCTGGACCGTTAGATTATCTTTGGGAATGATTTAAATGAATCTGAATGGTCGGATTATGATCTTAAGCGATTTGAACCGTTGGATTATCATCATAAGTGATTTTGGTGAATCTAAACCGTTAAATCTTGATCATGAGTGTTTTTGATGAATCTTAATGGTTGGATTATGATCTTAAGAAATTTGAACCGTTGGATTGTCATCGTAAGTGATTTTGGTGAATCTAAACCTTTAAATCTTGATCATGAGTGTTTTTGATGAATCTGAATGGTTGGATTATGATCTTGAGTGATTTAAACCGTTGGATTGTCATCGTGGGAATTTTGAGTGATATAAACTGTTGAATCTGGATCATAATTGATTTAGACGGATCTGAGCCACTGATTTCTTAGTCTGATCATAATGATATCTTGATGTAAGATCTGAGCCATTGATTTTGTTTGTTTTGATGAATCTGAGTGTTGATCATGATTATCAATGTTTTGAAGAGATCTAACCGTTAGATTGAGGATCTGATATTGTCCACATTGTTATATTCGTGCATTTGCCATGTTCACATGCTTACATTGTCATATTGTGCACATTGTCATGTTTCAAATGCTTGCACTTTTAGCTTTGAATACACTATCATGTTTGATACACTTGCTGATGCCATGATTGAATGATGTTTATGTCGGCAAGAACTTAATTTTTGCTACACCCTAATCGAACTGTCGTGCATGTACACTCATAGAAGACATTCCTAGGTGTGGGGACGTGCATGTAGGCACCCACATTCATGGGAAGGGTAATAATGGAAAAATGATCAAATTCTTAATCAAGAATCATGAAGCCTAGCCCAACAATTCTAAAATCAGGGTTGTAAGTGACAAGGGTAGTTTAGGACGATCCCTACCCCTCAATTCATTTCCCCTAGGATGCAGAATCTAGATAGGTGTAATGTGAATCCAGTCATAGATCATCTAGGATTATCATTCGGTCTGGCTGGACCACCCATATTCTGACTCAAGTGGGTCACCCAATGAACATCGCCATCTCTTTTGAACTACGCGGATCCTGATTCTCAGGTCAATACCCTGAGATACGTAGGTAGTTTGGGAAAGAGACCCAAATACGGACCCATACTCCAATATTGTAAAATCATTCTATATCCTTGTCTCCTTGCTTGGCGAGACTCTATTCCTGTGTTGTGCTTGTGAGTACGAATCTCCTTGCTTGGCGAGGTTCTGCTTGCGAGTACGCACCCTTAGCCTTGCGAGGCTCAATACTGAAGCCGTACTTGCGAGTACGCACCCTTAGCCTTGCGAGGCTCTATCACGAAGCCGTACTTGTGAGTACGCACCCTTAGCCTTGCGAGGCTCAATACCAAAGCCGTACTTGCGAGTACGCACCCTTAGCCTTGCGAAGCTCTATCATGAAGCCGTACTTACGAGTACGCACCCTTAGCCTTGCGAGGCTCAATCCTAAAGCCGTACTTGCGAGTACGCACCCTTAGCCTTGCGAGGCTCTATCTTGAAGTCGTGCTTGCAAGTACGCACCCTTAGCCTTGCGAGGCTCTATTTTGAAGTCGTGCTTGCGAGCATGCACCCCCTTAGCCTTGCGAGGCTCTATCTTGAAGCCATACTTGCGAGTATGCACCCTTAGCCTTGCGAGGTTCAATCCCGAAGCCGTACTTGCGAGTACACACCCTTAGCCTTGCGAGGCTCTATCATGAAGTCGTACTTGCGAGTACGCACCCTTAGCCTTGCAAGGCTCAATCCCGAAGTCGTGCTTGCGAGTACGCACCCTTAGCCTTGCGAGGCTCTATCTTGAAGTCGTGCTTGCGAGCATGCACCCCCTTAGCCTTACGAGGCTCTATCTTGAAGCCGTACTTGCGAGTACGCACCCTTAGCCTTGCGAGGCTCTATCTTGAAGTCGTGCTTGCGAGCACGCACCCCTCTTAGCCTTGCGAGGCTCTATCTTGAAGTCGTACTTGCGAGTACGCACCTTAGTCTTGCGATACTATCTTACACTCTACTCCCTGAGAGCCACACCCTACTCCCTGAGAGCCACACTCTACTCCCTGAGAGCCACACCCTACTCCCTGAGAGCCACACTCTACTCCCTGAGAGCCACACCCTACTCCCTGAGAGCCACACTCTACTTCTGAGAGCCACACTCTACTCCCTGAGAGCCACACACTACTCCCTGAGAGACATACCATAGCCCTTAAGGTTACCTAATCCACCCAAAAACGAACTACGTTGTACCTGATTTCCAGGACCTCTGGAATATGTAGGCAACTTGGAGGACTCTCCAAGTACGGTACCCCATCTTAGTATCCTTAGGTTCCCCATATCCATATCCATATCCGTATCCATATCCTCGTTCATTTTGGTCCATTTAGGCTATCTCTAGATTCAATCTCCATCATCATCAAGCATAAACTTCAACTTGAATAAATTGAATCTAAGAAAGCTTAATCATAATCCACATCCATAAGCTTTAATCACTTTTCGTTTCGAACTACGTTTTTGGACTTGATTTCCTGGATTGAAATACATAGGCAATTTGAGACGTTTTTGGACATCTCAGATTCAGTCCATCACCGAACCATCTTTGGTTCGGTTCATTGTATATTATTTTATTTGTTTTCTTACTTCGAGAACATGTTTGGCTGAACTTAGGCTAGAAGAACTCAGCAACTTGGCATAGGATCCCCCTTGAGCCCTAGTCATCATCCATCGACCATGAACAGTCAGAACCATTGAGTCTAAGGAAAGTAGAGTCACATCGAAGGCCGATTTTTGGATCAGACAGTTTTGGGTGCCTAACACCTTCCCAAACTGTACCTTGAACGCTTACCTGTTCTCTGATGGACCAAAGCCGATATGTTGGGTCATGAGTCAATAGAAGTCTTATCTTAGGATGAGGCTACATTTTAGGTCCTTGACCTTAATCTAGGTGGCGACTCTAAATCATTTATCGTCCATTCAGCGTGGGTGGACATTTGTCCTCACAAGGGGGTGAGCAACCAGGCCACTCCAACCAATCTACCTGGACTACCAAGTGCCTTGGTCATGGTTGTAATGAACTTCGCCCTACAAAATACAAAAGCAATAACAGATGATACCGGCTATGCAAGTTGCCATGGGAATCACTACCCTAGTTGCTAATGCTATGTCAATACCTCTAAGTCAGACCAAGTACGGTACCAGTTGGTAGCAACATTGTATCTCTACCATATAGTAGATCCCAATAATGCTCACCCTAGTGCAGAAGCTTGGTGTACAACAAGCAGTGTATCAAGGTGGTTACCCTTATCAGTCACCGATGTATGGGATAGTTGCCCCATGGTAGAATGATCCGACAAGGATTGAGGAATGTTTTCTGAAGATGAAGCTCGGATGTTTTCAGCAAAGAATCAAATCTATTGTGGTCATATAACTAAACAGGAGTATGTAGGATGCGGTGCATCATTGGCTTACCCTTATGATTATAGAGGATGCATATACCTGATTCTAAATTGTCATGCCTTGACAGGATACCTTCTCGATTCAACCTGTCAATTGGAGTTATAGATATTGTTTCCTTAAAATTAATCCTGATTATACCAATTTAAGTTACTCTCATGATCGACAACATGAATAGAGATATGAACTGAATGAACAGTTAAAGGTTTAATAATTCTGAATGTGTATATACATATATATACATATATATATATATATATATATATATATATATATATATATATATATATATATATATATATATATATATATATATATATATATATATTATTCCGGATTTATTGATGTACCAAAACTTTCTCCAGATTTATTTTCGTAGTGCCTTGACCAATGGCATTATATACTTGATAGAACCTATAAACCATGAGGTTAAGAGCTGTGGAACCTCTATTTCCACGTATTCGGACCACCTTGCAATCGATAACCATAGCCCAATTCATTTCATTGTTAAGAGTTGTGGAACCTCTATTTCCACGTATTCGGACCACCTTGCAATCGATAACCATAGCCCAATTCATTTCATATTTGGATTGGTAACCATAGATTTACTCCTGATCCTTTAAACCTAAGTTTATTAGATAAAACAAATGTTCATCATCATATTGAATTCGAATTAACGAAATGAATCACTTCTAGATAAACATCTTGATTCCTATATTTTTTGACATCCATTGATAAGATGTTTAGTTAATAAGGGAATTATTGGAGGGAAGACGATTGAATTTAGAATAATCTCTATAACCAAGGAACTTCAGATGAAGTAATAGAAAATCTATTTTGAGATTGCTGAATGGATGGATAGGAATCATAGTCTATAAAAGAGCGCATGAGTAAGAAGTAAAAATTACCAAGAGCAGCTAGTAAATAGTATATTAAAGATAGTTATATCGGTATAAATTTTGACAAGGCAAAAGATTTCGAAAAGCATATCTAAAAGTGGATACAAGTATGAAGTCGAAAATTATGGCATTGATAGTACTTGGATTAGTACAATTACTATTAAGTTATTTCCAATGACAAATAAGAGGATTGAGTAAAAACCAAGAGAATTTAGTGGATTTGATAAGAATATAAGCATATATACCCTAATGCTTCTAGGTAGACTTGTGATATGTAGTAAGTAAACAATCAAAAGATGCTTTCCGGGATATACGAAAGAGAGATCAGGGTAGAACAATAGTGATAAAAGAGATGTGAGGTAATGAGTGCAATATGAGATTATTGGCGACGGTCTTTTAAAATAAAAAACTAAGAGGTAAAAGGGGTTAGACATGCCATTAAAACATTTATACCAGATTTTGCTAGTTCAAGCCCTTTTGGACTAGATGTTGTATTAGGTGAGTATTATGAACAATGTCCGAATCATATAGAAGGATGGAATTTGGATGCAACCTAATTTAACTTGAGATGACAGACTTTGACGTCATCTTGGGGATAGACTGGTATTCTCAACACTTTACAAAGCTGTTATGTGCATAAAAGAGGTTGTCATTCAAGAGCAAAGATGGCACAAAATTTAGTTTTGTTGGAAGCATATTTCCTAGTAAGCGAAAGCCTATCCTCTCTACACTAAAGGCAAGGAGATGCCTTGAAAAGAAAGGAGTTGTATATCTAGTGTCTGTGGTGGACGTTACCAAAGAAGAACTACGGATAAAGATATAAGAGTAGTGCATAAATTCCATGATGTGTTTCTAGGAGACTTACCCAGGTTGCCACTTGATCGTAGGATCGAGTTCGTTATTAACTTGTTACCAGGGATGGCACCTGTATCTAAGGCACCCTATAGAATAGCTCCTATAGAGTTGAAGGAATTGAAGACTCAACTACGGGAGTTATTAGACAAAGGTTCTAATCAGCTAAGTATTTCATCACGGGGAGCACCAGTGTGGTTCGTAAAGAAGGACGGTAGTGTTCAACTGTGTATAAACTATCGAGAATTAAACAAGCTCACGATCAAAAACCGATATCCACTACCTCAGATCGATGACTTGTTTAATTAGCTGATTGATCATTGGTCAGGGTATCATCAGTTGAAGATCAAGGACAGTGACATGTTGAGGATGACTTTCAGAACCAAGTACGGGCACTATGAGTTCCTGGGTATATCCTTAGGATTAACCAATGTCCTGCATATTTTATGGAGCTTATGAATCGGGTGTTCCATGATATATTAGACACATCAATCATAGTTTTCATAGACGATATATTGGTCTATTCCAGAGATGAAGAAAGTCCTGTAATGGACCTTAGAGCAGCCTTACAACGGCTAAGAAGGAAGAAGCTTTATGCCAAGTTCAAGAAATATACGTTTTGGCTAAATCAAGTGCAGTTCTTAGGTCACGTGGTGAGAAGCACCTAAGAACATTGCAGAGATCATAAGTTTTTTGGGTATAGCAGGTTATTACAGGTGATTCGGGGAGGACTACTCTAGAATCGCCGTACCTCTTACCAAACTGACCAGGAAAGGAGAAAAGTTTATTTGGACTAACAAGTGTGAAGAAAATTCTAGACTCTGAAAGCAAGGTTGATATCAGCTCCCATCTTGATTGTTTCGGCACCAAGGGAACCTTTTACCCTATATACCGAGGTTTTCAGATTGGGACTAGGATGCGGGTTGATGCAAGGTGAACACGTGATTTCATATGCTTCAAGACAATTGAAGGAGCATGAGGAGAGATACTCTACTTATGACTTGGAGTTAGCGGCATGCAATCGAGACATGGAGACATCGTCTATACGGAGAAGAATTTTAGATTAAATCAGATTACAAGAGTTTTATTTATTTCTTCATGTAGAAAGAGTTGAACATGAGGTTAAGGAGATGGTTGGAACTCCTGAAGGATTATGACTGCAATATTCAGTACCATCCAGGCAAGGCTAATGTAGTAGCTGAGGCTATTAGAAAAAAAAAAGGGGGGGAATTATGAAGTCAGAAGAAGGACTTAAGACCAACGCTGCCTTGTATTTCATAGCAACAAAAGATTTGGAAGAAAAGCAATATAAAATAGAAACTCATGATGATCCAATTGAGCGAGAATTTATGGATGATTTATGGAGAAATAATTCCTCGCTTGCTTTCGTAGCATTAAAGATCGTCTCTGATCTGATGGACGAAGTAAAGGCAGCAATTATGTTAGATTTATATCTGAGAACGGTGCAAGAGATTTAGGGAAAGGAAAACCTAACCCTAAATTACTTTGGATGCAGAGAAGGTCCTGAGATACAGAAGATGATTATGCATACTTGAAAGTGAAAATTTTGGATCTTAGATACAAAAATAATGCTAGCAGCCCATTCCATTCTGTATTGGGTACATCTTAGAAGTACAAAATGTATCAAAACATGAAGAGATTACATTAGTGGAAGGGAATAGAGGCAAATGTGGTTAGATACATATTCTAGTGCCTGAATTACTGGCAAGTAAAGGCTAAAAGACAAAGACCAGCAAGCTTACTACAACCATTATCAGAGCCAGCTTGGAAGTGGAACTGCATTACGATGGACTATGTCATCGATTTACCACTGATTCCCAGATCTATTGATGTAGTTTTGGTGATTGTTGATCGCCTTATAAAGACGGCTCATTTCATTGCTATACGACCTCGGTGTGCTTTGGAGCAGCGCTAAGCTATATGTGGATAATATCGCCAGATTGAATGGTATGCCTGAGAGCATGGTGTCGGTTAGAGGCTCACGCTTTATCTCGAAGTTTTGGGAGGGACTACAGAAAGCGATGGGAACAAAGTTAAAGTTTAGTATCGCATTTCAACCCCAAAATAACGGATAGCCGGAGCAGGCTATATAGATCCTAGGAGGTATTCTCCGAGCCTATAAAATTGTTTTCAAAGGAGCTTGAGATGAAAAGTTGCAAGTCACACCCCAATTCTAGCTGAACCCAAAGTGTGAGTGAACCGTCTCCAAACCACGGTTCACACTAGGATCTCAATAAATTGTGTCAACAAACCATTCAAAACAATCTAACCATAATCAGAGAATAATAAATAACAGTGGATTTAAATAAATAAGTGAACCGAGTTTCTATTTATAAATAAATAACTAATCAATTACTCCATCATCCACAATGTAAATAAGTAAATCCAATACATTGTTTATAACCAACCAAAAGAATAAATAAAATCATAAAGGAACACACAGTAAGAGCACTCGCATGAGGCATATGCTCGTCCTCTACGGTCTGTGTAACTATAGTAGCCACTGTCCCATAAACTAGAGTAGCCATAAAGTCCTCAATAGTGTAACCTGCATCAACATCTGAAAAATAATGTATATACATGGGGTGAGCTCACAATTTAGCTCAGTAAAGCACAAGACCAATGCAAAACACAAAATGCATGAGATAACATTACAATTGGGTCAGGTATAACTTGCAAAGTGTTATGGTAAGGTTTGGTGGCCACCGCACCTCCATGCACGAGAGTGTGAGCACACCCAATAGTTAGGCTTCAATCCATACTACTACTGTTGTCCCACATCACTCACTCTGGTATAGAGATAGAGCTAGAGTCTAGCGGGCAGGCAGAGCCACCATCCCACGTCCTCCCCCTGATACCCTACACCGCACCAATATCTAAACCCCTGTTGGTAAGGGCTTGCAAGTGGGTTCCGTTTCTAACCAGTCTTATATGTCATCACAGTATCTATGGCCCTACCCCAACACAGCTCCCTACGATATAGAGATAAGGCTTGAGTCTGGTGGGCAGACGGAGCCACAATCCCACGTCCTCCCCCTGATACCCTATTCACACCAAGTTCGCTAAGGTAGACGATGATACGAAAAGGTATCAGTGTGAGGATATATCCAGGGCTCCATTCCCCTTCACATTCCACACACTAACAAAAACAATCACATGCCTAAACATCTACACTCCTAGCATACGGATATGCATGAACAAATAACAAAATTTAATAACAGGATGACATGTAAAAATACATAAGCAACAATCAATAGATTACAGATATAATTACAACGGTTTACTGTCCATTATTCATTAACTAAGATTTGGGGTCTTGTCCCTTACCTAATGCATGATTGCAAGTTCGCTCTACGTCACAGAGTCTACTCACGTTGTCTACAAGTCCTATATAACCATATTTATAGATTAGAATTAGGTTGCTAGGGTTCGGTTGCTAGGGTTCTAGTTGATCAGAACCAAGTCTGGCCAACAACCAGGCTTCGAAAAACATATCGATCTCATTATAGTGAGGTCGGTATATGCTTGAGGTATATACCGTAGGACCATACCGCATGCTCTTTGTCAAGCCGGTATATGTCTGTGGTATATGCCACAGGACTAGAGTCCAGCCGGTATGCCCTGTGATATGTATCGTAGGACCATACCGTAGGACTAAAGTCCAGTCAGTATGCCCTGTGGTATAGCATACCGCAGGACCTCTTTGTCCAGCCGGTATGGGTCTGAGAGTCCATTCTTGAACCACCTTTTTCCATTGGTCCTCGGCTTTTTTTCAGGGTCCCTCCTACACCATTCTAGGATAAGGATATATATTAGGTTTATATTACTTATCGTTTAACATCATAGAACGACTTTTCCATCCTTTTCAGAATGGATCCCAATGCGAACTAGGGTTTTACAGTTTTAGGGTTTTGGATCATTACACTATTTCACGGATTTGATCCATAATCCCAATAACAATATAGAGGTCGGGCACTTATCGGTGTTTGTTGAATGACAGTGCTCTCCTCCAACGGAAAATCCCTTCTCGAACAACCTCCTTCCTCTTTGCTCCTTCTTAGATCTCTTCCAGACGGCTCTAGGGTTTGAGAGTGTTTGGAAATGATCTAAAGAGAAAAAATGATGCAAATATAGAGTGGGAGACCATTCTAGGAAGGTCTCCTACGTCTAAAAAATTTCCTAAACTAGGATTCAGAGTGTGGGATCCATTGGAGTCCATCCACACTCGCGTACACATACTGGTTGCACATATCGGTCTCACTCAGAGTGAGACCGGTATCGAGATCAATATGTAAAAATTTAGTTTTTAAGTATCGTTTCTCATACCTGAATGTCGTAGTTCATCACCTGTCCTCGCCTTCCAGTCCGATTATGATTGGGAGACCTATCATGACGTAAACCACAAGTTAAACTGGGTTTTCGTAGTAGGGGTCTTACATTGCCGCTGATCAACATTGCTACCAAGCTACCATATGGATGTCATCTATGAAGCATGGTACGGTAGAAAATGTCGAACTCCTTTATTTTGGAATGAAGTCGAAGGACGAAGAATCGTAAGACTTGAGTTTACCGAAGAAACCTATTAAGTAGCAGACAAAATCAAAGAAAGGGCCAAGACAGCTCAAGGTTGTTAAAAGAGACCAATACCACAAGTTCACCGTCAGTGACAAAGTATTCTTGATGATGTCACTTATGCGTGGTTTGAAACGGTTCATCAAGAAGGAAAAGTTATGTCCTATATATGTTTTTGACCTTATAAAATTTTAGAGAAACTTGAAAGAATAGTATACCAACATGTGTTATCGTCCTCTACTTCTAGTATGCAGGACGTATTTCTCATGTTTCTGTTGAAGAAGTACGTTAGAGAATCCATCATGGGTATTAACTATGGATCCACCGGATTTGATAAAAGACTTAACTTTTGAAGTGGTCCCAGCTTAGATCACCAATGGAAAGGTACAACATCTCTGGAGCTAGGATCTTTATTATGTGAAGGTAACCTAGCAAAGCCAAGACATGGAAGAGGTTGCATGGGAAGAGAAAAATGCAATGTGAACATAGTATTCCCACCCATTCGACTCAGAAGGTACATCTAAATTTCGAGGACAAAATTTCTTTGAGAATGGGAGAGTTGTAAGATCTGTACGTATAAATTTCGAGGACGAAATTTCTTTTAAGGGTGATGGAGTTGTAAGACCCGCATGCCACGAATCCGGTCTAACCTTACGTTCTCGTGTCGTGATCGGTCTTTCCATCATAGCTGGCTCAAGTGAACCAATTGTATGAAAAAACCATAAGATAAGATAAGCAACAAGTCAAATTTAGTTGGTATGGTAGATTGTTTAAGTTTGTGTGGAAGAAACCACTCAAAAACTAAAAAATAATAAATTTTGGTCTTTTGGTTGCATTTTTGAGGGGTGTGGTTGACCACATAAGACCACACACATGAGACCGCACACGTGTGGTCTCATATTTGGGACTTATGGTCGACGGATTATGTGACCACACGTGCGATCACATTTTGTTGAGACCGACTTCGAGTTTTAGAAACTTCCCTAAACTAAGGGATCTCTTTCCTAGTTGAGGGAGAACTCTATATGGAGGTTTTTCCTCTATATAAAGGACGTCCCTTAGCCTCTCTCACTCTTTTAGAACCCAAATTGAAACTCTAAACCTAAGAGAGAAAGAGAGAAAGGAAGAGAAGGAGAAGGAGATTTGGAGAAGAAGCTTGGAGAAGGGTTTTGCAGAGAAGAATTTTATCTCTTTTACAACAAGCTTAAGGTATGAACCTGTCTTTGTAAAGCTAGATCAGATAGGATAAGTTCCTTTTCATCAAGTTGATGTGTTGAATCTAATGTAATGATTTCGATTATGCAATTTCTAAGAAAAACCATGAGAGAATAGGTTAGGGATAATCGATAAGGATATACTGTGATTAAAGGCTATAGAATGATCTTAGGGTGAATCTCGTTGATGAGCCATAAGGAGGAACTCATATGAGTAATAAAAAATCAACCAAACTTCGTATGGTTGTAGCTATGGTCGACCACAGGGTGACCAAAGGATCGACCACAACTATTCGGTTGGTTTCCAGGAATCGTGTTGTCACACCCCAATTCTGCACCATTCAGAACGGTGTGATGAACCACTAATAAACCAACGGTTCAACCAAGATCTCTAATAGGCTGTGTCCGTTGAAAATAAAACCATACACATCCACAACCATAATCAGAATAAATACACAATAGCGAAAGTCTTAATAATAAATGAACTGAGGAATCTAATTGTGATAATCATAAATAAAGTATCAATTTATGTTGTATCAACTGAGACATAAGTAAATAAAATATTAATTATATTTTCTTAATAAATTCAAATGAAAATCTAATCGAATACGCATGAGTTGCACTCGCATGAGGGATCATGCGTATCCCTAAGTCTTCAGTTTCCATTGCCGCGACGTACCCGTACATAGAAGTATTCATATAGTCTTCAACCGTAGTACCTGCATCATCAACTAAAATATTCGACGTCGAGAGGGTGAGCACACATCATGGCTCAGTGAGCAAACAAAACAATGCAATAAACATATGCATGCATTCAATTCATATCTGTGGTCTAGTAAATAAGTTTGCAATGCGCTATAGAAAGGTTCGGTGGCCGCCTCGCCTCTATGCATAGGGTGTGAAGGCCTGCCCAAAGGTTAACATTTATTGTCGTCCTTATCCACCCTACCATGGAATAGAGATAGAGTTAAAGTGCTGAGGCCCGGCCTATGACACTTCCCCTGATACTCTACCCATACCAACACGTAAGCCCCTGCTGGCGAGGGCTTGCAAACTAGGCTCGCAACTAACCAATCCTAATGCCAAACAGTGTATCCAAGGCCTCACCCCAGCATCCCTCAATACGTCCATAGAGATAGGGCTAAGGCCCCCCGACAGAGTCAGAGACTACACGGTCCGAGATCACCTCCCCTCATACACTACGACGTAATAGTTCTACTAAGATAATGGCGATACAACGATGTCAGTGGACAAGACTTGAGTTAGAGATAGAGCTAGAGTGCTGAGGCCCAGCCTATGACACCCCCCCTGATACTCGCTCGCATCTAGCCCACTAACCACACACATACATTCACATGCCTATTCCTATCATCATCATCATCATCATCATGTTATAAACAATAAATTTAAATATGCGTGAACAGTAATAATAGAAATATTGGATGACATGTTAAATGGACATGACAAGTATACACGCATAGAATCAATCATGGCATTTGACTCAAAAAATATAACAGTTTATTATTAACCAATTAGTTTAGGTCTTGTTCCCTCACCTTTGATTGATTGTAGATCCTCTTTCAAGCTAAGAATCAACTTAATATCACTATTATATCACTAGAAGACCTAATCAAGTCGATAGAATTTAATTAGAATTAATTCCAATTTTTAAAGCTTGCTGTTAACTGGGGGTCGATGCCAGGGTCGAATGTTCCATCGACCCTGGGTGCTACCACCCCTATTCTGGACTTCTCGAACACTGGGGGTCGATGCTAGGGTCTGGTAGGGTCGATTCTCCATCGACCCCATGTGCCACCCCCCGTGGGTTTAGTCGAGATTTTCATCCTACAGTCCATTCTTTCGTGTTTGGGTCCTATGGCTTGCTTCTATAATCCATTCCATACATGTTCTATGGTTTATAACTATAGTTTATTCCTCTACATGATTTTAATGATCTCTTCCATGGTTTTTCATTGAAACCTAACCATGGATGGATGATTTGGGTTTCTCCTAGATCATACCCTCTTCATTATCTACTCTAAGGTCTTAAGAAAATTCATGGAGATGGTATCCATACCTGAGAATTAGACTTGTTTCTCTGAAGCCTTTTCTTTGGTCTTCTTCTCCACTTTCCTTCTCTTCTCCTTCTCTTCTATTTCTCTCAATCCAATTAGGGTTCTAAAAGGAGTGAAAGAGGCTTAGGGACGTCCTATTTATAGAGTAGAAACTCCCAAAATAAGTCCCACTGAGCTTAGGAAAGAATCCCATTGAAATTTAGAAAGTTTCCAAATCACGATTTCTGTCGGCAGACTGGGGGTCGATGAGGGGGTCGGAGATCCCGTCGACCCCTGGTTCTAAATTGTCCGACCCTCGGTTAGAAACTCAGGGTCTGAATTTTATATTGGGGGGGTCCGACCCTGCCTAGCTGGGTGTGCGACCCTCCCCCCTATTTTAGTGTTTTGGGTCAGTTTAATACTTGGGATCATTATCTCCTTCACGCACTTGGTCCATTTGGCTCGACCATGATGGGTAGGCCTGGTTCAAGGTGGTAAGACTGGATTAATTTGATACGGGTCTTACACGTGTGGTCACAAGGTGCGGTCGCAAGAAGTGTGACCACAGGGTTCGATCACACAGTATGTGGTCGCATATATTGAGACCATAGGATCGACCACACGATAACAGCAAGTATATTTTGAGACCAGATAAGATTTTTGACTACTATTACTTGAAAAAATTAATCCCTAACTTAAATACAGTAATTGTTTAGGTTCCCAATAGATTCAAAGTGACTTCCAAAGCTTGAAAAAGGAACCAACATCAATCAAAGGTGAGGGAACAAGACCTAAACTAATTGGATAATAACAAACTGCTTTATTTTATTTGTCCAATGCAATGAATAATTCTATGCTTGTATGCTTATAATGTGTATCTCACATGTCATCCAATTGTAAGGATAAATAGGTCTCTTCCACCTATCTCTGATGGACAGAAAAATGATTTGGAGTCGCCACCTAGATTAAGGTCTAGGACCTATAAAAATGTAGTCTCATTATAAGAAAAGACCTCTATTGACTCATTTGACCCAATTTATCAGCTTTGATCTATCAGAGAATGGGTAGGCATTCAAGATACAGTTTGGGAAAGTGTTAAGCACCCAAAGCTGCCCAATTCAAAAAATCGACCTCCTATGTGATTCTACTTTCCTTAGACTCTATGGTTCTAACTATTCATGATTAATGGATGATTACTAGGGCTCATGGGGGATCCTATACCAAGTTGCTAAGTTCTTCTAACATAGGTTCAGCCAAACATGTTCTCAAAATAAATAAACAAACAAAGTAATATACAGTGAAACGAACAGAAGATGATTCGGTGATGAACTGAATCTGAGACGTCCAAGACATCTCAAATTGCCTACGTATTCCATTCTTGAAAATCAAGTCCATAACGTAGTTTGAATGGAATTTTATTAAGGTTTATGGATGTGATTTATGCTTAAGCTTCATTAGATTCAATTGTTCAAGTTGAAGTTTATGCTTGATAATGATGGAGATTGAATCTAGAGATAGCTTAATGTGGATCGAAGTGAATATGGATAATGAATATAGTATGGATATGGATTTGGAGGATCTAAGGTTACTGAGATGTGGTACCTCACTTGGAGAGGTCCTCCAAGTTGCCTACGTATTTCAGAAGTCCTGAAAATCAGGTACAACATAGTTCGTTATGATGGGTTGTGGATAGATAGATTGATATGGATATGATCATGGATAACCTAAAGGAACTAAGAATGTGGTCATGCCTTCGAAAATCTATCCCTCTAGACAAGATCTAAGTGTGCCTTTGGGAATCTATCCCTCTGGACGGGATTTGAATATGTCTTCAGGAATCTATCCCTCTGGACAGGATTTGAGTACTTCTTTTGGGAATCTATCTAAACGAGGTCTGAGTACATCTTCTCGGGAATCTATCCCTCTGAACAAGATCTGAGAACGTCTTTGGGAATTTATCCCTCTTGACAGGGTCTGAGTACGTCTTCGGGAATCTATCCCTCTTGACAGGGTCTGAGTACGTCTTCGGAAATCTATCCCTCTTAATAGGATCTGAGTATGCCTTCAAGAATCTATCCCTTTAGACATGGTCTGAGTATGACTTCGGGAATCTATCCCTCTTGACAGGGTATGAGTACATCTTCAGGAATCTATCCCTTAAGACGGGTTTGAGTATGTCTTCGGGAATCTATTTCTCTTGACAGGACTGAGCATGTCTTCGGGAATCTATCCCTCTTGACAGGTCTGAGTACGCCTTCGGAAATCTATCCCTCTAGACAAATCTGAGTAATTCAAAAGATTCAATTCATTAACATGTGATTTCAAGATCAAAGTGTGGAATCATATTTGGGATTCTTCCCAAACTACCTACGTATCCTAGAGTGCTGTCCTAAGAATCAGGATCCGCGTAGTTCGAAATACGGATTCAAATATTGAGGTATTTATTCAAGATCAGGGTATGGAACCTAAATACTCTATGGTTCGATTCATATTACACCTATCTAATTCTCTGTACCTTAGGGGAAATAAGCTGAGGGGTAGGGATCATCCTAAAGCAACCCTTGATCTAAAACCCTAATTTGGCATATGTTGGGCTAGGCTTCATATCTCTTGATTAAAATTTATCATTTTCATTCTTACCCTTCCCTTGAATGTGGGTGCCTGCATGTCCCCACACCTAATATGTTTTCTAGGTGTACATACATGGCAATTCGATTAGGGTGTCGCAGAAATTAAATTATTGTCAATAATAAATATCATTCAAGTATGGCAAGGAACAACAATATTTCATCTCAAGTATGGCAATAAAGCATGTGATCAAGCATCGATCATCAACAATGTGACCAAGATCATATTTGATCGACTACTCAGATTTGATGTAATCGATCATCATCAATGTGATCAAGATCATATTTGATCGATGGTTCAGATTCACTTAAAACATTCATGAGATCAATCTAACCGTTTAAATTCAATTAAATTACTCAAAAAGATAATCCAACGGTTCAAGTTCAATTAAATCACTCACAATAAAAATCCAACGGCTCACATCACTCCAAATGATAATCTATCCATTCAAATTCCTCTAAACCATTCATAATTAAGTTTCAACGGTTCATATTCATTTACATCAATCATCAAGACAATCTGATGGTTCAGATTCATTTATATCACTCATGATGTTAATCCAATGGTTCAGATTCAAATAAGATGCTCATGATCAAGATTTAATAGTCTATATTTCATATCACTCATGATCAATGACTAGATTCATTTTATTATAAGATTCAAATCAAAATTAAATATCCAATGGCTTATAATTAATATCCTCTCATGATCCAAATAAAAATTAATCTTCCAATGGCTCAAAATTAATCATATTAGAAACTCTAGATCAATGGCTAGATTTTAATCACATCAAATTCCAAGATCAATGGCCAAGATTTAATCATGTAAAAATTCAATTTCACATGGCTATATTTTTAATCACATTGAATTCAATCATCAATTGTCTAGATTTCATTTATATTAAAAATCCTAAATCAAAGGCAATGATTTATTCACATTAAAAATTCAAGATCAATGGTCATAAATCAGTCTCATCAAATCCAAAGATCAATGGTCTAATTTTATTTATCACAATTCCAAGCATATGATCGGATCAATCAATTTCATCAAAATTCTAAACATATGGGATCAATCAATTTCATCAAAATTCTAAACATATGAGATTAATCAATTTTATCCAAAATTTCATAATCGGATCAATTTCAAATTTCATCACAATCGGATCATATTTCCACAATTGGATCCATTTCTTCAATTTTCATATATTTCCATAATCAGATAAATTCATAAAAATTATATATAATTGGATCAATTTTAATTTCATCACAATGCCATAATTGGACCAAATTCAATTTCATCGAAATTCATATGATCGGATCAATTTCAATTTCATCAAAATTCATACGATCGGATCAATTTTATTTAATTTTCGCATGTGATGGGATTAATTCATAAAAAATCAAGCATCCATTGGGATCAAATTTGTCACACGATCAAAATCAATCATCCAAATTAACTAATTGCATATCAATTAATCAAAATCTAATCAAATTAGATTAAATCATAAGATATCAATTAATCATAATTTCACTTCTTTCCTGCTTCTTCCCGTCTCAATCTCTCTTCTATTTTTTTTTCTTTAATCCTCCTCACGTTCTCCCACCTCTCTTCTTCTCTGAGTTTTCTTTTTTTTTCTTTTCTTCACTCTCCCTCTCGTGCTCTTTCTTTTCTGAGTTTTCCTTTTTTTTTTCCTCTTTTGGAGTCCACCGACTCTTCTCCCTTCTTTCCTTTTATTTTATTTTTCTTTTTTTTCTTTTTCTCTTTTAGAGTCCACCGACTCTTCTCCCTTCTTTCCTTTTATTTTCTTTTCCCTTTCACCGGGTCTCTCTCATTTTTTATTAGATTTTTATTTTATTTTTTTTCCTTTTATCTCGAGGTTGGTCTCTTTTTTTTCTATTTTTTCTTCCCCTTTTTTCATTCTCCTCATGGCTCTCTCTTTGAATTCTTTTTTCTTCTTTTTTTTTTTCTTTTTTGCCACTGGGACCCACGGCCAGTTGGCTTTCTCTCTCTCTCTTGCCTACCCGTAAACCCTAGATCCTCTATTTCTTTCTCACTTTTTTTTATTTTTATTTTTTTCTTACCAATGGGACCCACAACCATGTGGCTTTCTCTCTCTCTCTCTCTCTCTCTCTCTCTCTCTCTCTCTCTTGCCCTATATCAGATTTGGTTCTTTTAATGTATATATATAATGATATAATATATGTATATAAATAATACCCAATATATAATATACATATGACAAGTACCTGCACATGGGTGAACCAGTTTGGTCTAGACTGACTTGGGCTGGATTGACTAAACCAAACTGACATAGGTTGACTAAGTTGGGTCAAGACTAGTTTAGATTAAGCTGAGTTGACTGGGTTTCTCTCTCCATCATTTCATAGGCCATTTCCGTTGTCATTCCGTATGAAATCTTTTGACGATCTCTGCCCCAAATTTTTTACGTTCACTTTGTAGAACACTAAAAATGAGAAATACTGGAGTTTGAATCATCTCATTTGGACATAAAATGATCAACTTATGAATTTCTGAAGTTTAAATATGTCAATTTACGATAATTCGGCTAGCTACTCTGCAAGGGATGCCTCGGGGGCCTCTGCCTAAAATCCTTCACGTCCACTTTGTAGAGCATTAAAAATGAAACATATTGAGAATTGAATCACCTGATTTGGACGTCGGATTATGAGGAATTGAATTTTAAGTGGGCATATCGGCTTGCGACTCCGTATGGGATCTTAGGAGACCTCTACTCCAAATTTTCCACGTCCACTTTGTAGAGCACCAAAAATGAGGAATAATAGCACTGAAATCACTTTATTTAGACGTCGAATGAGCAAGATATGAGAAGATGAAATTTAAATAATTAAACTTACAATAATTTGCATGTAAGCCCTTGGATATTATTATTCTTTAGAAAATACCATTATTCTTATTTTGGGACTAAAATCATCATATCTTCTTCGTTTGACATCATAACTCAGCGATTCAGATATCATTTCGAAGGTATTTCCAAGACCTATGCATCCATATAGGTTGCAGCCGATGACCTTGCTATGGGGTCCATCGAAAATCATATCCAAGTCGCAGCTAAAATTCAAACCTTGCATTGGGATTTACCAACTTGCCATATGTGTTCACTTAGGCTCCTGGACACTAGGGATCATTTCAGCTCTTCTCAAAAGAATATAGAGAGCACTGTCGGGGCTGATTAACTATCATTTTTGAGAGAGTTTCACTCGCCTCCCCTATACTTTCTAAACTTTCTCTCTCCTATCCCACTTTGTTGTCTACATTCCAGTAAGATTTTGTTCAATTGGGGATGGTAAAAATGGGGTGTTTACACCAACATTACTGCTATTTCTTCTCATGCATATTTATTTCTGTCTATTTATAATATAATGATGATGATGATGCTAAGAATAGACATGTGATTGTGTATGTGGTTAGTGTGTTGGATGCGAGTGGAGCATCAGGGGGAGGACGTGGCACTGTGGTCTCTAGCCTAGTCACCAGACTCTAACTCTATCTTTACTCAAGTCTTGCCCACTGACATCATCATATTGCCATTACCTTAGCGGAACTATTACATCGTAGGGTATCAGGGGAGGTGGTCTTGGACCGGGTGGTCTTTGACTCTGTCGGGGGGCCTCAGCTCTATCTCTATGGACGTATTGAGAGATGCTGGGGTGAGGCCTTGGATACATTGGGTGGCATTAGGATTGGTTAATTGCGAGCCCAGTTTGCAAGCCCTCGTCAACAGGGGCTTACGTGTTAGTATGGGTAGGGCATCAGGGGAAGTGTTGGCAATATGTGATGGAGACACTTTAGCTCTATCTCTATTCCATAGTGATGCATGTGGGACGGTAATGGTGTTTGATCCATTAGGTGGATTCACACGCTCGTGCATAGAGGTGCAGTGGCCACCAAACCTTTCTATAGCACATTGCAAACTTATACCAGACCAAAGATATGAATTAAATATATGCATATGTTTGTTGTATTGTTTTGTTTTCTCACTGAGCTAGGTTGTGAGCTCACCCCAAGGTACCATTTTCTTTTTAGTTTTTTATGATGTAGTTAATACCGTTGAAGACTACATGAATGCGTGTGAGGATCAAAAAAATTATTTGAAAATTTAATTATCCTCATTTTTATATTTGAGTTTACATGTTGTGAAACTTGTCTACCCTCATTACACTCAAACTGGGATCTGAAAAGTTCTCACCTTCGGATCTCATCTACTCATGCCAGTGGAGGGTAAGAAGACTGGAGTCACCACCTAGATAAGGTCTAGGACCTATAAATGATGTCCCTCAGTGGGGGGACACTAATGACTCGCGCAAATAGAATGACTATCTTGTCTCACCAAAGATTGGTAAGTGCCAAATTACGAGTTGGGAAGGAGTTAGGCACCCAACTTTCCCAGTTGAACCGGTCTCCCTAAATCCAATCTTTTGCTACAATTTCTGAACACTTGGGGCTATCTAAATACAATACAACGTAGAAAGGGGAATCCTAAATTGATCTTTAATTCTTTACTGACTATGCATGCATAAGCTGAAATTAAACAAATTAAATAAGGAAATAATCACAAAATGAATTAAAAAAAATTTAATGAACAGCCTAATCATGCATCTAAAGAAAGAAAAAAAATGATATACAACATATGACCAAGGTCTGGGAAAATCCCAGACCGCCTTCGTATCCCTGTGTGACGGGAATCAGGCCAAACGTAGTTCAGGCGGGTGTGTACGTACCAGGTGTGGGCAAGAAGAGGGACACTTTCAAAATATTGGAACACATTCCAAGCGATGGATGCTCCCATAATCATGAAACACATCCAATGGTGAGAAATGTCCCCACAACAGTGGGACTCATCTCAGTGTTGAGGTACTTCCTATCACAAGGAAGTCCCCTTGATGAGGTAATCCCATAATACATGGAACTTACCTCAATTTGAGTGTATGTGTGTGAAAATGATGCTTCCAAAATATTGGAACACATCCGAAGGATGAGATGCTCCCACAATGGTAGAACACATCTCAGTGTAGAGGTATTCCCTTCCACAGGGAAATCCCTTCGCTGAGGTAATCCCATAATATATGGAACTCACCTCAACTTGACCGAGCGTGGAGTGACCAAACTCCCCCGCAGCCTACGTGTCCCTCGAGACCTCTGTCTCTCCGGAATCAGGTCAAGCGTAGTTTCCAGGAGTTAACGGGCTACTGGACCCCACATGGTATCACTCAAGAGGTGCTCGGACCTCAGCTCCCCCGCACACAGCAAGGGATCACTCAAGAGGTACTCGGACCTCGACTCCCCGCATTCGGCAAGGCATCACTCAAGAGGAGTACCTCGGCTCCCCGCACTCAACAAGGGTAAACTAACATTCTGAAAATGACTGGTCCACATACCAACTCCCAAATATGGGAAATGAAATGCCCTCAAGCCACAAATGAATCTGGATAATGGCTAGGTTGGATATCAAACATGATTCCAACCGTCACAAGATACATAAAAAACATGAACCCATAAATAATCACCCTCATGTAGACAACAACACGATAAGCAATGAAAATAGGCTTAAATCCACACTAAACCAAGTATAGGTTGGAATAGGTTTAACTAAGGGTGTCAACGGGCCGGTCTGGGCCTGTTTCGGTCCGGGCTGAACCGGTGTCGGGTTTTATAAGCCCAGCCCAAAACGTGTCTATTAAGAGTTCGGGCTAGGGTGGGCTGCGCTGGACACAATAACTAACGGGCTGGTCCGGTGTCGGTTTGTTATTGGGCTGGGTTTATTGAGGTGATTTCGGATTGGTTCGGTTTGGATCGGGCTTATTGGGTCCCTTTTATATGTAAACTATATAGCATTATAGCCTATTTTATTATTTCTATCTATAAAATTAGCATTATTCCTTCCATATGTATGTAATTTAATAAACTATAACAATTAACATAATCTTTTCAACTATAGATTCATATAATCTTATAGATCATGAAGTGAACTCTAATAGTGTAACACAATCTATTAAAATTTAAAACCATTAAAATTAAGAAATTGGGCCCGAACAGACCTTACCGGTGTTCGGGTTGGGTTTTATCGATTTGGGCTAATTCGGGCTTCTTAATGGACCGGTCCGGTTTGGTTTCGGTTTGGGCTGAAATGGTGTCGGGCTTTACAAGCTTAGACCAAAACCTGTCCATTAAGGCTCGGTCCGGGCTGGGTTCGGATTATATCGGGCTGGCTCGGTCCGTGCTACCGGGCCGGACCCAGTTTTGACACCCTTAGGTTTAACATGATTAAACTAATCCAAACAAAAATCCCAACAGACTTAAATACCATTTAACCACTCCCACTACAGGGTTGAATCTACCTGACACTAAAGATCAATTTTCCCAATATTAAAATCGAGCTAACCAAAGAATTTTGACCAAGCCAAACATAGGACTAAACCAAGCATAAACCAAGCATTTAATGTTGATCCAACTTGAGTGTGTAGGTCGGATAAAATAACATGGGTTCTTTCAAGTACTAAACTGAACCAGAAATGGCAAGTCTTGAAATGAGTTTCAACAACATGAATTTGGTTACAAAGCAAATCAGATCGAGAACCCTTGGTTACTTCGAGAAATGGACAAATTGCAATAATGAAAACCAATTACAAGTAGACAAATGGTTACAAAACAAATTGCAATAAGAAAAAGAAATAAAACCAACAAAAGGAAAGCACCTCCTACAGTAAAGGAAAATATTATAAAAATGTAAAATAACCAAAGAAAAACTAAATGGAAACTTATGGAAGTGTTAAGAAGGCAACACTTGTAGCAAGAGAAAGAATCAGATTTGATATTAAAAAAACAAGATTGAAACAAACACAAAACCAGACTTTGCCACAAGGATGCAACCACTAAGCAGACCAGATTATTAAAATTTGGGAAATGACTCAAAACAAGACTGGACGTGACATTGAAAGAAAAAAAGCTAAACAAACCACAGACCATGTTTTTATACAAAAGACTAAAGGGTCAAATAGCAATAATCCCCACTCAAACTAAATAAGAAACAACAACATTAGTAAAAAAAAAAAAAAAAGGAACAAGCTAAAACTTCATCCTAACCGAACCTGATTCTGCAAGTGGCATAAAACCAAAGCTTCCTCTCAATTTGAATTACATGATCAACTTGATACAAATAGTAACAGGTCATCTCAAAGCACATCTTCAATGCATCAAAATGCAGGTTGGTGTCACCATTCAATCCATCATAAAAGCTCAAGTTTCAAAATAAACAATTAAAGAAATCAGAGTTACAACACATACGGTTCTCCATACTCATTAAATGATCACTTATAACAAGGAGATAAAGATAACCAGGTCTAAACAATAAGGTAGCACCAATAAACAGAGAAAGTAATGAAGCTTACCTCGACCAAGGTCTTCGACATTATTACCAACAGTCGGAAGTGTATTGACGACTTCTCCCAAGAGCAATTTATAGAGGGTCATTGGACTCGAGGGCAGCGGCTCTCTGCTTGCTTCTTCTTCATTCCCCTCTCTTTACCTTTCTCTAATTTCTCTTCTCCAAATCCCTCTCTGCAGCTATTCCTTCTTCTTCTTCTTCTTCTTCCATTCAATCTCTTCTACTTCTCCAACTGCAGCCCCTTTTCCAGCTGCGATTTCTTTTCTATTTTGCTCTCTATTTTGCTTTCACGGATCCCCCTTCTGCTGTCAACACTCTCTCACGCTCCCTCTGTTTTCCCATCCACGGCTCTCCCTATTTCTTTCTTATTTGTTCCCTGTAGGTCCTCTAGCTCCCAATGCTGACTCACCCACCTTGCTTCTTTTTGAAATCAGAAACCCCTCTTTTCCACTGTTTCTTTGAGTTTTCCCTTTCTCTCTATTCTCTCCTTATCCTTTCTCTCTGATTTTTCTCCCTTCATGGCTTGCCGCCGCCCTAACTCTCTCCTATTGCTTCTTACCCAGTTCACGGCTCTCTCCATTCTCCTTAGAGTGACAACCTCCTCTCTTGGTTTCAAAGTCCCCAAACCCCCCCCCCAGCAAGTTTTTTTTTTCTTTTCCTTTCATGGTTGTAGGTCGATGGTTTAAGGAAAGGGGTTGGTTAGTGAGTTGGTGTTGGGCTCAAGAAGAGGTGGCAGTGGATAGGTGGGTAGGCCGGGTTGTGTGCTATCGATTTTGGGGGAGAGAATGTAGGTGTCGATGGGAGAGAGAGTTAAGGTGGAGGGAGTTTAGGGATGAGGTGGAGAGAAAGTAGGTGATGGCTGCTATAAGACCCATGTCAATCTAACCCGGTCTTACAACCTTGAACCAGGTCTACCCATCATGGTCGAGCCAAATGGACCAAGTGCGTGAAGGAGATCGTGATCCCAGGTATTAAACTGACCCAAAAACACTCAAAAAGGGGCGAGGGTCGCACACCCAGTGAGGTGGGGTCGGACCCCCCAGTACAAAAAGTCAGACCCTCAGTTTTTAACCGGGGGTCGGACATTTTAAAACCAGGGGTCGACGGGATCATCGACCCCTTCATCGACCCCCAGTTGCTGCCAGAAATAGAAATTTGGAAACTTTCCTAATTTCGGTTGGGCTCTTTCCTAATATCAAAGGGGCTTATTTTAGGAGTTTCTACTCTATATAAAGGACGTACCTATGCCTCTTTCACTCCTTTTAGAACCCTAATTGAATTGGGAGGAAGAGAAGAAGAAGAGAAGGAAAGTAGAGAAGAAGGCAAAAGGAGAAAAGTTTCAGAGAAGGAGTACTCTTCTTAGGTAAGAATACTAATTCTATGTATTTTGTGAGACTTAGAATAGTTAATGAGAAAAGTATGATGTAGGAGAAATCCCAAACCATCAATCCATGATTAAGTTTCAATGGAAACCATGGAGGAGATCAACTAAATCATATGATATGTAAAGAGTAGTTCTAAACCATAGGAAGTGTATGGAATGGACTATGGAAGGAAGACATAGGATTCAAACAAGAGAGAATGGACCAAAAGGTGATTTATCGACCAAACCCACGGGGGGTCGCACCTAGGGTCGATGGACCCATCGACCCTGACGTTGACCCTACTATAGGGGGTCGCAGTATACTGCTACCCTAGCATCGACCCGTCCTGCTACCCCCAGTTAACAGTAAGTTGGAAAAATTAGAATAAAATCTAACTAAATTCTATCGAATTTGTTAGGTCTTCTAGCAATATAATATCAATATAAAGGTGATTCTTAAAGGTTGAAAGAGGATCTACTAGCAAGATAAGGTGAGGAAACAAGACCTAAACTAAATGGTTAATAACAAACTGTTTTTATTTCTTGAGTCCAATGCTATGCTTGATTCTATGCGAACATGCTTGTAATGTGCATTCAACATGTCATCCAATATTTCTATTTATTGTTCATGCATATTTACTTTATTGTTTATAACATGATAATGACCATGATGATAGGAATAGGCATGTGAATGTATGTGTGTGATTGGTGTACTTGATGCTAGCGAGTATCAGGGGGAGTGTCATAGGCTGGGCCTCAACACTCTAGCTCTATCTGTAACTCAAGTCTTGTGCATTAGCATCGTCGTATCGCCATTACTTTAGCAGAACTATTACGTCATAGAGTATCAGGGGAGGTGGTTTCGGTCCTTGTAGTCTCTGACTCTACTGGAAGGCCTTAGCTCTATCTCTATGGGCGTTCTGAGGGATGCTGGGGTGAGGCCTTGGATACACTGTTTGGCATTATGATTGGTTAGTTGCGAGCCCAGTTTGTAAGCCCTCACCAGCAGGGGCTTACGTGTTGGTATGACACTGTACAGCAATAAACGTTAACCTTTGTTGTACAATGTTCATGGTAGGGTGGATGGGGACGATAATAAACGTTAACCTTTGGGCGGGCTTCCACACCCTGTGTATAGAGGAGGGGTCAATAAACGTTAACCTTTGACCTCCAACCCTTTCTATTGCATATTGCAAACTTTAAACCAGACCACAAATATGAATTGAATGCATGCATATGTATTGTTGCATTGTTTTGTTTGCTCACTGAGCCATGATGTGTGCTCACCTTCTCGACGTCGAATATTTTTAGTTGATGATGCAGGTACTACCGTCGAAGATTATGTCAACGCTTCAGTGTGCGGGCACATGGCGACAATGGAAGTTGAAGACGAAGTGGATACGCATGACTCCTCTTGCGAGTGCAACTCATGCGTATTTGATTAGATTTTATTTTAATTATTTGGATTTAGTAAAGACATGTAATTGGTATTTTATTTATGTCTCTGTTGAAACAGCATAATTGGATATTTTAATATGATTATCATATTTAGATTTCTCAGTTCATTTTATTATAAGACTTCCGCTATTGTGTATTTACTCTGATTATGAATGTAGATGTATGAGGTTTAGATAAAACGGATATAGCCTACTCGAGAACTTGGTTGAACCGTTGGTTTGTTGACGGTTCATTACACCATTCTGAATAGTACGAAATTGGGGTGTGACAACTTGGTATCAGAGCATCTCAGGCCTTGTCCGCTAAACTAGCATACCTTCACGACGAATTGTGAACTGAGATAGGATAAAAGTAAAAACTGTAATATTAACACACTATAAGCACAAGTGATGTTTGAGACCAAATTTGAAAAGAGAATAATGCATCTATTAAATGGAGAATAATTTTAAATACAATGAGAGAGAAACAAACGTATATAAATAGCTAAAGCAGAGTACAGTCCACAACTCGAACAGTTACTTTGTAGTACAAAGAAAGGAAACAAATACAATCATGAAGCTGGAGGTGAAGGAGGAGGCGGTGCCTCACGGCCTCTGTCATAATCCTCAGCATAGACTCTAGTCAACCAGGCTACCTGAGTCTGAGTCGTCTGAAGACTAGCTGTGAGACTAGCCACCCGTTGATCAATCACGCGCTGAGCTCCCAAAAGCTCCTCCATCCGCATATTTGACCGGCGTTGAGCATCTATGAGCTCTCCCATCCTTATGTCTGATACGCGCTGGGCGTCTAGTAGCTCATCCACTCTCACAGGCTGAGCGTCTAGTAACTCCCCATCCTCATATCAGATCTACGCTGAACCTCTCTGATCTCATGTAATATCCCCATCATATCAAAAGGTGGGTGTAAAGGACCAGCTGCATGAGAAGGACCAGCCGCATAAGAAGTACTAGCTCTAACAGCATGTGTAGGTGAAGGAGGTGGTATGGAGTCCACATCCATGTGCAGACGGTCATCATCACCAGCAGGCTCCCTATGAACTCCAGCGGCTGCTGCTGCTGCCTCAGCGTCAGCCATCTCCACGTGAGTGCGAGGGCACACCATCGCGTTTCTCTCCTCATCACTGACCTAGACATCCCGCATGCCCATCTTACAGATGGCATCCCAATCCAGAGGTGATGAGAAGGACTTCTCCTGAATCTTCTCATCCACTAAGTCAACCCCCAGACGGGTAAGCAAGGTAGTGATCATGCGTTCGTAAGGAAGGTTGCCAGTGTGACTGGGCAACATGGCACTGATCATGATACGCATGATAATGTATGGAAGGAAGACGAGATGCCTAGTGCATATACAGTATAATAGATACTGGGTCAACTGGGAGATCCCCTCGTATTGACCACTCTGCGGTATCAGGTTATGCTGGATGATCTTGCAATATACCCGTGGATCTGAGTGCAGACAACTCGCTTTCATCTGCCAGCGATCAGGTCGGATGAGTTGGCTATCGATCTCAGCCCTCATCTGTAGAGAAAAGAACTGGGGCTCTCCAGGAGCACAGAACACCATGGGGCCAACATAGGAAATGCCTAGTAAGTCGGTCAGCTGTCGATAATCAAATGAGACGTCAACCCCCTTGACGTTGCTCGTGATGCGAAGCTCCTCACCCCTCTCCACATCATTGTAATCTCCCACCACCTGGAGATTACAGTAGAACTGGCGTACCAAGTCGGGATGGGTACACGCGTCATAAGTGATGACAGGGAGCCATCCCATATCACCAAAGGCTCTCTCCACATTGAACAAGGCTAACTCAGCTAAGTCTACTTTGCAGTCTCCCTCTACCTTCTTACGAGCAAAGCGGGCATATTGCGCCTCAGCTTCATTAGTACAGAAGCGAAGACGGTCGCGAACACTAGGAACCTTGGTACGGGCCATAATATCTGCAAACCACAAGGAAAAATAGATAATGGATTAGTAAGATAGAAAAATCCAAAATTTTGACATTATAACGACGTAAGTTGGCCAAAAGCCTCACTTTTCACCCATACACATGGGCAGGAGGACTTACGTAGGTTCTAAACTATCCTGCAATACTCATACAGTTGGAAATTCTAGCTAATGGAATTTAATTTGAATAAATTTCAAGAAATTCAAAAATCTTGACAATTTAGGGAAAAAAGGGAAAATTTCAAGTTTTTCGATAACCAACCGATGAAACTCAAATATTTTTGAGGGCTTTCGTCCATTGACTCACCAACAACAAAAGCCCCCAATAAAAATTGAATTTTTACGGCTGAAAAAAGTTTAATTTGAAGAAAACGAGATATACGGGTGAAAACCTAGAAAAGAAAACCTAAAAACATGTAAAGGTAAGATACATATCTGTAGGGAAGGTGTAGACGTCGAAACAAGGAACTCAAATGACCAATGTAGCAGAGTTGGCACTGTAGCAACTCAGAGGAAGGAAACGAGTCGAAACGGAGGAGGAAGAATGGAAAATGAACTCAGAATCGGACCTTAAAAATCTTATTTTTGGTCCGGGGGTCGGAGAATTCGACCAGGACCATCGACCCACCCATCGACCCCCGTATCGACCCGCAGCTCTCGGTAATCTGACAGAGAACCAGGGGTCGCACCTGGGGTCGGACACCCATCGACCCCCACATCGACCCCTGACTCTCGATAAGAATCAGTGATTCCCAGGGTCAATCCTAGGGTCGGACATACCATCGACCCTGCATAGAAAAGACAGTATTTTTCACAGAATGATCTGAAAATTTTGAAAATAACATCGGTTAGTGTATCTACATGAAGTATAAATGATTGCCTCATGTATTTTAATGATTTTCAGGTATCACCATTATCAGAGAAAAAATATGGCTGGGCATAGAGTAACCAGGCAGAGCCGAAACGCAGTTCCACTACCACCACCCGTGGAGGAAGCCAGTCAAGAAAATATAAATGCACAGGGTAATCCGTAGGTTGCACCACCAGTAAACCAGGGTCCGGCAAATCCTACTAACTTGCCACCCCCACCACCGGAACTGACTACTGTGGTGATTAATCTGGCACAACAACTTCAAAAAATGCAACACACGCAAACCCATATGCAGGCAATGATGGGAATGATGTTCCAGGCGGCACAAACTACACCTATGCCGGCTGGGCAAACCAATGCAACACCGGTGGGTAACCACCCAACACCTCAACCACCAGCTGCATAGATTCCAGTACCACATCCTGAGGTAGTGCAGGGAAATTTTCAGTATCCACCACCTATATATGGGGCATATGCTCCTAATCAGCTGGATCACTCTCGACTCATCGATAGGTTCTTAAAGATGAAACCTAAGGAGTTCAACGGAAAACCGTCTGATCCGCTCTGGCCGGCACACTGGATCGACGAAATGGAGAGAAATTTTCTCATGATGACTATCACAGAGGAGGAGAAGGTATTATGTGCCACCTTCATGCTAAAAGGTGATGCACATCATTGGTGAAAATCTACAAAGGACTATTTAATAACCAAGCACGCCCTATTGACTTGGGCTATATATAAAGAAGCTTTCTTTGAGAAGTACTTTCCCCGAAGCTTCAAAGATTCTATGGAGAAGGAGTTCATGAGTTTATATCAGGGACAGATGACAGTGGATGCCTATCAGCAGCGTTACGAAGAGCTATTTTTCTTCACACCACTAAGCATGCAAAAGGAAGACACTAAGACCCGTAGGTTTGTCACGGGACTTAGAGGAAGTATCAGGGAGCATGTTCTGGGCCTAGACAAGAAGATTTATAATGAAGCTGTGAAAATTGCTCAAGTTATAGAGTCAAGCCAGAAAAAGAGCTATCTACTCCAAAACAAAGGTATAAAAAGGCCAGCTGGTAATTCATACAACGGAGGTAATAACAAGACATACAAACCCTTCCGTACTCAAAGTTTTACCGCTGCACCCAAGACTACCCGAGTAGCTCAACAGCAGCCAAAGCCAAATACTGAAGATCCAAAATATTATAACTGCAATCAAGCGGGGCATATGGCAAGGGAGTGTCCTAAGCCCAGGAAGTAGCTACATCAAGGACGAGTTTATGCTGTTACATCTGAGGATGCTACCGCATCACCCGATGTGGTCACAGGTATGACTGAAACCTTTTAAGTTGTATTACATTGTGTGAGCATGTAGACTAAGTTAAAATAAATCACAGGTATCGTACCTATAAATGGCATACCTACCAGAGTACTCTTTGACTCAGGAGCTACTCATTCTTTTATATCTGTGTCATTTGGAAAGAAGTTGAATTTACCCATCAAAACATTAGACTACAAACTACTTGTACGGTCACCGATGGGGTTAGAAGTGGAGTTAGAAAATGATTATGGGCCATGTCCAGTTCTCATTGACGAGAAAACCTTAGATGCAACCTTGATCCAACTTGAGATGGCAGACTTTGACGTCATCTTGGGAATGGACTGGTTAGCTCGGCATTCTGCGAACCTATTATGCGCTGAAAAGAAGCTAACATTTAAAGACAAAGAAGGAGCAGAATTCAGTTTTGCGGGAACCAAACTTCCCTGTAAACGCAAGCTCATACTCTCAGCACTAAAGGCTAAGAAGTGCCTTGAGAAAGGAGCAGTCGGGTATTTGGTATCAGTGGTCGACCTTACAAAAGAAGCACCACGGATGGAAGATATTGATGTCGTGCGGGACTACCCCGACATATTTCCTGATGAACTACCAGGATTACCACCCAACCAAGCCACGGAGTTTGTTATAGATCTTATTCCTAGAGCCGCACCAGTATCGAAAGCACCTTATAGAATGGCTCCTACTGAACTGAAGGAATTGAAAGTACAACTACAAGAACTGCTGGACAAGGGTTACATTCGCCCTAGCATATCACCATGGGGAGCGCCAGTATTATTCTTGAAGAAGAAGGACGGTAGCGTTCGCTTGTGTATAGACTACCGAGAACTGAATAAACTGACAATCAAGAATTGGTACCCATAGCCTCGGATCGATGACATGTTCGATCAGTTGCAAGGTGCCAAAGTGTCTCAAAGATTGATCTTCGATCAGGCTACCATCAGCTAAAGATTAAGGATGGTGATATCCCCAAGACAGCATTCAGGGCCAGATATGGACATTATGAATTTTTGGTCATGTCTTTTGGATTGACAAACGCACCAGCAACCTTTATGGAACTTATGAACCGGGTTTTCCACGACATGTTGGATACGTCGGTTATTGTATTCATTGATGATATATTAGTCTACTCCAAGGACAAGGAAACGCATGTGAAGAATCTAAACGCCATTCTGCAGCGACTACGGAAGGAAAAGCTCTACGCCAAATTTACAAAGTGTGAGTTTTGGCTAAAGGAAGTCGCATTTCTAGGCCATGTAGTATCCGCTGAAGGAATTAAAGTGGATCCCAGCAAGATCGAGGCTATTGTAAAGTGGAAAGCACCGAAGAGCGTTGCAGAAATTAGAAGTTTATTGGGTCTAGCTGGGTATTATCGATGATTTGTGGAAGACTATTCCCGAATTACTGTACCTCTTACCAGTTTGACTAAGAAGGGCGAGAAGTATGTTTGGACGGATAAATGCGAGAAGAGTTTTCAAACCTTGAAGGCTAGATTGATATCAGCTCCAATCTTGACCATCCCTATTCCAGGACAACCATTTATCTTGTATATCGATGCGTCAGGACTGGGATTAGGATGTGTACTTATGCAAGGAGAACAAGAAATTGCTTATGCCTCAAGACAACTGAAGACACATGAGAAGAACTATCGTACACATGATTTGGAACTATCGACAGTAGTACATGCTATCAAAATATGGAGACATTATCTGTACAGGGAGAAATTTTAGATTAAATCAGACCATAAAAGTCTTACTTATCTATTTAATTAGAAGGAGCTGAATATGAGACAAAGAAAATGGCTGAAATTATTAAAAGACTATGACTGTGATATCCAGTATCATCCGGGGAAAGCTAATGTAGTAGCGGATGCGTTGAGCAGAAAGGCAATGATAAAATCTCAAGGAGAGGTTAGCACAACTGCAGTAATGTGTACTATCGGAACGATATTCAATCACGGCAATGAGCAGTATGTGATAGATACAACGGATGGATCAGCCAACCAAGGGTTTATTCATCGGTTTTCAAATATATTTGCCGCATTGAAAATTATACCGGATATAGTTGATGAAGTGAAGACAGCTATCAAATCAGACCCTTACCTAAGGACGGTACAAGAAGACATCGAAAAAGGTAGAACTAACCCTGAGTTCACCTTTGACGAAGAAAAGGTACTGAAGTACAAAGGAAGAATATGTCTACCCGAAACAGAAAGCTTAGACATTAGACACCGATTGATGAAAGAAGCCCACACCACCATCTATTCGATACATCCGGGAAGTACAAAAATGTATCATGATCTAAAGAAACTATATTGGTGGAGAGGAATGAAAGCAGATATAGCTAAGTTCGTGTCTCAATGCCTAAATTGTCAGAAAGTAAAGGCTGAACGACAAAGACCGGCAGAACTGTTACAGCCGTTACCGAAATTAGCATGGAAATGGGACTGCATCACTATGGACTTCGTCACAGGATTACCACTGACTCCTCGAGTAGTTGATGCAGTTTGGGTGATTGTAGACCGCCTGACTAAAACAGCTCGCTTTATACCGATACGACCCCCAGTATACACTGGAGAGGTTAGCTAAGCTGTATGTGGATAACATTGTGCGATTACACGGTGTACCTGAAAGTATTGTGTCCGATAGAGATCCACGATTTACTTCAAAGTTTTGGGAAAGATTGCAAAAGGCTATGGGTACAACATTGAAGTTTAGTACTGCATTCCACCCATAGACAGATGGACAGTCGGAGCGTACAATTCAGATTCTAAAAGATATGCTTCGAGCATGTGTAATTGACTTCAAAGGATCATGGGATGAAAAGTTATCACTGATTGAGTTCGCTTATAACAATAGCTATCAGACTACTATAAAGATGTCACCCTATGAAGCATTGTATGGCAGAAAGTATCGAACTCCTTTATTTTGAAATGAAGTTGGGGAACGTAGTCTTGTTGGACCAGAATTTGTTGAGGAGACTTGTCGAGTGGTCGAAATTATCAAAGAAAGAGTGAGAATAGCCCAGAACCGTCAGAAGCAATATGCAGATACTCGACGCAGAGATCTTGAGTTCTTCGTGGGTGATAAAGTATTCTTAAAGGTATCGCCTATGAGAAGTCTGAAACGGTTCGGACAGAAGGGGAAACTAAGTCCAAGATATGTCGGGCCATATGAGATCCTAGTCAAACGTGGAAAAGTGGCTTATCAGTTAGCACTACCCCCATCTATGTCAAGTGTACATGACGTATTTCATATTTCCTTATTGAAGAAGTATGTCAAGGATCTGACGTACGTTTTGACAATGGATCTACCAGATTTAACTAAAGATTTGACCTTTGAAGTAGCACCAATTGAGATTACTAGTCGAAAGGTGCAACGTTTACGCAACCGTGATATCTATTATGTCAAGGTCACCTGGAGAAGCAGGGATATAGAAGAAGTCACATGGGAAGAAGAGAATTTTATGCGAAAGCAATACCCTCACTTATTTGATTCAGAAGGTACATATAATTTCGAGGACAAAAATTTTATAAGTAGGGGGGAGTTGTAAGACCCGTGTCAATCTAACCCGGTCTTACCACCTTGAACCAAGTCTACCCATCATGGTCGAGCCAAATGGACCAAGTGTGTGAAGGAGATCGTGATCCCAGGTATTAAACTGACCCAAAAACACTCAAAAAGGGGCGAGGGTCACACACCCAGTGAGGTGGGGTCGGACCCCCCCCAGTACAAAAAGTCAGACCCTCAGTTTTTAACCGGGGGTCGGACATTTTAAAACCAGGGGTCGACGGGATCATCGACCCCCAGTTGCCGCTAGAAACAGAAATTTGGAAACTTTCCTAATTTCGGTTGGGCTCTTTCCAAATATCAAAGGGGCTTATTTTAGGAGTTTCTACTCTATATAAAGGACGTACCTATGCCTCTTTCACTCTTTTTAGAACCCTAATTGAATTGGGAGGAAGAAAAGAAGAAGAGAAGGAAAGTAGAGAAGAAGGCAAAAGGAGAAGAGTTTCAGAGAAGGAGTACTCTTCTTAGGTAAGAATACTAATTCTATGTATTTTGTGAGACTTAGAATAGTTAATGAGAAAAGTATGATGTAGGAGAAACCCCAAACCATCAATCCATGATTAAGTTTCAATGGAAACCATGGAGGAGATCAACTAAACCATATGATATGTAAAGAGTAGTTCTAAACCATAGGAAGTGTATGGAATGGACTATGGAAGGAAGCCATAGGATTCAAACAAGAGAGAATGGACAAAAAGGTGATTTATCAACCAAACCCACGGGGGGTCGCACCTAGGGTCGATTGACCCATCAACCCTGGCATCGACCCTACTATAGGGGGTCGCAGTATACTGCTACCCTAGCATCGACCCGTCCTGCTACCCCCAGTTAACAGTAAGTTGGAAAAATTGGAATAAAATCTAACTAAATTCTATCAACTTTGTTAGGTCTTCTAGCAATATAATATCAATATAAAGGTGATTCATAAAGCTTGAAAGAGGATCTACTAGCAAGCTAAGGTGAGGAAACAAGACCTAAACTAAATGGTTAATAACAAACTGTTTTAATTTCTTAAGTCCAATGTTATGCTTGATTCTATGCGAACATGCTTGTAATGTGCATTCAACATGTCATCCAATATTTCTATTTATTGCTCATGCATATTTACTTTATTGTTTATAACATGATAATGACCATGATGATAGGAATAGGCATGTGAATGTATGTGTGTGGTTGGTGTACTTGATGCGAGCGAGTATCAGGGGGAGTGTCATAGGCTGGGCCTCAGCACTCTAGCTCTATCTCTAACTCAAGTCTTGTGCATTAGCATCGTCGTATCGCCATTACTTTAGCAGAACTATTACGTCGTAGAGTATCAGGGGAGGTGGTCTCGGTCCTTGTAGTCTCTGACTCTACCGGGGGGCCTTAGCTCTATCTCTATGGACGTTCTGAGGGATACCGGGGTGAGGCCTTAGATACACTGTTTGGCATTAGGATTGGTTAGTTGCGAACCCAGTTTGCAAGCCCTCGCCAGCAGGGGCTTACGTGTTGGTATGGCACTGTACAGCAATAAACGTTAACCTTTGTTGTACAATGTTTATGGCAGGGTGGATGGGGGCGACAATAAACGTTAACCTTTGGACGGGCTTCCACACCTTGTGTATAGAGGAGGGGTCAATAAACGTTAACCTTTGACCTCCAACCCTTTCTATTGCATATTGTAAACTTTAAATCAGACCACAGATATGAATTGAATGCACGTATATGTATTGTTGCATTGTTTTGTTTGCTCACTGAGCCATGATGTGGTGTGCTCACCCTCTCGACGTCGAATATTTTTAGTTGATGATGCAGGTACTACCGTTGAAGATTATGTCAACGCTCCAGTGTACGGGCACATGGCGGCAATGGAAGTTAAAGACGAAGTGGATACGCATGACTCCTCTTGCGAGTGTAACTCATGCGTATTCGATTAGATTTTATTTTAATTATTTGGATTTAGTAAAGTCTCTGTTGAAACAACATAATTGGATATTTTAATATGATTATCATATTTAGATTTCTCAGTTCATTTTATTATAAGACTTCCGCTATTGTGTATTTACTCTGATTATGAATGTGGATGTATGAGGTTTAGATAAAATGGATATAGCCTACTCGAGATCCTGGTTGAACCGTTGGTTTGTTGACTGTTCATCACACCATTCTGAATAGTGCAAAATTGGGGTGTGACAGCTGCAGTCTCCCCCACATTCTCTCCAGTGAATACTCTCTCTCTCTCTCTCTCTCTTATCGTGTATATATATATATATATATATATATATATATATATATATATATATATATATATATATATATATATATATATATATATATATATACTTCTTTTCCTTTTTTCTCATTTTTCTCTTTTATTTATTTATTTATTAATTTATTTTCTAAAATCTTTTTTATTGCTAATAAAACTAGAATGACAAAATTGCCCCTCTCCCATCATGCATGATGACGTAATGAGAGAGGGAAATCCTGCAAGGTAAAACCGGGAACTGACAATGCGCCAAATTATAGACACGTGGCGGTTATGGATGTGCAAGCTATGAAGGATGAATATGACTCGTCAAGCAAATGTTTTCACCGTGGTTACGCTTAGTGTTTTATTCTCGTATTTAGATACCTGTAATAGGTATTAATTATGCTTTGGTTACTTGGAGATAATTGGATTATTTAATTATTTATCATGTAGACTCTCAGTTCATTATTAATAAGACTTTCGTTATTTACTTTATCATCTCTGATTGATGTGGAATGTGTATTTGGTTTGGATTGTTGGCACGGTCTGACGAGATCCTGGCTTGAACCATTGGTTCTTATGACAGTTCATCACACTTCTAGTTCGTCCAGAATTGAGGTCTGACATAACAAGTCCCTGGCCTCGTCACACAGATAACTCTATAAGGCCCTTCCCAAGTTGGCATTAGTTTGCCTTACTGGGAGGGTTTGGATACTATGGAGCGACGGAGCACCAAATCGCTGACCTTAAACTACCTAGCTCGGACATGCGAATAGTAGTACCTGGCTATTCTTTATTGATATTCCAGTGTTCATAGCAGAGCATTGTCATGGATTTCCTCAAGCAGGTCTAGGTTGACTCTTAGTTCCTCATCATTTGTATCTCGTTGTAGTTAAAGATCTTGAAGGTAAGATGAGTAACCTCTGTTGGTGTGAACACCTCTACTCCGTAGGCCAACATAAAGGGTGTTTCTTCCATGGATGTTAGGCTGGTTGTTTGGTAGGACCATAGGATACTTGGTAGTTCATCGGCCCATTTTCCTCTGGCCATTCCCAACTTGCACGCTATTCCACGAGAGATTGTCTTATTTGTGGCTTTAACTTGACCGTAAGCTTTCGGATGGTATACCGTTGCAAATCTATGTTCGATTCTGAAGCCTTTACAGAAGGCTTTGAATTGTTGTTCATCGAACTGTGGTCCATTATCAGTTATCAGTATTCTTGGGATGCCATATCAGTATATGATATTTGTTCAGAGGAAGGTCTCGATCTGATCCGTGTCGGTTGATACGACAGCTTCTGCTTCGGCCCATTTGGAAAAGTAGCCTACTGCTACTAAGAGGAATCTTTTGGACGACTTGCTCCTGGCATTGGACCTGTAATGTCCATTCCCCACATCACGAACGACGAGGGACTGCTTATTGACTGGAGCTCAGTTGCAGGCAGATGACTAACCATGGCATGCTTTTGGCATCTTTCGCATTTTGTTACATACTCTATGCATTCAGCAAGCATGGATGGCCAATAATAGCCTTGACAGAGTATTCTTTGACAAAGAGCTCGACCTCCTATGTGACTTCTGTAGATTCCTTCATGCACTTCCCATATTACCTTATCGACTTTTGTTGGGGTAAGACAGAGTAGGAAAGGACGAGTGAATGACTTATGGTATAGCTTTCCATCCATTACTACTTACTGGAGGAACCTTGCTCGGACTCGGCGTCTTTCTAATCTATCCTGAGGTAGCTCACCGGTTTCAACGTAGGTCCATATAGGATCGATCCAAGTTGGTTCATCGTCGATTTGCTGGATATCAGGTCCTTTGGTGAGGCTTTTCTATTTGAGCACTTCAATATATACCGACTTATCAAAATCAAAGAGATCTTTTGCAAGGAGTCGAGATAGAGCATTTTCTTCTATGTTATTTTTGTGGTCCACTTTGCTTATTTGGAAACCTTCGAATAAAGCGAGCTGTGTTTTCACTTTCTCGAGGTATGCCAGCATGTGTGACTTTTTAGCTTCATACTCGCCTTTGATCTGTCTGACCATGACCTGTGAGTCGCTATAGATGTCCAATCTTTTTACCATTAGAAATTTGGCTAGCCTGAGTCTGGCCAAGAGAGCCTCATACTCGACAACATTGTTTGTTGCGTGGAAATCGAACCTAAGAGAGACTGCACTTTAAAGTTGTCAAGGCTAGTCAAGATTACCCCGCCCCTGAGTGTATGTCGTTCGAGGATCCGTCTACATACAGAGTCTACGCTGGTGAGGGTTCAACCTTTTGCTTCTTCTTTTTCTGTCAAATATCTTCTTCTGCTAATGTTTTTTCTATTTCGACATTACCTTCTTTGGTAGTTTCCTGCATGAAGTCTACTAGCATTTGGGCTTTGATTGCTATCCTTGGGTGAAACTGTATGTCGAACTCTCCGAGCTTTGTTGCCCAATTCACAAGTTGTCTGGAAATGTCTGGACGTGCTAGTATCTTGTATGGGTTTAAAAGTAAGGTTAGAGTTTCCTGGCTATGGTAACTAGAGCGAGGGTGAATTTTTCAACCGTTTGGTATCTGGTCTCCACGTCAAGTAATAGTTTATTGACGTAATAAATTGGCCTTTGGACTTTGTTGACCTCCTTTATCAGAATCGAGCTTACAGTCACGGTTGATATGGTGAGGTAGAGTGGTAGTTTATCACTGACTTCGGGATATGTAAGTAAGGGAGGTGAAGTCAAGAAGGTTTTCAAATCATTGAAAGCCTTTTGACATTCGTCTATCCATTCGAAGTATTTGGCTCCCTTTAAAGTTTGGAAGAATGGTAGGCACCTATCAGTTGACCTTGAAACAAATCACCCCAAAGCAGATATTCGTCCTGTTAGTTCTTAAACCTGCTTCGGCTTTGTTGGTGTTGGCATTTGCATGATTGCATCGATCATAGCTGGATTGGCTTTAATGCCCCTGTTGGACACCATGAAGCCGAGAAATTTTTCGGAGTCGACTTTGAATTCGCACTTAGTAGGATTTAGTCTCAATTGGTTGCTACGGAGGACTTTAAATGCTTCTCTTAAGTCGTCTATGTGGCTAGTGTCCTTACATTTTACAAGAAAATCATCCACATAGACCTCCATGTTCTGATCGATTTGATTTTTGAAAACTTTGTTTACCAACCTTTGAGAGGTTGCTCCTGCATTTTTGAGGCCCAAAGGCATTACTTTGTAGCAATAAAGTCCACTGCTAGTGATGAAAGATGTATTGATTTCGTCAGTCTCATACATTCTTATCTGATTGTACCCCGAGTAGGCATCCATGAAAGTTAACATTTCATGGCTGGCTATCAGATCGATTAACCTATCAATTTTAGGGAGAGGTTAGTAGTCCTTAGGACAGGCTTTATTCAAATCTAAATAATCGATACAAATTTGTCATTTTCCATTGGCCTTTTTTACCATCACTACATTTGAGACCCATTTGGGGTACTTGACTTCCTTGATGAAACCAACAGCAAGTAGTTTGTTTACCTCCTCTTTGATCACAAATTCGTGCTCAGGGACGAAGTTTCTCTTCTTTTAATGAATTGGCTTGAATTTGGGGTTGACTGCCAGTCAATGTTCCATCAAATTTCTAGGTATTCCTAGTATATCTATAGCTGACCAAGCTAACACATCGAGGGTTTCTTTGAGGAACTTTATTAAATTTTCCCTTTGTTCGCCTTGTAGCTGGGACCCGATCTAGAAATATTTGTCTGCTTGCTCTTCTGAGATGGGTATCTGATCGAGGTCCTCTACAGGAGTTCCTTGTCCTTGGTTGAGCTCGTCCTGAAGGTCCTCGATTTTGATTGTCTGGGCTGTGAGCTTATCGTCGTTGTTGTTATGGTCAACTTTGTAACATTTGCGCCATAGCTTTTGGTCAGCCTTGCAGAAACCTACACCATTCTCGGTTGGGAACTTCATGACTAAGTAGTAAGTTAAGACGCAAGCGCTCAGTTGATTAAGTCCCGAATGGCCCAAAATTACATTGTGGTTCTAGGGTATGTCCACCACCAGGTAAGATGCTCAGTATGTTCTCTTGTTAGGCTTGGTCCCTACACAGGTCTCAAGTATTATCCCACCTTTTACTTTTACTACATCACCTGAAAAGATGATAAATGAATATATGATTGGCTGTAGTCGCCTTTCATCTAGGTTCATGGCCTTGAACCCGTGGTAGTATGGTATATCCGTCAAGCTACCCGTGTAACCAGAACTCGCTCCACTTCATTAATTTTGTTTATCACCATTGTGATTACAAATGCATCTTCGTACAGGACCTTGATGTCTATCAAGTCTTCATCAGAGAACGTAATGACGTCTCTTGTAAGATAAGGTTTGGCAAATGAAGATACACTGCAGACGTTTTTAACATAAGCAACTTGACCGTTCTTGGACATGTTTCTAGCGGCCGACCCCTATTATCGCATTGGAGTAATGCTCCGGGATAACCAATCTTGTGCCGTGGGAGTCCTGGCCTTCGTTCCTTGGTCGGAGGTGTTGATTTTTTGGTGTTCCAATTCGCCTAAGTGGTGGACTGGTGCTTCTACGAGTTGAGTCGCTCTGACGACTTTGCATCTTGAAGAGTAAGATTTTTGAAACTTCTATGAGGTCAGCAATTACCTCTTCGGGTTCGTATTTGACCCACTTCATATCCTCTGGTTCCTGATTTGGATAGAATGTCAAGAAGCGCCTTGTAAGATCATTCACTACTTCTTCAAATTGTGTTGCATGGCAACTTCGGGTCGGAGAATGACCTCGGTTCTATGATTGTTACAATATAGTTTTTGATATTGTTCTGACGCGACCTGATCTTGTATTACCGATTTTCCTCAGAGGGGGCGAGTCAAGCTCATCTTCCGAATCACTCTCCTTTCTTTTGTGTTTTAGATCCACGTCATCATGATCCTTGGCGGTTTGCTTTCTTCGTCGATCTTCATTTTTGCACTGGCCCACATACTGCTTGGCGTGACCTCTCTTTATTAGATCTTTGATTGCGTACCTGAGCGCCTGACATTTTTTAGTGTCGTGCCCATAGTTTTTGTGGTACTTGCGGTATTTTTTGGTTGATCTGCATTTTGGGTCTACCTTCAGCCTTGGTGGATCTTTCAATTCTAAAGGAGTGCCTTTTAACTCGTACATTACCTCAGTCATGGGTAAATTTAGGGGAGTGAAGGCATCCTAGTCGAAATCTGCTCGATCAACTTTTTTCCCAGGAAAATCATCTTTCCCTAACTTTTGCTTTTTTTAAGGTTGTGACATTGCCATTTCTTCTTGAGAATCGGTTCTTTTGTTTTCCCCCGCCGTCTTCTGTTTGCCTTGTTTTAAAAGCAACTCGTAGTATTTTAGATCGGTAGGTGGTCTTTTGGCCAAAGATTTCAACAAATTATGATCTGTTACCCTGTTAAATAGGGCAGTCATCCTTTGATCTAGACTGAGATTTTTTTTTATCTCTTGTGCCTCATTATTGAATTTGTCTAAGAAATTTCTTAAAGACTCACCCGGTTTCTGCTTTATGCGCATCAAGTATTTAGCGTCCTTCCTTGGTGCAACTTGAGTTTGGAAGTGTTCATAGAAACGATCGCTCAGCTCGTTGAAGCTGCGGATGGAGTTGATGGGGAGGTTGTTGAACCATAACGGTCTTGGTCCCTTTAAAGTAGATGGAAATGCTCTGCAAAGTATTGCATCATTGTACCAAGACAGGAGCATCATTGCAGAGTAATTATCAAGATGAAATTGTGGGTCGGTAGTCCCATCATAGGGGTCAACCTTTGGCATCTCAAAATTATCTGGTCTTGGAGCCTCCATTATCTCTCAGGAGAAAGCCATATCAGCATGATATTCTCTCTTCCAATTGACGTTCATCCGCTCCGCCTGCTGCTTTTACATATCGCCAAGCTTATCTTGCATTGCCCGAATATGTTGTTCATCCGCTCCGCCTGCTGCTTTTACATAACTCCAAGAGTGGCGTCTTGGAGTTATGCAGCCCTGCAGTTGGCTCTACCGTTGTCAACCCGCCTTTGAGCTTCTCCGGGGTCGCCTTCACGCTTAAGTCCCAGACGGTCATGGACAGAGACGCTCCTCGAGCAAGTGGAAGATGTTTCCTCCTTGACCATATAGTCTGTATCATCCTTTTCAGAGATAAGATCTGGCATTCATCCTTAGGAATGGCTAGATGATGGGTAGGCCGACCGATGTGAGTGTCTAGATCCTTTGGACCCTGATCTCGGCCCTCTAGCCATTCTGTTCGGGTTACGCCATGGTGAAGTGGGTGGTGGCATGACTACCCTGGTTAATGTAGCTAGCTGCTCTATAAGAGTGTTGAGCTGTTCTATGGTGACATATTGACTGGCCGGAGGTGGGGGAGGAACTCCTGTGGGAGGATCTCTGCCATGATTTCCTCCTTCAACGTTGTTTGGAGGTTGATTTCCGTCATTTCTCCGAGCGATGTTTCTTGTTGTCACCAATTTGAGTGTGGGTGATACCATATATGTTTCTAAAAGAAGAGTCAGGGCCCCACGGTGGGTGTCAAACTGTTTCTGCTGAAACTGGGCTAGTTGACGTATCTCGTCTTCTGCAAAATGAAACAGAAAGTTACTGGAGCCGGACAGTGATGTCCAGGGTCCACTTCGATGATTAAGTTAGTAAAAAAGCAATCAGTATGGAGCTTGCATTAGAGATGGCAAGCTCCTTAAAAAGGTGAGTTCCCTGAGTATTCTAGAAAGTCATGAATCAGAGAGATTTTGGATACCCAGACCTATGATCATCAAGTGTTTATATAGTGGATTCACCTGGAATCAGTGTAAATGCACTAACCGAAAATCAAGTATCTGTGATTACCTATGATTCTGCTGGGAATCGATCAGCTATCGCGAGCTATGGTCTCCCAAGGGCGTCTCCTTAGCCCTTATGGCATGCTAAATGCGTTCTTCAAGAGTGGGAATGGATGTCCAGATACAAGATTCCAAACCGCGCTCCCATTGGAATTCTTGTAATACATTGACGATTGATCCAAAGATCCATACGTGTGGCTGATCATGTACTCACCTACCCCACTAATGGAGCATTTTAGTGACACCTGGCCAGACACTCGTCACCTCTTCATTACATTTTGGGGACAAATAGATGTCACGTTGTAATTGGCTAAGAGGAATATGTCATCAACAGGGACCACCTACCACATATACTGCCACCCAAAAATGGGGTAACACCTGAGGGAGAGTATTGGGAATAATCCCACGTATATTGGTTAAGTCCAGAATCTTGGGTCGAACTTTTGATCCCAAGTGAAAATGAGGGAATGAATGGAGTAAAGAAAAAGAGGTGGCAAATCAAAATCCCTTGTATGAAAATGAGGGATTATAAGGGTGCAAGTTTGACCCTACCAATCGTGAAAATTTCAAGACCTGGGTTGGGCAGTTCAGCCAGTGGGCTTATTTCTCAATTTTTGTGTACAAATAACATAAAAATGACAAAAAAAGGAACAGCCCCTGGGCTCGGCATGGCGGAGGCTAGGCTTAGATATTTTGGCCCAACTTCAACCCTAACCAAGCATGGTTGAGTCTTAGGGACCCAAGTTGGGCTTGGGATTTTAGAAACCTGCTCTGGTTGCACAACTAGATCTCAACCACAGTTTTTCTAAATATGAAGGATCCCATCAAAATTTGTCTTTCCAATTCCGTTTGTTTCGACGTAAAATTTTACACGTAATATTTTATTTGTAAAAAAAATTCAAAATTTGTTTCCAATAAGTAAAAGAACGACGAAGTTCCTTTCATCCCCCGTATAGATCATTATATTTTATCTCTTGAAAATAAATATTGAATTTTTTATTACATATAAAATGTTACACGTAAAATTTTACATCGAAACAAATGGAGCCAATAGTGAGGGACCTAGGTAAATTTTATCCTTTATTGGGGGCTTGACAGATTCTATAGTAATTTGGTTATTTATGTGTACACAGCCTTTTAAACGAGATTTGTGTTAAATTTGAAAGGGTATATTAAACTTAGAGTAACTCACATTTGATATATTATGTTTGGGGTATCTATTTATATATTAAAAAACTTTGCCTATAATATCACCTCCAAAAATATTTCCATTACCATCACCACCTCATGCCCATTCGATGAAATTGATGTGTTTTATCGGCCGAAGAGGGTCAGACAATTGCGGTTGTCACCTTCTCCAAGGAGCAACGCTCCATCCAGCCTCATCGTTATCCCCCATAATGGCTGACTATCACTCTCTTTATCTCTCCCTCTCCATGTTCTCACTTGCATCCCTCCCCCTCTCCCTCCCTCATTGAACCCGTAACTCCTCTCTTTCTCTCTTCCCTCCCCTGCCCTTTGCTTCCTCCTGCACCCTTGCCCTCTACTCCCTTTACTCTTTGCTCCCCCACAACCCTCCTCCACCCTTTGTGTCACACCCCAATTCTGATCCAACCAGAACGGTGTGAGTGAACCGTTATTGAACCAACAGTTCACACCAGGATCTCGAATAGGCCGTGTCCACCCATACAAACCAATTACACATAACCACAATCAGAATATAAATATACAGCGGAAGACTTTAAATAGAATGAAGTGAGTATCTATTGATAATTTAAATAAATATCCCATTATTCAAATCCAAACACATAAAATAATAATCCTTGTACATCTCTTAATACCAAGCAAAAATAACTGAAACAATTAAATAAAAATCCATCACAGGTACACGCAGAAAGGGCACTCGCATGAAGCATCATGCTCGTCCTCCCCTGCTTGTACATCCAGTGCAGCTACACCTCAATACGCCGGAGCGTTCACATAATCATCCACAGTGTATCCCGCATCAACATCTAAAAACAATGTATATACAAAGGGTGAGCACACAACACATCTCAGTAAGACAATCAGACAGTTTCACAAGATTATGCATGAATAACAATCAATTTTATGCTGTGGTCTGGTTTTAAGTTTGCAATGTGCTATAGAAAGGTTTGGTGGCCCCCACACCTCTATACACGAGTGTGTGGCGTCGCACAGTAAATCACACCACCACCAACCCACATGCACCCATCATAGAATAGAGAAAGAGCTAAGGTATACCCGCACCTCCCCTGATACTCTACCCATACCAGTACCTAAGCCCCCCCGGCCGGGGCTCGCAAACTGGGCTCGCAACTAACCAATCCTATATGTCAACAATGTATGCTCTATCCCAGCACAGCCGTCTACGACATAGAGATAGAGCTAGAGCGTGCAGGCCGGGCCGGAGACCACAATTGTCACACCCCAAATTCTGATCCAACCAGAATGGTGTGAGTGAACCGTCATTGAACCAATGGTTCACACCAGGATCTCGAATAGGCCGTGTCCACCCATACAAACCAATTACACATAACCACAATCAGAATATAAACATACAGCGGAAGACTTTAAATAGAATGAACTGAGTATCTATTGATAATTTAAATAAATATCCCATTATTCAAATTCAATCACATAAAATAAATATCTATTACATCTCTTAATAACAAACGAAAATAATTGAAACAAATAAATAAAATCCATCACAGGTACACGCGAGAAAGGGCACTCGCATGAAGCGTCATGCCCGTCCGTCCCCCGCCGTACATCCAACACAAGAGCACCACCATACGCCGGAGCGTTTACGTAGTCGTCCACGGTATATCCCGCATCAACATCTAAAAACAATGTATATACAAAGGGTGAGCACACAACACGGCTCGGTAAGGCAATCGACAGTTTCACAAGATTATGCATGAGTAACAATCATTTTTATGCCGTGGTCCGGTTTTAAGTTTGCAATGTGCTATAGAAAGGTTTGGTGGCCCCCGCACCTCTATACACGAGTGTGTGGCGTCGCACAAGAATCACACAACCACCAACCCACAAACACCCATCATGGAATAGAGATAGAGCTAAGGTATACCCGCACCTCCCCCGATACTCTACCCATACCAGTACCTAAACCCCTATCGGGCCGGGGCTCGCAAACCGGGCTCGCAACTAACCAATCCTATATGTCAACAATGTATGCTCTATCCCAAGACAGCCGTCTACGGCATAGAGTTAGAGCTAGAGGCGTGCAGGCCGGGTCGGAGACCTCCTAGACCTCACCCCCCCCGATACCCTATCCGCAACTAACCCACTAGGATAGAAACAATACGCGGGTAGACCCTATCCCAACACGACACCCTACGGCATAGAGATAGAGCTAAAGCATCGTGGACAAGGCGGCGTCGACTCGGAATCCTCAGTACCACCAACGATGGTCGGGACAACATCAATATCGGAGACCAACGTACCCACGATCTTCCCCCGATACCCTATCCGTACCAAGCATGTCAAGATAGAATACTACAAAAGGTGCCGGTGTAAAGAGCGATCCCAGGGCCCATGCCCCACTCCACACACCAACGAAAACAATCACATGCCTAACAATCACATCCTATGAATGCATGAACAATAATAATAACCGAAAGTAAAGGATGGCATGTGAATATGCACAAACATCACATCACGGATATTCAATGATTAACAACGATTTCACGTCCATTAATTATTAGGTTTAGGTCAGATTCCCTTACCTGACGCTCGTTCGATCACTTGCTCCACGTCACAAGATCCAAACGATAAGTCACAGCGTCCTACATAATATTAGGGTTTCATTAGAATATATTATTTAGGGTTTCATGTTGGTCGGAAACCAACATGGATCACAAACCGCCCTCACGGCGACCGGGTGGCATGTACCGGTCGCAGCCTCAGAGGGAAAGACTGGCGACCGGTATGGTCAGCCGGTCCCCCACGAATAACCTCCCGAGAGGTAGCGGTCGCAACATACCGGTCGCACTATGTGCAACCGGTATAGTCGACCGGTATGTCTCCGAAGACCATACATGGGTTCTTCGACTGCCGTCGATCATCCTGCATGGATTTCCAGGGTTTCTCCTATCCATGCTAAGTCTAGGCTTTGAGTTAGAGCTGTTCCCAACTCATTCAAGTCTCGTTTCGATGAATATCATCTCGAAACTCGAATCTAGGGTTTGACGGCAACTTAGGGTTTATTGGTCAATTTAGGGTTTTAGATCAATACCTACTTTGCACGGTATTGATCCACCCACATAACTAACATAGGGTAAGAAGATGGTATCAAACACTTACCGTTGACAGGCGTAGCGAGAGCTTCGTCCAACGGTAATGGCGGCACCTCCTTCTTCTTCCTAGCTCCTTCTCCTCTCCAAGCTCTTTCTCTTCTCTAGGGTTTGTGAAAGACAATGGAAAGGATTTGAGGGGTTTAAGGGTGTATTTATAGGCTAGAAATAGGGTTTAGTAACCCTACTAGGATTAGGAAACTTCTAGGATTCGAAATCAGGAAAGTGGGACCCGCAGAGACCAATTTCCAAATTCCCGCACATAGCTGTGCAGGCCATACCGGTCGACCGGTACCATCATCCGGTTCGGTGATGATCGGAAGACCTGTCACGACACAAAACCAAGGTTTAGACCGGGTTTTCAGAGTGCGGGTCTTACAACTCCACCACCCTTAAAAGAAATTTCGTCCCGAAATTTACATGTAGGTACTACAACTCCCCCACCCTTATAAGAAATTTCGGCCTCGAAATTTGAACGTACCTTGATCGTCAAAAAGGTTAGGGTACTCCTTCCTCATCGCGCTCTCTTCTTCCCAAGTAATTTCCTCCACATTTTGGCTTCTCCAATGCACCTTTACATAGTGGATATCCTTGGTTCGAAGTTGCTGAACTTTTCGACTTGAGAGCATTACAGGCACCACTTCGAAAGTTAAGTCTTCAGTCAAGTCTGAAGGATCAGCGCTCAAGATATGCGATGGATCTCTAACATACTTCTTCAGTAATGATACATGGAACACATTATGAACGCTAGACATAGATGGTGGTAGAGCCAATTGATATGCTACATTACCACGTCGATTCAATATCTCATATGGTCCCACATACCTGGGCATAGCTTCCCCTTCTTACCAAACCGTTTCGGACCTCGCACCGGTGACACCTTCAAGAACACTTTGTCACCCACCGCAAACTCCGGATCTCGACGTCGATTATCGCATAGTGCTTCCCGTCGAACTTGAGCTGTCTTTACTCTCTCTTTGATCTGATCAATCACTCGGCAAGTTTCTTCAACAAACTCCGGTCCTACAATTCGTCTTTCCCCCACTTCATTCCATAACAGAGGTGTACGACATTTTCTCCCATAGAGAGCTTCATATGGGGCCATCCGAATTGTGGCCCCGATAACTATTGTTGTAAGCAAACTCGATAAGTGATAGCTTCTCATCCCAAGCTCCTTTGAAATCTAATGCACAAGCTCGAAGCATATCTTCCAAAATTTGAATGGTTCGCTCCGACCGTCCGTCCGTCTCGAGGATGGAAAGTCATCTTGAACTTCAACTTTGTTCCCATAGCTTTCGTAATCCTTCCCGAATTTCGATGTAAAACGGGGATCTCTCGTCGATACTATACTTTCTCGGAACGCCATGAAGTCCGACTATATTATCAACATATAACTTGGCCAGCTTCTCCATGGTATACCGAGGTCCGACCGCAATAAATCGAGCTGTCTTGGTGAGCCGATCTACTATAACCCAAACCGCATCCACCGACCTTGGTGTCAAAGGTAGGCCGGTGACAAAATCCATAGTGATACAATCCCACTTCCATGCAGGTTCCGTAACGGCTGTAGTAAACCCGCGGGTCTTTGTCTCTCCGCTTTAACTTGTTGACAATTCGGACATTGAAACACGAAACGAGCTATATCGGCTTTCATACCCCCTCCACCAATAGAGTCTTCTTAGATCATGGTACATCTTGGTACTTCCCGGATGTACCGAATATGGAGTGTAATGAGCTTCGGTCATAACTCGGCCTCCGATATCGCAGTCTTCGCCTCTCGGTATACATACCCGTCCGCGATACTTGAGTACTTTGTCCGATTCCAAGGTAAAGTCGGGATTACACGTACCCTTCTCTAAGTCTTCCCGCACCGTCCTAAGATATGGATCCCGTGAGGGATTGCTACCTTGACTTCATCAATTAGGCTCGGCGAGATCTTCAATGCGGCGAACATCATAGTGAACTTATGAATCAAGCCTTGCTCAACTGGATCTTCTGCAGTTTCGATAATATGGTCTTCATCAATTTCCATCGAACTCGAGGCTGCAGCACACAATGCGGCATTTGTACTCGGTCCCGCCTCGGGTTTCGATGCCCACTTTCTACTTAAGGCGTCGGCCACCACATTTGCTTTACCCCCTGGATGGTCCCGGATGTCGCAATCATAATCTTTTAACAATTCTAGCCATCTTCTCCGTCTCATATTCGGATCCTTCCGAGTGAAGAGATACGTTAAGCTCTTGTGATCCGACTTGATCCGAAACTTCTCACCGTACAAATAGTGTCTCCAAGTCTTGATTGCATGAATAACCGCTGCTAGCTCCAAGTCATGCGTAGGATAGTTCTTCTCATGCTCTTTTAACCGTCTTGATGCGTAAGCGATCACCGTTCTCCTTGCATCGAACACACCCAATACCCAACCCCGAAGCATCCGTATATAGAGTAAACGGTACGCTTGGTTCGGGGATGGTCAGGATAGGTGCAGAGACAAGTCTTGACTTCAAAGTCTGGAAGCACTTCTCGCACTCATCTGTCCATATAAATTTCTCTCCCTTCTTGGTCAATCTGGTGAATGGAACCACGATCCTGGAGTAATCTTCCACGAATCTTCTATAATAACCAGCCAGCCCATGGAAACTACGAATCTCTGCAACAGATTTTGGTGCTTCCCATCCTACTATAGCAGCTATCTTGCTTGGATCAACCTTGATACCGTCTCCAGACACGACATGGCCCAAGAAAGCTACTTCCTTCAGCCAAAACTCGCACTTCTTGAATTTTGCATAAAGCCTCACATCCCTCAGCCGTTGTAGGGCTGCTCTCAAATGCGTTGTATGAGTCTCCATGTCCTTAGAGTAAATCAATATGTCGTCGATGAATACGATGACCGAAGTGTCCAACATGTCATGGAACACTCGGTTCATTAGTTCCATAAACGAAGCTGGATCATTGGTCAACCCGAAAGACATAACCGGGAAACTCATAATGTCCATACCTTGTCCCCGAAAGCAGTCTTCGAATATCTCCCGCCTTGATCTTCAATTGGTGATACCCGATCGGAGATCGATCTTTGAGAAAACCTTTGCACCCTGCAGCTGATCGAACAGATCATCGATCCTAGGTAAAGGATACCGATTCTTGATCGTCAACTTGTTCAGCTCACGATAGTCAATACATAGCCGTACACTACCATCTTTCTTCTTGACGAACAACACAGGTGCTCCCCAAGGCGAAATACTAGGTCGTATGAAGCCCTTATCTAACAATTCTTGTAATTGGGTCTTCAACTCCTTTAGCTCGGTTGGGGCCATCCTGTATGGCGCTTTAGACACCGGAGCCGATCCTGGTATAAGATCTATCACAAACTCTGTAGCCCTGTCTGGTGGTAAGCCTGGAAGATCCTCTGGAAATACATCTGGAAACTCCCGAACCACCTCTATATCCTCCATCTTGAGTGACTCTGCTGTGAGGTCGACTACAGATACGAGATAACCTACTCCCCCTTTCTCCAAGCATCTCTTAGTCTTTAGGGCGGAGAGGATCAACTTTCGCTTCCTAGATAGTTTAATTCCAGCGAAACTGTATTCCTTTCCCTCTCTGTCGAAGCATAAGCTTCCTTTCACCACATAAAAGGACGGCCGAATGATGGCCTAGCCAATCCATTCCTAAAATGACATCAAAATCTGCCATCTCAAGTATTACTAGGCTTGCTTCTAGGTCTCGACCCTCGATACTTACAGGACACGGTCCATAATACTTGGTCAAAGCCACTTCGACTCCTAGTGGAGAGCGAACTATCAAGCTTGGGTTCAATTGCTTGATTGGTAACTCCATTCGCTTCCCAAAAGAAACAGAAACAAAGGAGTGTGTGGCCCCGCAGTCAAATAATACCTGGCGGGTAAACCAGCTACATTTACAATTCCTCGGAATATATTGTCCCTTAGTTCTATGTGCTCATGCAACCGAAAGAATAAACCAAATAGTAAGGGATAGAGTCGTACCCGGTTACCACATCAAGTGATGCGGCTGCCTCTTCAAGTGGTGGTTCGCATAAACTCCGGCTTCCCCGGGAGCTTGCTTCCTAGGTAGCGTGCAGTTCCCCGCAACATGTCCAAGTTGGTCGACGTTATAACACTTAATATTCGGGTTGGGCCTGGTTAATTGTGGCACGGTGGTGCCAGTTGTTTCTCGCAGTGTCTGAGCGGGCCCCCCCGTATGGGCGGAATGGTCTAGGATTACCGCCACCCGAGCTCTCCCAGCCAGATCTCTTCACTCCTCCTGTTTTGAGCGAAGAAGCTGTCCCTCCGACTGGACTCCTATCACCCTCGCAACCCTGACCGCCTCGTTGTAGGTTTTCTTATCCAGACCCAAAAGATGCTCCCCGATACTTCCACGTAGTCCCATGGTGAACCTACGTATCTTTGTCTCCCTCTTCCCGCATACCGACCGGGTGCGAAGAAGAATAGCTCCTCGTACCTCCGTTGATAAGCATCTACAATGACCGACCCCGCTTGTAGGCCGAGAAACTCTCTCTCCATTGAATCCCCAAGCTCTTTGGGAAGTATTTGTCGAAGAAAGCCGCTTTAAACACCTCCCGCACAACTAGTGCATATTGGTTCTCCAAATATGCCCGCGTGGAATTCCACCAAGCATTCGTCCCCCCCTCAGCATGTGAGTGGCAAATAGAACCTTCTCCTCCTCGGTACACGTCATCAACCGGAAGTTCTTTTCCATTTCCGAAACCCACCGTGCTGGCCACAATGGTTTTCCCCGTCCCGCCGGTGAATGATGACGGTTTCAACTTCAAGAACCCGTCCACCGACCGCTAAGATCGTGCCGGCCCCGGGTATCCGCTCCGTACCATGGTGGTGGATACGGATACGCCCCCGGATACGCAGAAGGCGACGGGAAACGATGCGGTGGTGGTGCATCCCGTGCTTGGGCCCTTGGCCTTGGGCTACTCCGCACCCGTTGTAGAAGACATTTTCTCTCCGGACCCGGACATATTACCGCGGGGAACGGAACCCCGCCGACCGAGCATCGCTAGTACCTCACTCGAAACTCCTTCTCGTTGAGCTTGCATCCGATAGACCAAGTTTGTAACTATGGTCTCGGAATCCCGGTGAGGTGGTCCCTGTATTCGCCGGTACTTCCGGGACCTGTTCCTCATCCCTCTTCGGGGCTGGTTTCTCTAACCTGGTCTCTTGCGCCTTGCTCTTCCTCCGGGCGCTTCCCGGCATGATGATGCTTTCTACCCCTTCGACCGTTTCCCACCGCCATCTCGGACTATTTATTTGGATCCGAGAAGAAGACATAACACGTGAGAATCATCAGTAATAGTAGTGTTAGTCTTGAATAATGCAGGCGAATAGTCGAGAAGTAACATTTCAATTTGCACAATTTTGTAAATTTTACATTTTTCTGACTCTTTTGGGGCGTACCGGTCGCAGTATACCGGTCGCTCACCTGTAGAAATATGCTGCGGCCGATATAGTCGACCGGTCAAAATTAAAATTCTGGCCGAGACATACCGGTCGCATGTCTATGAGATACCGGTCGCCACTCTGTAGACAGTGTTGCGACCGGTATAGTCGACCGGTCAGAAAAATTTTCTGGCCGAGACATAGCGGTACACACCTGGGTTGATACCGGTCGACCGGTATAGGCATAACCGTCGACCGGTATGCCCAAAAATGGCTTTAAAATCGCGAAAAAGTGAGATTTTTCTCACTTTTCCTTTCTCTTTCTCTCCGGTGGCGATTCCTCTCTGGGTTCCGAGTTGCTACAGTTCGACCGGTGCTATTTGAGGCCGATTCCTTCCATTCAAGACCTAGCATATCGTCTCCGGTGTAGGTCTCTACCCCTCTCTCTCATATTTTTAGGAAATTTTCATATCGTCTATATGTAGAATTTTAGGTTTTTCTTTGTTCGAGATGTTTTAACCGTAGGAATTCTTTTCCTTCGGCTTAGAAAGGGTTTAGGGACCCCCAAGAGCAAAAGCCCTCAACTAATTTGGGGTTCCACCGCAAGGTTTTTGGTAAAAAATCGAATTTTTACTCTTTTTGACCTAGGTTTTCAAAAATTTCGAAAATTTTCTAATTTTTCTTAATTCTTGAAATTTCTTGAAATTGCTTGTTATAATTGCTTGTGATTGGCTTATGGAAGAGTGTGGGGGTTACGTAAGTCCTCCTCCCCATGGTTTTGGGTGAGTTCGAGGCTTTTTCCCAATTTATAGCCGTTATGCTGCCGAAATTTCGAAAATTTCTAACTTTTTTCTTGTTTTCTTTTGTTTTACAGATTTTAAATGGCTCCTAGACGCAACCTCGGGAAGCGATCACATGGTTCTAGTTCTCGGGTTCCCTCTCCACCTATCCCTCAGCTAGATGAGCTCTGGTTTCGCTCTTTGGAAGCTCAGGCTCGGTTTCCCTGGTTTGATGACAAGAGTATTATATCCGGGCGACGGGTCAATGTGGGACAGTTGCACCGGTTCAATGTAGAGACGGCTTTTGGCGCTCTAGGTTGGCTGTCGGTTATTTCCTACACAGAGACCACACGCCCTAACCTGGTCAAGCATTTTTATGCAAATCTGAGCTCGAAGGGGATGTCGAAGACCCGAACCGGTGTAGGGATCTATGCATCACCGTTACGTCCGGGGTGTACATATCTCCTTCAACACCCACCAGTTGGCTGATCTTCTTGGGGTTCCCAATGATGGAGATTTGGTGTACTGCGCCCCCAAGGCGAAAGGTTATTTGACTGAAGATTTGCGCCGATAGATAGCGCATCAGATACTCAATCCTGGGGCTCCTATGAAGGCAGCTAGCTTGAGACCTATACCTCGGGTCTACACCGCATCATCCAAGACGATATAGTGCCACAGAGCGGTCACTACAACGAGTTGTCCCAGCTCACCCAAGACGTCACCTATTGCGTCCGCACCGGAGAGCGGATCTCACTTCCATACCTCATCATCCGGACTATGCATCGAGCGGCCGTGGCCGATCGGGCCAGCAACCTTCCCTATGGCCGTCCCGTCACTTTCCTTCTTCGCCGTCCGGGCGTGAGTTTTGAAGGAGAGACAGCCGTCGAGGACTCCATGACCTCCGACATCGACCGGGACGCGATAAACAAGATGCGGATGGTTGATCCGCCCGTTAGTGATGACGAGTTGGAGGCTCGCCCTCGTCCACTTGGGAGAGTAGCGAAGCAGCGGCGGCCGCGGCCAATGCGGCCTATGCGGCAGAGATGGGGGATGATGATGATGACGATGTAGTTGGGGAAGCCGCGTGCCCGCCCCACGTCTCCACCGTACCACCACCATCCGTTCCCCCGGGCTGGACCATCTCAGCCCCCTCCCGACTCGGTGTTGGGTATGTTTACCGAGATCGGGGACACCCGGAGGGTCATCCCGGAGTCTCGCCGAGCGATGGGTCAGGAGTTGGGACGCCTGGCTCGTGGTCTACGAGTGACTCAGGACCAGGTGCACTGGCTTAGGGTCGCATACGAGCGGGACTATGACATAGCGGACCCCATTCCTCCCAGGCCTCCTACCCCATGATTTCCATTCTGCTTTTCATATGACCGTTTATATAACAGGGTAACTTTCCGGTTTGTGGACTGTACCCTGTAGCACTATTACATTTGATACTATTTTTTCCATTTAATGAAATTTCATGGTTCACCTATCTAGTGTATGTGCACAGATTAAGTTTCACATTTAGAATAGTACATTATTCTCTTTCTTAGTCCGTCTCAGGTATCAAACAATGCTTAGGGTGGGTTTGTATTAAGATTTTTAAACTTTCCTAACTCAGTTCATCGACCCCATTATGTGTAGCATGGTTTGTTGGAACAGAGCCCGAGAGCTCTGATACCAAGTTGTCACACCCCAAATTCTGATCCAACCAGAATGGTGTGAGTGAACCGTCATTGAACCAATGGTTCACACCAGGATCTCGAATAGGCCGTGTCCACCCATACAAACCAATTACACATAACCACAATCAGAATATAAACATACAGCGGAAGACTTTAAATAGAATGAACTGAGTATCTATTGATAATTTAAATAAATATCCCATTATTCAAATTCAATCACATAAAATAAATATCTATTACATCTCTTAATAACAAACGAAAATAACTGAAACAAATAAATAAAATCCATCACAGGTACACGTAGAAAGGGCACTCGCATGAAGCGTCATGCTCGTCCTGTCCTGCCTGTACATCCAACACAGCAGCACCACCATACGCCGGAGCGTTTACGTAGTCGTCCACAGTATATCCTGCATCAACATCTAAAAACAATGTATATACAAAGGGTGAGCACACAACACAGCTCAGTAAGGCAATCGACAGTTTCACAAGATTATGCATGAGTAACAATCATTTTTATCTTTGTGGTCCGGTTTTAAGTTTGCAATGTGCTATAGAAAGGTTTGGTGGCCCCCGCACCTCTATACACGAGTGTGTGGCGTCGCACAAGTAATCACACAACCACCAACCCACAAACACCCATCATGGAATAGAGATAGAGCTAAGGTATACCCGCACCTCCCCGATACTCTACCCATACCAGTACCTAAACCCCCTCGGCCGGGGCTCGCAAACCGGGCTCGCAACTAACCAATCCTATATGTCAACAATGTATGCTCTATCCCAGCACAGCCGTCTACGGCATAGAGATAGAGCTAGAGCGTGCAGGCCGGGTCGGAGACCTCCTAGACCTCACCTCCCCCTGATACCCTATCCGCAACTAACCCACTAGGATAGAAACAATACGCAGGTAGACCCTATCCCAACACGACACCCTACGGCATAGAGATAGAGCTAAAGCATCGTGGACAAGGCAGCGTCGACTCGGAATCCTCAGTACCACCAACGATGGTCGGGACAACATCAATATCGGAGACCAACGTACCACGATCTTCCCCGATACCCTATCCGTACCAAGCATGTCAAGATAGAATACTACAAAAGGTGCCGGTGTGAAGAGCGATCCCGGGCCCATGCCCCACTCCACACACCAACGAAAACAATCACATGCCTAACAATCACATCCTATGAATGCATGAACAATAATAATAACCGAAAGTAAAGGATGGCATGTGAATATGCACAAACATCACATCACAGATATTCAATGATTAACAACGATTTACTGTCCATTAATTATTAGGTTTAGGTCAGATTCCCTTACCTGACGCTCGTTCGATCACTTGCTCCACGTCGCAAGATCCAAACGATAAGTCACAAAGTCCTACAATATTATTAGGGTTTCAATAGAATATATTATTTAGGGTTTCATGTTGGTCGGAAACCAACAGAGATCACAAACTACCCTCACAGAGCTGACCGATGGCATATACCGGTCACAGCTCTGTGGGAAAGACTGGCGACCGGTATGGTCAGCCGGTCCCCACAGACAACCTCCCGAGAGGTAGCGGTCGCAACATACCGGTCGCACTATATGCAACCGGTATAGTCGACCGGTATGTCTCCGGAAGACCATACATCGGTTCTTCGACTACCGTCGATCATCCTCCATGGATTTTCAGGGTTTCTCCTATCCATTCTAAGTCTAGGCTTTGAGTTAGAGTTATCCCCAACTCATTCAAGTCTTATTTCGATGAATATCATCTCGAAACTCAAATCTAGGGTTTGACGGCAACTTTGGGTTTTTTAGCCAATTTAGGGTTTTAGATCAATACCTACTTTGCATGGTATTGATCCACCCACCCAACTAACATAGGGTAAGAAGAGGGATTCAAACACTTACCGTTGACAGGCGTAGCGTGAGCTTCATCGAACGGTAATGGCGGCTCCTTCTTCTTCTTCCTAACTCCTTCTCCTTTCCAAGCTCTTTCTCTTCTCTAGGGTTTGTGAGAGACAATGGAAAGGATTTGAGGAGGCTTAAGGGTGTATTTATAGGCTAGAAATAGGGTTTAGTAACCCTACTAGGATTAGGAAACTTCTAGGATTCGAAATCAGGAAAGTGGGACCCGCAGAGACCAATTTCCAAATTCCCGCACATAGCTGTGCAGGCCATACCGGTCGACCGGTACCATCATCCGGTACCATCGACCGGTATACCTAAAACCAGGTATAATTGGTCGACTTCGGTCCGATTTCGTACCTGTTTGTTATCCGCTTGCCCCGTCTGGCTCGGTGATGATCGGAAGACCTGTCACGACACAAAACAAAGGTTTAGACCGGGTTTTCAGGGTGCGGGTCTTACAACAATACCTCACCTCCCCCTGATACCTTATCCGCAACTAACCCACTAGGATAGAAACAATACTCAGGTAGACCCTATCCCAACATAACTCCCTACGGCATAGAGATAGAGCTAAAGCATCGTGGACAAGCCAGCGTCGACTCGGAATCCTCAGTACCACATAACAATGGCCGGGACAACATCAATATCGGAGACCACCGTACCACGACCTTCCCCTGATACCCCAACCGTACCAAGCATGTTAAGACAGAATACTACAAAAAGTACCAGTGTGAAGAGCGATCCCAGGCCCATGCCCCACTCCACACACCAACGAAAACAATCACATGCCTAACAATCACATCCTATGAATGCATGAACAATAATAATAACTGAAAGTAAAGGATGGCATGTGAATATGCACAAACATCACATCATAGATATTCAATGATTAACAACGATTTACTGTCCATAAATGATTAGGTTTAGGTCAGATTCCCTTACCTGACGCTCGTTCGATCACTTGCTCCACGTCGCAAGATCCAAACGATAAGTCACAAAGTCCTACAATATTATTAGGGTTTCAATAGAATATATTATTTAGGGTTTCATGTTGGTCGGAAACCAACAGAGATCACAAACTACCCTCACAGAGCTGACCGATGGCATATACCGGTCACAGCTCTGTGGGAAAGACTGGCGACCGGTATGGTCAGCCGGTCCCCACAGACAACCTCCCGAGAGGTAGCGGTCGCAACATACCGGTCGCACTATATGCAACCGGTATAGTCGACCGGTATGTCTCCGGAAGACCATACATCGGTTCTTCGACTACCGTCGATCATCCTCCATGGATTTTCAGGGTTTCTCCTATCCATTCTAAGTCTAGGCTTTGAGTTAGAGTTATCCCCAACTCATTCAAGTCTTATTTCGATGAATATCATCTCGAAACTCAAATCTAGGGTTTGACGGCAACTTTGGGTTTTTTAGCCAATTTAGGGTTTTAGATCAATACCTACTTTGCATGGTATTGATCCACCCACCCAACTAACATAGGGTAAGAAGAGGGATTCAAACACTTACCGTTGACAGGCGTAGCGTGAGCTTCATCGAACGGTAATGGCGGCTCCTTCTTCTTCTTCCTAGCTCCTTCTCCTTTCCAAGCTCTTTCTCTTCTCTAGGGTTTGTGAGAGACAATGGAAAGGATTTGAGGAGGCTTAAGGGTGTATTTATAGGCTAGAAATAGGGTTTAGTAACCCTACTAGGATTAGGAAACTTCTAGGATTCGAAATCAGGAAAGTGGGACCCGCAGAGACCAATTTCCAAATTCCCGCACATAGCTGTGCAGGCCATACCGGTCGACCGGTACCATCATCCGGTACCATCGACCGGTATACCTAAAACCAGGTATAATTGGTCGACTTCGGTCCGATTTCGTACCTGTTTGTTATCCGCTTGCCCCGTCTGGCTCGGTGATGATCGGAAGACCTGTCACGACACAAAACCAAGGTTTAGACCGGGTTTTCAGGGTGCGGGTCTTACAACAATACCTCACCTCCCCCTGATACCTTATCCGCAACTAACCCACTAGGATAGAAACAATACTCAGGTAGACCCTATCCCAACATAACTCCCTACGGCATAGAGATAGAGCTAAAGCATCGTGGACAAGCCAGCGTCGACTCGGAATCCTCAGTACCACATAACAATGGCCGGGACAACATCAATATCGGAGACCACCGTACCACGACCTTCCCCTGATACCCCAACCGTACCAAGCATGTTAAGACAGAATACTACAAAAAGTACCAGTGTGAAGAGCGATCCCAGGCCCATGCCCCACTCCACACACCAACGAAAACAATCACATGCCTAACAATCACATCCTATGAATGCATGAACAATAATAATAACTGAAAGTAAATGATGGCATGTGAATATGCACAAACATCACATCATAGATATTCAATGATTAACAACGATTTACTGTCCATAAATGATTAGGTTTAGGTCAGATTCCCTTACCTGACGCTCGTTCGATCACTTGCTCCACGTCGCAAGATCCAAACGATAAGTCACAAAGTCCTACAATATTATTAGGGTTTCAATAGAATATATTATTTAGGGTTTCATGTTGGTCGGAAACCAACAGAGATCACAAACTACCCTCACAGAGCTGACCGATGGCATATACCGGTCACAGCTCTGTGGGAAAGACTGGCGACCGGTATGGTCAGCCGGTCCCCACAGACAACCTCCCGAGAGGTAGCGGTCGCAACATACCGGTCGCACTATATGCAACCGGTATAGTCGACCGGTATGTCTCCGGAAGACCATACATCGGTTCTTCGACTACCGTCGATCATCCTCCATGGATTTTCAGGGTTTCTCCTATCCATTCTAAGTCTAGGCTTTGAGTTAGAGTTATCCCCAACTCATTCAAGTCTTATTTCGATGAATATCATCTCGAAACTCAAATCTAGGGTTTGACGGCAACTTTGGGTTTTTTAGCCAATTTAGGGTTTTAGATCAATACCTACTTTGCATGGTATTGATCCACCCACCCAACTAACATAGGGTAAGAAGAGGGATTCAAACACTTACCGTTGACAGGCGTAGCGTGAGCTTCATCGAACGGTAATGGCGGCTCCTTCTTCTTCTTCCTAGCTCCTTCTCCTTTCCAAGCTCTTTCTCTTCTCTAGGGTTTGTGAGAGACAATGGAAAGGATTTGAGGAGGCTTAAGGGTGTATTTATAGGCTAGAAATAGGGTTTAGTAACCCTACTAGGATTAGGAAACTTCTAGGATTCGAAATCAGGTAAGCGGGACCCGTAGAGACCAATTTCTAAATTCCCGCACATAGCTTTGCAGGCCATACCGATCGACCGGTACCAAGACCGGTACCATCGACCGGTATACCTAAAATCAGGTATAATTGGTCGACTTCGGTTTGATTTTGTACCTGTTTGTTATCCGCTTGCCCCGTCTGGCCCGGTGATGATCGGAAGACCTGTCACGACACAAAACCAAGGTTAGACCGGGTTTTCAGAGTGCGGGTCTTACAACTCCACCACCCTTAAAAGAAATTTCGTCCCGAAATTTGCATGTAGGTACTACAACTCCCCCACCCTTAAAAGAAATTTTGGCCCCGAAATTTGACGTACCTTGATCGTCAAAAGGTTAGGGTACTCCTTTCTCATCGCGCTCTCTTTTTCCCAAGTAATTTCCTCCACATTTTGGCTTCTCCAATGCACCTTCACATAATGGATATCCTTGGTTCGAAGTTGCAGAACTTTTCGGCTTGAGAGCATTACAGGCACCACTTCGAAAGTTAAGTCTTCAGTCAAGTCTGGAGGATCAGCGCTCAAGATATGCGATGGATCTCTGACATACTTCTTCAGTAATGATACATGGAACACATTATGAACGCTAGACATAGATGGTGGTAGAGCCAATTGATATGCTACATTACCACGTCGATTCAATATCTCATATGGTCCCACATACCTGGGGCATAGCTTCCCCTTCTTACCAAACCGTTTCAGACCTCGCACCGGTGACACCTTCAAGAATACCTTGTCACCCACTGCAAACTCCAGATCTCGATGTCGATTATCCGCATAGTGCTTCTGTCGAACTTGAGCTGTCTTTACTCTCTCTTTGATCTGATCAATTACTCGGCAAGTTTCTTCAACAAACTCCGGTCCTACAATTCTTCTTTCCCCCACTTCGTTCCATAACAGAGGTGTACGACACTTCCTTCCATAGAGAGCTTCATATGGGGCCATCTGAATTGTAGCATGATAACTGTTGTTGTAAGCAAACTCGATAAGTGATAGCTTCTCATCCCAAGCTCCTTTGAAATCTAATGCACAAGCTCGGAGCATATCTTCCAAAATTTGAATAGTTCGCTCTGACTGTCCGTCCGTCTAAGGATGGAAAGCTGTACTGAACTTCAACTTTGTTCCCATAGCTTTCTGTAATCCTTCCTAGAACTTTGATGTAAAACGGGGATCTCTGTCAGATACTATACTCTCTGGAACGCCATGAAGTCTGACTATATTATCAACATATAACTTGGCCAGCTTCTCCATGGTATACTGAGGTCTGACTGCAATAAATCGAGCTGTCTTGGTGAGTCGATCTACTATAACCCAAACTGCATCCACTGACCTTGGTGTCAAAGGCAGGCCAGTGACGAAATCCATAGTGATACAATCCCACTTCCATGCAGGTTCTGGTAACGGCTGTAGTAAACCCGCGGGTCTTTGCCTTTCCGCTTTAACTTGTTGACAATTCAGACATTGAAACACGAAACGAGCTATATCTGCTTTCAAACCCCTCCACCAATATAGTCTTCTTAGATCATGGTACATCTAGGTACTCCCTGGATGTACCGAATATGGAGTGTAATGAGCTTCAGTCATAACTCGGCCTCTGATATCGCAGTCTTCGCTCTCAGGTATACATAACCGTCCGCGATACTTGAGTACTTTGTCTGATTCCAAGGTAAAGTCAGGATTGCACGTACCCTTCTCTAAGTCTTCTTGCACTGTCTTGAGATATGGATCCTGTAGGATTGCTACCTTGACTTCATCAATTAGACTCGGTGAGATCTTCAATGTGGCGAACATCATAGTGAACTTATGAATCAAGCCTTGCTCGACTGGATCTTCTGCAGTTTCAATTATATGCTCTTCGTCACCTTCGATTGGACTAGAGGCTGCGGCACACAATGCAGCATTTGTACTCGGTCCTGCCTCAGGTTTCGATGCCCACTTTCTGCTTAAGGTGTCAGCCACCACATTTGCTTTACCTGGATGGTACTGGATGTCGCAATCATAATCTTTTAACAATTCCAGCCATCTTCTCTGTCTCATATTTAGATCCTTCTGAGTGAAGAGATAAGTTAAGCTTTTGTGATCTGACTTGATCTGAAACTTCTCACCATACAAGTAGTGTCTCTAAGTCTTGATTGCATGAATAACCGCTGCTAGCTCCAAGTCATGCATAGGATAGTTCTTCTCATGCTCTTTTAATTGTCTTGATGCGTAAGCGATCACCTGTTCTCCTTGCATCAGAACACACCCAATACCCAACCCTGAAGCATCCGTATATAGAGTAAACGGTACGCTTGGTTCGGGGATGGTCAAGATAGGTGCAGAGACAAGTCTTGACTTCAAAGTCTGGAAGCACTTCTCACACTCATCTGTCCATATAAATTTCTCTCCCTTCTTGGTCAATCTGGTGAGTGGAACCGCGATCCTGGAGTAATCTTCCACGAATCTTCTATAATAGCCAGCCAACCCAAGGAAACTACGAATCTCTGCAACAGATTTTGGTGCTTCCCATCCTACTATAGCAGCTATCTTGCTTGGATCAACCTTGATACCGTCTTCAGATACAACATGGCCCAAGAAAGCCACTTCCTTCAGCCAAAACTCGCACTTCTTGAATTTTGCATAAAGCCTCACATCTCTCAGCCGTTGTAGGGCTGCCCTCAAGTGCGCTGTATAAGTCTCCATGTCCTTAGAGTAAATCAATATGTCATCGATGAATACGATGACCGAAGTGTCCAACATATCATGAAACACTCGGTTCATCAGTTCCATAAACGACGCTGGAGCATTGGTCAACCCGAAAGACATAACCAGAAACTCATAATGCCCATACCTCGTCCTGAAAGCAGTCTTCGGAATATCTTCGGCCTTGATCTTCAATTGGTGATATCCCGATCGGAGATCGATCTTTGAGAAAACCTTTGCACCCTGCAGCTGATCGAACAGATCATCGATCCTAGGCAAAGGATACCGATTCTTGATCGTCAACTTGTTTAGCTCATGGTAGTCAATACATAGTCGTACACTTCCATCTTTCTTCTTGACAAATAACACAGGTGCTCCCCAAGGCGATATACTAGGTCATATGAAACCCTTATCCAACAATTCTTGTAATTGGATCTTCAACTCCTTTAACTCGGTCGGGGCCATCCTGTATGGTGCTTTAGACACCGGCGCCGAACCTGACATAAGGTCTATCACAAATTCTATAGCCCTGTCTGGTGGTAAGCCTGGAAGATCTTCTGGAAATACATCTGGAAACTCCCGAACCACATCTATATCTTCCATCTTGAGTGACTCTGCTGTGAGGTCGACTACAGATACAAGATAACCCACTCCCCCTTTCTCCAAGCATCTCTTAGTCTTTAGGGCGGAGAGGATCAGCTTCCGCTTCCTAGATAGCTTAATCCCAGCGAAACTATATTCCCTTCCCTCTTTGTCAGTAAGCATAAGCTTCCTTTCACCACATAAAAGGACGGTCGAATGATGGCCCAGCCCATCCATCCCCAAAATGACATCAAAGTCTGCCATCTCAAGTATTACTAGGCTTGCTTCTAAGTCTCGACCCTCAATACATACCATACATGGTCCATAATACTTGGTCAAAGCCACTTCGACTCCTAGTGGAGAGCGAACTATCAAGCTTGGGTTCAATTGCTTGATTGGTAACTCCATTCGCTTCCCAAAAGAAACAGAAACAAAGGAGTGCGTGGCCCCAGAGTCAAATAATACTCTGGCGGGTAACCCAGCTACATTTACAATTCCTGGAATATATTGCCCTTAGTTCTACATGCTCATGCAACTGAAAGAATAAACCAAATAGTAAGGGATAAAGTCGTACCAGTTACCACATCAGGTGATGCGGCTGCCTCTTCAGTGGTGACCGCATAAACTCTTGCTTGCTGGGAGCTTGCTTCTTAGGTAGTGTGCAGTTTCTTGCAACATGTCTCAGCTGTTGACAATTATAACATTTAATATTTGGGTTGGGTCTAACGAACTGTGGCACAGGTGGTGCCAGGTTGTTTCTCGTAGGTGTTGTAGCGGTCTACCCCCTGTATGGGCGGAATGGTCTAGTATTACCGCCACCCAAGCTCTCTCCAGCAGATCTCTTCACTCCCCTGTTCTGAGCGAAGAATCTGTCCCTCTGACTGGACTCTATCACCCTCGCAACCTGCACTGCCTCGTTGTAAGTCTTCTTGTCCGGACCCAAAAGGTGCCTCTCGATGCTTCCACATAGTCCCATGGTGAACCCACGTATCTTTGTCTCCTCTTCCTGCATACTGGCTGGTGCGAAGAAGAACAGCTCTTCGTACCTCTGCTGATATGCATCTACGGTCGACTGAGTCTGCTGTAGGTTGAGAAACTCTCTCTCCATTTGATCTCTGAAGCTCTTTGGGAAATATTTGTCGAAGAAAGCCACTTTAAACACTTCCCAGTCAACTAGTGTGTACTTATACTCCAGATATGCCCGTGTGGAATTCCACCAAGCATTTGCATCTTCTCTCAGCATGTGAGTGGCAAACAGAACCTTCTCCTCCTCAGTGCAAGTCATCAGTCGAAAGTTTTTTTCCATTTCAGAAATCCACTGTGCTAGCCACAATGGTTTCCCTGTCCTGCCTGTGAACGATGAAGGTTTCAACTTCAAGAATCTGTCCACTGACCTGCTCAGATCATGCTGTCCCTATGTGTCTACTCCGTACCATGGTGGGGGATATGGATACGCTCCCGGATACGCAGAAGGTGACGGAAACCGATGCGGTGGTGGTACATTCTGTGCTTGGCCCCTCGGCCTTGGGCTACTCTGCATCGGTTGGGTAGTATTAATTCCTCCTGAATCGGGCGTATTTCCAGCGGGGACTGAACCCGTTGGCCTGAGCATCTTCAGTACTTCGCTCAGAAATTCCTTCTGTTGAGCCTGCATCTGATAGACCAAGTTTGTAACAATGGTCTCAGAATTTCTGTGAGGTGGGCCCGGTAATTCTGTCGGTACTTCCGGGACCTGTTCCTCCTCCACTTCAGGACTGGTTTCTCTAACCTGGTCTTGTTCAGCTTGCTCTTCTTCTAGGCGCATTCTGGCCTGATGACGCTTCCGACCCCTTCGACCGTTTCCACCTGCCATCTCAGACTATTTATTTGGATCTGAGAAGAAGACATAACACATGAGAACATCAATAATAGTAGTGTTAGTCTTGAATAATGCAGGGAAAAAATAGTCGAGAAGTAACATTTCAATTTACACAATTTTAGAAATTTTAATTAAATTTTCTAGCTCTTTGGGGCGTACCGGTCGCAACATACCGGTCGCACCCCTGTGGAACAGTATGCGGCCGGTATAGTCAACCGGTCAGAATTCAATTTCTGGCCGAGACGTACCGGTCGCATGTCTAGTAGATACCGGTCGACACTCTGTATACAGTGTTGCTACCGGTATAGTCGACCGGTCAGAAAATTTTTCTACCCGAGACATAGCGGTCGCACACCTGGGTTGATACCGGTCGACCGGTATAGGCATAACCGTCGACCGGTATGCCCAAAATGGCTTTAAAATCGCGAAAAAGTGAGATTTTTCTCACTTTTCCAACTTCTTTCTTCTCCGGTGGCGATTCCTCTCTGCCCAACTGAGTTGCTACAGTCCGGCCGGTACTCTTAGAAGCCGATTTCTCGCATTCCAAAGCTAGAACATCGTCTCCAGGTAGGTCTCTTCCTTCTCTCTCGTGTTTTTAGATAATTCCCATATCGTATTTATGTATAAATTTAGGTTTTTTTTGTTCGAGATGATTTAACCGTAGAAATTCCCTTTCTTCGGCTTGGAAAGGGTTTAGGGACCCCCAAGAGCAAAAGCCCTCAACTAATTTGGGGTTCCACCGAACGGTTTTCCTAAAAATCAAAATTTTCATCTTTTGACCTAGGTTTTTCCCATTTTTTCGAAATTTCTTGATTTTTCTTAATTTCTTGTAATTTCTTGCAATTTCCTGTTATAATTGCTTATGATTGGTTTGTTGAAGAGTGTGGGGGTTACGTAAGTCCTCCTCCCCATGTTTTTGGGTGAGTTCGAGGCTTTTTCCCAAATTACTGTCGTTATGCTGCCGAAATTTTGAAAATTTCTAACTTTTATCTTGTTTTCTTTTGTTTTACAGATTCTAAATGGCTCCTAGACGTACTCTCGGGAAGCGCTCACATGGTTCTAGTTCTCGGGTTCCCTCTCCGCCAGTTCCTCAGCTAGATGAGCTATGGTTTCGCTCCTTGGAAGCTCAAGCTCAGTTTTCATGGTTTGATAATAAGAGTATTGAATCCAGGCGCCGGGTCAACGTGGAACAACTGCACCGGTTCAATGTAGAGACGGCTTTTGGCGCTCTAGGTTGGTTGCCGATTATTTCCTACACAGAGACCACACGCCCTAATCTGGTCAAGCACTTTTATGCAAATTTGGAACTCGAAGGGGATGTCGAAGACCCGAACCAGTGTAGGGATCTACGCATCACCAGCTACGTCCGCGGTGTACATATTTCCTTCAACACCCACCAGTTGGCTGATCTGCTTGGGGTTCCCAATGATGGAGATTTGGTGTACTGCGCCCCCAAGGCGAAAGGTTACTTGACTGATGATTTGCGTCGGGAGATAGCGCATCAGATCCTTAACCCTGGGGCTCCTAAGAAGGCGGCTAGCTTGAGACCTGTACCTCGGGTCTACAGTCGCATTATCCAGCACGATATAGTGCCACAGAGCGGCCACTACAATGAGTTGTCCCAGCTCACCCAGTACGTCACCTATTGCGTCTGCACAGGGGAGCGGATCTCACTTCCTTACCTCATCATCCGAACTATGCATCGAGCGGCTGTGGCCGATCGGGCCAGCAACCTTCCCTATGGCCGTCTCGTCACTTTCCTTCTTCGCCGTCTGGGCGTGAGTTTCAGAGGAGAGGTAGCCGTCGAGGACACTATGACGTCTGATATAGACTGGGACGCCATTCAGAGGATACAGATGGTCGATCTGCCAGTTAGTGATGACGAGTTGGAGGCTCGCCCTCGTCCACTTGGGAGAGTAGCAGCAGCAGCAGCAGCAGCAGCCGCGGCCAATGCGGCCTATGCGGCAGAGATGGGTGATGATGATGATGACGATGTAGCTGGGGAAGCACCAGTGCCTGCCCCACAGCCTGCACCTGTACCACCACCATCTGTTCCCACAGCTGGGCCATCTCAGCCCCCTCCCGACTCAGTGTTGAGTATGTTCACTGAGATCAGGGACACCCAGAGGGTCATCCTGGAGTCTCAGCGAGAGATGGGTCAGGAGTTGGGACGCCTGGCTCATAGTCTACGGGTGACTCAGGACCAGGTGCATTGGCTTAGGGTCGCATACGAGCGGGACTATGATATAGCTGACCCCATTCCTCCCAGGCCTCCTACCCCATGATTTTCCTTTTACTTACTCATGACTGTTTTACATATAACAGGGTAACTGTCCGGTTTGTGGACTGTACCCTGTAGCACTATTTCATTTGATACACTTTTCTATTTAATGAAAGTTTCATGGTTTTTCCTAACTAGTGTATGTGCACTTATTAAGTTTCATATTTAGAATAGTACATTATTCTCTTTCTTAGTCCGTCTCAGGTATCAAACAATGCTTAGGGTGTGTTTGTATTAAGATTTTTAAACTTCCTAACTCAGTTCATCGACCCAGTTAAGTGCAGCATGGTTTGTTGGAACAGAGCCCGAGGGCTCTGATACCAAGTTGTCACACCCCAATTCTGATCCAACCAGAACGGTGTGAGTGAACCGTCATTGAACCAACGGTTCACCCAGGATCTTGAATAAGCCGTGTCCACCCATACAAACCAATTACACATAACCACAATCAGAATATAAATATACAGCGGAAGACTTTAAATAGAATGAACTGAGTATCTATTGATAATTTAAATAAATATCCCATTATTCAAATCCAAACACATAAAATAATAATCCTTGTACATCTCTTAATACCAAGCAAAAATAACTGAAACAATTAAATAAAAATCCATCACAGGTACTCGCATGAAGCATCATGCTCGTCCTCCCCTGCTTCTACATCCAGTGCAGCTACACCTCCATACGCCGGAGCGTTCACATAATCGTCCACAGTGTATCCTGCATCAACATCTAAAAACAATGAATATACAAAGGGTGAGCACACAACACAGCTCAGTAAGACAATCAGACAGTTTCACAAGATTATGCATGAGTAACAATCAATTTTATACTGTGGTCTGGTTTTAAGTTTGCAATGTGCTATAGAAAGGTTTGGTGGCCCCCGCACCTCTATACACGAGTGTGTGGCGTCGCACAGTAAATCACACTACCACCAACCCACATGCACCCATCATAAAATAGAGATAGAGCTAAGGTATACCCGCACCTCCCCTGATACTCTACCCATACCAGTACCTAAGCCCCTATTGGCCAGGGCTCGCAAACTGGGCTCGCAACTAACCAATCCTATATGTCAACAATGTATGCTCTATCCCAGCACAGCCGTCTACGGCATAGAAATAGAGCTAGAGCGTGCAGGCCGGGCCGGAGACCACAATACCTCACCTCCCCCTAATACCCTATCCTCAACTAACCCACTAGGATAGAAACAATACGCAGGTAGACCCTATCCCAACATAACTCCCTACGGCATAGAGATAGAGCTAAAGCATCGTGGACAAGCCAGCGTCGACTCGGAATCCTCAGTACTACATAACAATGGCCGGGACAACATCAATATCAGAGACCACCGTACCACGACCTTCCCCTGATACCCCACCCGTACCAAGCATGTTAAGACAGAATACTACAAAAAGTACCAGTGTGAAGAGCGATCCCAGGCCCATGCCCCACTCTACACACCAACGAAAATAATCACATGCCTAACAATCACATCCTATGAATGCATGAACAATAATAATAACTGAAAGTAAAGGATGGCATGTGAATATGCACAAACATCACATCATAGATATTCAATGATTAACAACGATTTCTTGTCCATAAATGATTAGGTTTAGGTCGATTCCCTTACTCGACGCTCGTTCGATCACTTGCTCCACGTCGCAAGATCCAAACGATAAGTCACAAAGTCCTACAATATTATTAGGGTTTCAATAGAATATATTATTTAGGGTTTCATGTTGGTCGGAAACCAACAGAGATCACAAACGACCCTCACAGAGCTGACCGGTGGCATATACCGATCGCAGCTCTGTGGGAAAGACTGGCGACCGGTATGGTCAGCCGGTCCCCACAGACAACCTCCCGAGAGGTAGCGGTCACAATATACCGGTCGCACTATATGCAACCGGTATAGTCGACCGGTATGTCTCCGGAAGACCATACATGGGTTCTTCGACTGCCGTCGATCATCCTCCATGGATTTTCAGGGTTCTCCCTATCCATTCTAAGTCTAGGCTTTGAGTTAGAGTTATCCCCAACTCATTCAAGTCTTATTTCGATGAATATCATCTCGAAACTCAAATCTAGGGTTTGACGGCAACTTTGGGTTTTTTAGCCAATTTAGGGTTTTAGATCAATACCTACTTTGCATGGTATTGATCCACCCACCCAACTAACATAGGGTAAGAAGAGGGATTCAAACACTTACCGTTGACAGGCGTAGCGTGAGCTTCATCGAACGGTAATGGCGGCTCCTTCTTCTTCTTCCTAACTCCTTCTCCTTTCCAAGCTCTTTCTCTTCTCTAGGGTTTGTGAGAGACAATGGAAAGGATTTGAGGAGGCTTAAGGGTGTATTTATAGGCTAGAAATAGGGTTTAGTAACCCTACTAGGATTAGGAAACTTCTAGGATTCGAAATCAGGTAAGCGGGACCCGCAGAGACCAATTTCCAAATTCCCGCACATAGCTGTGCAGGCCATACCGGTCGACCGGTACCAAGACCGGTACCATCGACCGGTATACCTAAAATCTGGTATAATTGGTCGACTTCGGTCCGATTTCATACCTGTTTGTTATCCGCTTGCCCCGTCTGGCCCGGTGATGATCGGAAGACCTGTCACGACACAAAACCAAGGTTAGACCGGGTTTTCAGAGTGCGGGTCTTACACTTTGCTCCTTTCCTCAACCCCCTCTGTTCTTTGCTTTGCAACCCCTGTCCTCTACCTTTGCTCTCTCCTACAACCCCTGCACTCTACTCTCTCACAAAACCCCCTCTGCCTTTTGCTCCTTCTTGCAACCCCCTGCTCTTTGCTCCCTATCGTAACTCTTTACCTTCTACTCAACACCCCTCCCCAACTCTCTTTCCCTCTCCTCCATTTAGGGTGGGTGTTGCAACAAATTAGCCTTGAGAATGAGAGGAAAAAGCAAAACATAATATCAATGGGTAAAATTGAAAATATGAAAAAAGAAGGTACCCCAAACATTAGATTTATGAAATGTCAATTGTTCCAAACATAATATGTCAAATGTTAGGTATCATAAACATAAATACTCTAAAAATTAGGTACCGCATGTATAATTTACCTAATTAAAAGAGGAAGAAATATCTTTGAATGGCAGAGTGGGAGCTATGCCAACATCCCACTCTTTTTCTGTTTCCTCTATCACACTCTCTTCCCTTGCTCCCTATCAATGAATTGAAGCACAGGCAATAGCACCACTCAAAAAATGCTTGAATAAAAAATAAAAATAAAAAGAAAAATTAGCTCCCAAGAATGCCACATCCCTAAATTACATATGAGCAAGGGTTATTTGTATGGATAAGTGATTTCTGTGAGAGCCAGTGGCCAATGGGAAGACAAACACATGCATCCAAGTAGGGGGACACAGTAGTCATTCCACCTCTCTTGTATCTGGGTGCAAAAGCATACCGTCAGACATGAAGGTTTCTTTTCATGGATGGTGAGGATAAAATCTCTTCACCCACCACATTAAAATGGATGGATATGACTGCTAAGCAATGTGAAGAACATTTCAGACTTTAAAAAATAAAAGGAAAGGAAATTGACACATACCACCCTTGTACTTTAACCCAATTCCAGATACCTTAACAAGTTGTTGTATCGGACAAATACCACCCTTTAACTTACACCACATTCACGAACTAGTCCAGCCTTACAGTTTGACCTATTTATTCTCTTGAATATGGCCAAAATACCCTTTAGTGTGAGTTGACAAGTCTGAAATACCCTTCATCACTTTGCCTAATTACTTTGCCTTTCTTTAATCTTTCTTCTATCCCCCATTCAATTTTTGCTCCCTACTGAAACAGAGAAGACCAAAAGAGAAGACGAAATCTCATTCTTCAATCCATCATCTCCCTCCAATTTCATTGTTCCCGACTGATTGAGAAGACGAAGAAAAAAAAACGAAAGATGACTGAAAGAGAAGAGGTCGATTAAAAAAGAAAGATGACGACTAAGAGAAGACGTCGACTGTAGCTCAAAGAAGGGTTTCACAAAGAAGACGACTGAACTGGTGGCATTGTGTTCGGGAAGGTCCCTCCGGTACTCATTATCTTGCAAAATCTATCAATCATTATAATCAGGTTTGAAACCCCTTTACTTTCCATTCGTCAAGCTAGGGTTTCTGAATTTTTGGTGGTTAATATGCATAAATGATTGCTAAGCTAGGGTTTGGAAATTTATTGTGGTTAATATGCATGAATGATTGTTTTTCTAGGGTTTGCAATGTTTTGTTTTCCTACTGTTTTCTTGTTCGCCCCCTTTCAGTACAATTACTGGGTATGAATGAGTTAAAGCTATAAGCTATGAATGAGCAGTGTAATGTTAGTTTAGTTTTTTCTACTATTGGATGAGCTCGATAATGGCTTTTGACAATGTATGAAGTACCTCACTTGGTTTTCCATTACAATTATCTTTCTAAGCTTAGAGCTTTTTTGTAGGTTTACTCTCTCTTTTTTTTTTTTTAGGTAAATAGGTTTACTCTTCTTCTTCTTTCCTGTTTATTTCTTCCTATTGTTTCCCTCTTATTGCCTTTACCCTATTTTGGCATGTCATGAGCTTTGTAATAGAGAGTTTGATCTCTCTTGATTCATGTTCTTTCAGTCTGAAATTGAATTGATAAGCATTGTTGTTTTTTAATTCGCAATTGAATTGACTTGTATCCTAGTATGTTTAGTGTCTTCCTGAATCTCTCTTTAGCATCTGTTTGTTTCCTTGAGAATCAGAATTGCCATCAAATATGTTTTTGAACCAAACAAAAAGGCTTGAGTCATCATGGTTACTAGAATTAGAGAGAGCAGAAAGCTAGTCTGCTCATATGTATGATTGCAGCTATACCTATATTTTTCTATGTTTGTCATTCATATTATTGTTTTTCTTTTCTTTTAATTTTCATGTCATTAATAACTCTCTTTTTTTTTCATAGTTTTGTTTCCTGTGCTGTTATTTATAAGGTAACTCTTTTAGTTTTCAATTCTCAATTAGCTTTTAATCTCATGTTAGAATGTTTCAATATTGCAGTCCTTTAATGCATCCAAAGCTAATTCTCCATTGTTCTTCTATAGTTAAAGAGTACAAAGTAGACTGAAGAAACAATAATTTTTCCTGTTCATCTTTTGATGTTTAAGCCCAACATTCAGATTCTTGTTTCTTCTTCACTAATGCAAGATAAAAGGATTCTTCATTTGGTTTGCTCACTTTTATTCATCTATGATCATTCATATACAAAAATAAGACTACCTTTAATCCTTCAACACATTGTTAAATTAAAACCAGCAATTAAATTTGAGTGGTCTGTGGTTAATCTCATACAAAATTGATATGTTAGATGAATACATGCTTTGGTTTTGATAATTGCTAACCTTAAAGGGGTATTTTTTTCCTAACTGAAGCTTGTTTTTCATTCATAGCATAAGTTATGGGTGATGAAATTAGTTTGATTTACGTTTATGAAAACTATTTTGAGGACAAGACTGTTGATCCGGAGAGGTATGGATACATTGATGTAGAGTATGATGCATACTCCATGTTGTTGAAAGATATACTAGATGAAAAGACAGTGAACTTCTCAGTTAAGGTTTTTCTACTAGATGGTGTTAAAGAACTTGTTTTAAGATCTAACATTGATGTACTGCATGTGTTTTGTGAGTACGAGAATGAGGATCAACCTATACAATGCTTTGTATTTGGAGTTGAAGTTAGTAAAGAATTTTCCATTGATTATACAGTCAATGGCTACCATAAGTCACTCATGCAAAGGTCAAATCAAACCTTGATTGAGAAGAGCCCCTTGAACAATAAGAAGACTGTATCTGAGAAGACTCTTTGTAAGAAGGCTATATTTAAGAAAACTCTTTGTAAGAAGACTGTATCTAAGAAGACTCTTTGTATGAAGACTGTATCTACTCCGATTGTAAACATATTTGCTATTACTGAGGGGAGTAACAATATTAGGGACATTAGTAATTCTTCTGTGACCATTCATGGATGTGGCATAGATTACGTGCAAAGGAGAAAAGAACTTACACCTGGTGCTTCCTTCAATATGGCAAATAAACATTTAGTCAATCTAAGTAGTAATGAAGATTGTGACAGTGATGATCATTCTGTTGATGAGGAAGTAGGGGATGAGAAAGTAGGAGATGAGGCAATAAGAGATGAGGTAGTAAGAGATGAGGCAGTAAGAGATGAGGAAGTAGGAGATGAGGAAATGGGGCATGATGATTATGTAGATTCTGAATGGGGCAAAGATGGTATTAAAGTAGGAGATGATGATAGCACTGGCAGTGAAAAAGATTTAAAGGGTGATGAAAATATGGTTGGGGTATAGACAATGATGGCAAATTATCAGATTGCAAGTCTGATGACTCGCTAGATGAAATTGATTATTGGGTGGAGCGTAACATAGATCAAACTGACAAAGGTATGATGGGGGTTGGTTTAATTTTTGAAGATGTACATGCTTTTCGTGCTGCTCTTAAAGACTATGTGATTGAAGAAGGTAGACTATGTGATTGAAGAACGTATTGAGATTTTAAGAACAAAAAATAAAAAAACAAGAGTAACTGCAGTTTGTATTAAAGAGGGATGTACTTAGAGAATACATGCTTCCACAACCAGTGATGGAGCACTTTCATGGTAAAGACCTTCAGTTCTGAGCATTCATATGGTAAGATTGCTAAAAATAGTTGTGCTACATGAAGTTGGATTGCCAAAAAATTTACAGATAGACTTAAGGTCGATCCTGACTTGTAAAATGAGAGCATGAAAGCAGCTCAAATTGCAAGGTATGGGATTGTTCCACATGACAAGCAACTATATAGGGCATGCTTGATTGCCAAACAGCAAAATAAAGGATCATTTGAGCAATCTTATTCTCTGTTGCCTAGTTATGGTAAGTTGTTGATGGAGCATAACCCCGGTACAATCTTCAAACTACAGTACTATAAGAAGATAGATATGAGTGATCCTGCTATTTTTAAAAGGGTATTTGTATGTCTGAAAGCATGTCAGACTGGATTTCTGAAAGGATGCAGACCATTGATTGGTCTTAATGGATGTCATTTGAAATCCATGTTTAAAGGAGTGTTGTTATCGGCTATTATAGTGGATGGAAACAATGGGTTGTTTCCATTAGCATATTCAGTGGTGGAATGTAAGAATAAGGATAGTTGGATATTGTTTCTTGAATGTTTAAAGCTTGAAATTTTACAAGCCCATGGTAATGGTCCTCTCACATTTATGTCAGATAAGAAGAAGGTACATTACACTTAACAAAATGTATGTTATAGTTTCATTATTATTTATTTTTTTTGGGTAAGACTATTTCTAATCAATTTACTCCTTTCCCTTTTTGTTTTGTAGGGTTTCTTAGATGCGATTGGAAATATTTTCCCACAAGCAAGCCAAAGACATTGTTGTAGGCATCTACACAACAACTTCAAAAACAAATTCTCTGGTGTTATATTAAGGAGATAGTTTTGGGCAGCCTGTAAGTCTGCAAATCTGCTTAACTTCCAAACAACAATGGAAAAAATGAGGGCTCATAACAACGAGGCATACCAGTGGTTGAATAGATTAAATAAATCTCTATGGACTAGACATGAATTTGATCACAGAGGGAAGACTGATCACATTACAAACAACATGTCTGACTCTTTCAACTAATGGATTGGTCCCATTAGAAGCAAGGCCATCATTACATTGTTGGACCATATTCGGATCAAGTTGATGAGTAGATTAATGCAAAAATATGAAACAGGTTGTAGCTTCACGGAAAAATTCACACCCAATATCAAAACTAAGCTAGATTTGACAAAGAATAGTTCTAGAAGTTGTAGAACTATTCAGTATGGGGTGGATGAGAGGAGCATATATACTGTCAAGTTGAATGCTATGTCCTGTGGGTGTGGGTATTGGGAAAGTTATGGCTTGCCATGCAAGCATGCAATAGCTACCATGGTATTGAAAAAGGAGAAACATTGAAGACTATTGCAATGAATACTACACCACTTACAAATATATGCAAACATATGGTGAATTGATCCACTCATTGCCAAATCTGGCAGTATTGAAAGTAGAGGAAGGTGATGATGTTGTAAAAACTCCACCATTGAGAAGGTTATTTAGGAGACCCCGTAAAAACAGAAGAAGATAAGCTGGGGAAGCAGTATCTTCTGATTTTAGGAGGAGATCAGGAACTGTCAGATGTGTAAACTACAAAGAAATAGGCCACAATAGAAGAACTTGTCAAAGGGCACCTGTTAGAGGGAAACAAAAAAATGAGGAAACAGGGCCAAGAGTCAAGGTATTATTACTATCATTATTGTTTGGTGCAAATTTGTCTTCTTATTACTTACCTTTATTTTTATTTTTTTTATGTAGAGAAAAAGAATGGCTAACAAAGTGGATGGCATCTCCCCTTCTCCCATGCAAATAAGATCTCAAAAATCTGCTACCCCAACTACTAGCAACATTCAAGCAGACTGAAAGAGAAAAAAAATAGAGAAGGCAGAACAGAATAAGAAAAGAGCTAGAACCAATGATAGAAGAATTGGATTATTACCCTTGGATAACTGTAAAAGTGACATTTGGATGAATTTTTATGGTTTCGGATTATGTTATGGATGACTGTATTGGTTATGTTTATGGATGACTGTAAAACTATATTTAGATGAATGTTTATTTATGGTTTGGTTGGAAGACTGTAAAACTACTTTGGATGAATGTTTATACTTTGGTTATGTTTTTAGGATTCTGTACCTATAACAGATACACTGTGTTTGACCTTTTTTCTGTAACAGATACAAGTTGTATGTGTAATCTTATTGTTGTTGATGGTATTCTATTGTTTGTAACAGAAAATGTTTGTATTCTATATGCTTAAGTGTCAGTTTCTGAAGTGTGAGTTGAAAGATCAAATCGGTAAGAAATTTTGCATAAGTGTCTATTTTCTTAACAGGTTATATATGTTATCTTAACAGAAAATGTTGTAAGGATATATGCTTAAGTGTCTATTTTCTTCATCAACTTATCTGCTTGACAATTTAGGTTGTGTTTGATTGACCTCCGAGTTAAATGGGGTGACCTAGTTGGAGAGTAGAACTGGGTCCCACAGGTAACTTGTTGTGAGGATATGGGAATGAAAATGAGGCAAAGTGGCAATCTCCCCAAACTTGGAACCTAAGAAACTTAAATGTAAGTGAGGCTTTGTAGCAATCTCCTTGAATTTTGTCCCACATGTTCCTTGTTGTGAGGACTTGTAGTTCAGATAAGATTATACCAAAGAAACCTAAATGTAAGTGACTCAATCACCTAAGCCGGAACAATCACTTTTTCACAAATTTGAAATAAGTTTAGCTTTTCAGATAACAGAAAAGACATATTACATTCAAGTTCTCCGTTGACAAAAAAAATTGCTCAACCAAACATTTTGGGTAATTAGACTTTTACAAAGACAACAATAAACACTACAATACAGAAACCAAATGTTAATTGACACATCGTCTTCAAATCTACAACCAACTTCTCCAAGTTATCCAATTTCTTCACAGTTGTCTTCAGAGAGCGGCTATCGTTCTTTAAACTTTGCAATTCATTGCCATGTCCACCATGAGTCGTTCATTTGTCACTTCGCAATGCTTGTTCAGACAACAATGGTAAAGCATATTCTTATTCTGTTCAACTCCGAAATCTTTACTGCTGCTTTTGGGCCACATATACAATTGATGTTTTGAAACCTAAATGGCTTAGAGTTGATGGAGTTAGAACTCAATGAAGCCATATATCTTATCTACAAATGAAAGGAAACAAGTTAATTAGGATAAAATTCAAGCAATAACAATCCTTACACGAGATTGCAAAATTAGGATAAAATTCATAGAAATAAGCAATCAGAACACCAAGTCTGCACATGATTAACCATCGATAAAAAGAAACCCTAACTCTATAAACACCACATTAAAATAAAAGGACCTATCTACTGAACTTCATACTAGCACAGCATTAAACAAAGCTTAATATGTAAGAAGCATGTCCGTTTGAGGCATTAATTTCCCAATTATTAAATACGGCAATACAACTATGCAATCCAAAACAATAAGAATTGCAAGAAATGTGATAATGAGTGATCAGGTTTAATGCTACATGCTTTAAGTATCATCAGCAAAAACAGCAGGGAGGGTGCTTTATACAATCGATTCCCTAATTTCCCCCAATCACTACGACTATCAAAACTGAAGCATGTCTGGATTTCAGTTGGGATATTTTTCTCAGAGATCGATGAAGCAGGGATGAAGAAACAGGGATGAAGGAGTAACAAAATGGAAGCAGGGAAGAAGATGTCACACCCCAATTCCGGCTGAACCAGAAGTGTGAGTGAATCGACTCTAAACCACGGTTCACACCAGGATCTCAATAGACCGTGTCAACCAATCATTCCCAAGCAGTCTAATTTAATCATAGAATAATACATAGCAGCGGAATAAAAGATAAATAAACTGAGTTCTATGTGGTAATTAAATAAATACTCAAATTATTCCATCATTCACAAAAAAATTAAATAATAATTATTACATTGTATTAAAAGAAAATAAATCATCACTGAAGAAAAACACAGAATGAGCACTCGCATGATGCATCATGCTCGTCCTCTACTATATGTGTATCCAAGGCAGCCACCGTACTGTAAGCTGGGGCAGTCATAAAGTTTTCCACAGTATACCCTGCATCAAGATCTGAAAAAGAAATAGAATATATTCGAGTGAGCTCACAACTTAGCTCAGTAAGTACAAGACCAATGCAACACACAAAATGCATGAGATAGCATTACAATTTGGATCAGGTATAACTTGCAAAATGCTATGGTAAGGTTTGACGGCCACCGCACCTCCATGCACGAGAGTGTGAGCACACCCAACAGTCAGACACCTACCACACTACTGTTGTTGCCCCACATCACTCACTCCGATATAGAGATAGGGCTCGAGTTTGACGGGCAGGATAAACCACAATCCCACGTCCTCCCCCTGATACCCTATTCGCACCAAGTCTGCTAAGGTAGATGGCGATAAAAAAAATGTGTTAGTTGTAGATATATCCAGGGCTCCACTCCCCTTCACATTCCACACACCAACTAAAAACATACACATGCCTAACATCCAACAACCTAGCATATGAAATGCATGAATGGATATTAGCAAAAGAAACAACTACATGGCATGTGAAATGCACAGACATCAAGCAATAAATTTAAATACAATTTAGTCACAAAGATTTACTGTTAATTAGTTATTTAGGGTTTGGGGTCTTGTCCCTTACCTGTCACGTGATAATAATTCCGTACAGCGTCACAGAATCTACTCACGCTATCTACAAGTCCTACATAATCATACCCATAAGTTAGAATTCATTTATTAAGGTCACAGCTGGTCAGAACCATGCTTGGTCAAGCAAACAAGGCTCGGAAGGCATACCGGTCTCAGTATACTGGTCTCAGTAGAGTGAGACCGGTATGTGCAACCGGTATATACCGATCGCGGTACATACCGGTCTCACTGAGTAAGACTGAGACCGGTATGTGCCTGCGGTATATACCTCAGGCCCATACCGCAGGACCTTGTATCCAATCGGTATGTTCCACGGTTTGGATCCGAGAACCCGATCTCGGATCTCCCTTCCTCGTCGGTCATCGACTTGGTTTCTAGGGTTTCTCCTAACCCACTCTAAGGTCCAAATACTCTATTGGCCTTATAGGTTTCGACTAGAACGCCGTATCATACCAGATTAGATCTAAATGAGAAAACTAGGCTTTCATGAAAGTCCTAGGATTTTGCATCGCTGCGCCGCTTCATGGCTCCGATCCAAAATCCTATCATACTAAGAGGATTGAGCACTTACCGGTGGTGTTTGTCGGTTGGCGGCGTGCTCCTCCAACGAAAATCCTCTTCTTGGGCCGTCTCCTCCCTCCTTGCTCCTTCTCAGATCTCTTCCAAACGGATAGGGTTTTGAGAAGGATCAAAGGAGGTTTAAGGGGTCTATTAATAGTGGGAGACCGTTCTAGGAAGGTTTCCCACGGTTAGAACCTTCCAAAATTCTGATTCGGAGTGTGGGACCTGCTGGAGTCCGTCTCCAGCCGAAAATACACATACCAGTCGCACATACCGGTTTGACTGAGTCAGACCGGTATACTCAGACCGGTATGTAAACTTTACAGCTTTACACAGGTTCTCGTACCTGAAATTATGTGGTTCGTCACCCGGCTTCGTCTTCTGGTCCGATTATGATTGGAAGACCTGTCACCATATAAAACCATGGGTTAGACCGGGTTTTCAGAACACGATTCTTACAGAAGAAGTAGGGATAAAGGAGCAAGATCAATTTGGATATTCTTCTCAGCAATTGACGAAGCAGGGATGAAGAAGGATGAAGAAGAACAGAAACAAAATAGAGAACGGCGGCAATAAACCACAGTTTTGCTACCTAGGACCTCCTATTAAGCAAGGAAGAAGAAGAATAAAAAGATGTTATCGGCAGAAACCTACCTCTGCTCTACTGTGATGGATTTGTTCCTCCCATGACTCCAAAGAGAAAAAATGTTTCAGAGATGAGTCTTTCCCTTCTTAATAACAAACCGCTTATTGATGCCAAGAATTGGATGAAGAGATTTAGCCGTCTCACTGGCAACAAATAGCAAATTATGAGATTTGTAGCACAAACAAAGTGACCTTTAGTATTCAACCGATAACTCGTACAAAGAATGATTTACGAAGAATGCCTGAAATAAAAGAGAACAAGGCATGGATAGGTTGGACTTTGCAGTCCGATGGCCACTCCGATGCTTAAGTCAGTCCTTAGATCAAGCAGAATGAAATGGTCCTAGAATAGACATCTCTTAGAAAATGGGATAGGGTCTAGGTCTATGAATGATTACCCAGAGAATGAACTTACCTTGCTCGAAGGTTGAACCTGCCCTTTATAGATTCTTTGACAACTGATCAGAGTGGATATCGATTGTTAGATAACGTGGGTAGTTATATGAACGACTTATTGAATCCTGGCCATCTGACGTGAATCTAGTAGTGGACTGTATGATGATGGTGGACTTCGTGGTTGGTTATGCGAACTCCACAATGGGATGTAGTGGCTATCAGTATGGGCACACATTTGTGCGTGCAAAAGGTTGTGATATAGTTATGGGTCAATGACTCTATCCAGGTGTCAACAAATAGAGCAATTCTGTTGATATCTGTTGTTGCGCATTGATTGGGACAGACGTTTTGATCCTCGGCATTCCACGTGTCCATGTGTTGTTGGTGGGTGATCTATTATATTAACAGATGCCCTTGCTTTGTCAAACTGACTTAAGGAGGAAAAGCAACCTTAGTCATATGATTTCTTCGACCTATTGTGCATTGTAGATTGTCTGATCAAACCTTTCTTTAAGTCATTTTGTCTATCGACTTACTGATGATGTGTAACTCCTTGCGGCGCAGCACGTACTTTATTTCAATCTTGCCTTTATCAAAAGTTTACCCTTGAATCGAGGCATCTCCGAGTTACAAGAACTTTGTTTGTACTTTGCTTGCTTCCCAAGCTTCTTCAATGATAGAAATATGGAAAGCACATTTTGGGCTAATCTGACACCTTTTTCACAATTAACCTCGAATCTTGAATCAAAATGTTGCACCCTTTTATAATAGCTAGATAGGGTTTCATTTTTTCAGAACTTATCTTCTTTTGAATCCTTCGTGTAGAAAATCAACTTGGATCGTCCTCAAAACCTTCGTGCTCCAACTTCGTCCGGTTCAGCAACTTATTAAGGTATCTGGAATCGGGTTAAAGTACAGGGGTGGTATGTGTCAATTTCCCTAAAGGGAATGATCAAGGTTCTAAACCTAGGTATGGGATACGGATCGGCCATGTCCAAAATCAATCTTATTCGGATTGGATAGATGTGAGAATCAAATGAGAAACTGACATGTGGACGATATTTTATATAATAATATTAAAATTAGCATCAAATCAGGATTGATAATATGTCCCAATAGTGGGTGAAGAGATTCCTTGAGTGTGTCGTATCACCTTTCGGTCTGTCCATTTTGTAAACCAATTTCTGCAAACGGGGTTTGTGGCGTCGGCACTTCCTGGCCGTGGAGTGTGAACCGTAGATTTTTTTCTATCGCGGCTCTACGGAATGTGATGAAACCGAGCATCAGCCTGTGACCATAATCACTCTGATTAAACTCTCTCGTCGATCTCGAAGGTCTGAGCTGAATCTGCTGCTTCTCTGGTTTTCTTCGTTTTTACGGCTTCCGGTATACTTTACTTTTCATTTCCTGCTTTATTTCCATATGTAGTCGCTTTGTCTCTTTTGATTACGATCATTTATCCCTTCAAAACTTGGATAAATCTGGAACTCAAAAGTTACAGAGATTTGAATCGATCAAAACCTTGCTCATTCGTATTGGAACGGGGAAAAACCTAGATTGAAGCACTACTTGGTATCTCCATGCTTTTAGCTTACTTCTTGTTCTTCTGATTCATTATTTTTCTGTCTGTTGTTTCCAAGGTTTAATTGATTGATTATATGAACTGAAATGTGTGGATTCGCTTGTTTTCCATTCTTTATTTTTCCCCTATGTACACTCTTAATATCAGGTTTTAATTAAGCACGAACTTCTATTGCATGTGAAGAGGTTATTGAGTTCGATACATTTGAACTTAATTATGAATACGAGTGACTCGCCATCGAAGTCTGCTTCCCAAACGGCGACTTCGTCGAGTCAATCTTTGCTGGGAGCAGGGGTGACGACTCTCCCTTTCGCTGGAGCTGGATTACCAACTCTTCCTTTCGTAGGAGGAGCGGTGCCCACTTACAATTACGCTATAGCTTTGCAACAGTACCATTTTCAACAATCACTTGTAAATCAGCAGCTGGTAGCGCAGCAGCAGGCGGTTGCTCACGCTGTAAGTATTAAAGCTGCCACTGAACAGGCAGCTGCTCGTGCTGCTGAGATTAGTAAGCTTTTGAAAGGTGAAACTAATGAGCTACCAAAAGCCAAAGCTGAGGAATTGGCTCCCAAAAAGTAAGCACACTTCGCACCTTTTTTGTATTATTTCTTTCTTTCTTTTCTATAGATAAACATAATTGGGTTTTGCCTCTGAACAATGATAGTGGCTTGAATTTGTTCAGTTGCAAACTTTTGATCTTTGTGATAGTACTATTTTGTTTTAGTTATATTTTCATGTTTGTCCGTTGTGACCTGGTGGCGAGAGTCTCGTGCATTGAGTACGCCCTATATTTGCATTTTTGTCCCACCAAGATTTATGCCCAGTCTTCCTCTCTCTTTTTATTTCTCGTTTTTCTTTTGTTTTATTCAGGCATCTCATCCATCCAAAACTCTAGAACAACCCCCCCCCCCCCTCTTCCCCCCATACACACACACACAGAGTATTGTTTTGCATATTCAGGACTGTTAGGCCTGTGCTTTCTTCTTCCTCTTACTTCTAGCCGTGTAATAAGAGGACAGTAATATGTATTTCAATTTAATCAGGTTATATTGTTTTTCCGTGCCATAATATGGACAGAGAAAAGTTACATAGGATATATATGTGTTGTGAAATGTAGCCTAGTGCTTGGATGCCTGGCTGTGGTATGCCAAAGATGATGTCATTGGCTTTCTTTGTTTGGATTTATGTTCAATATAGGGAAACCCTTAGAGTACTTGACAGATTTATTTTCTGCATTTATTCATTATTATAATTCTACTATCCTAGTAGTCCGTACAGTCAAAAGTATGCCTGTGTTAGGCCAAACAGGGGAAGGGGGGGGGGGGTTGCTGAGTGAATAAGATAACAGTAAGCAGCAGCAGAAAGTGCTCCAAAGATCTCTCCTAGTAGTTTGTTAACCTTTATAGAAAAGAAAAATAGGAATAGTTCAAATTTTATGTTACCCTAAGATCCACACTAGATCAAAATTCTCAAATGATGAATGTGATTTGCCTTTCTCTTGGAAAATGGTAACACTTAAGACATAAAAACGTTTTATGCAAGTTGCATCCCTGCAAGAGTTGTAGTTTTTTTTTTTTTTTTTTTTTTTTTTTGGGAAGATTTTATGGACATGCCATACAGGGTTAAACTCCAATAGGTGGTATATAGTTAGATCTGTTTAAGATGCTAAGAAATGGCAGAGTTCCTTAGAAGCTTTTCTTCTGAATTATTGGTAGAAAGGATCCAAATGAAGTAGAAGAGGCCAACCCTTGAATGCCTATAGAATTTAGATGCTCCTTAAAGCTTCAATAAGCAACTTGATGGAAGAACTATCTGAAAAAATAACCCCAAGGGGATAACTCAATTGGCAAAAGACCAACACCTCAAATGAAGAGGTCATGAGTTCAATTCTCCTTAGGGCTCTACCTATACACACACACACACAAAAAATTAAAACTATCTGAAAAAATTATCGTGTAGAATATGAACCGGTGGAGATTCAATAGCATCATTGATCAAATTAATACAACAACAACAAAGCCTTATCCCAACTAATTGGGGTTGGCTACACGGATTCTTTCCCTGCTCTGTTCGAGGTCACACTTGAAACAAGGCTTAAGTTATACATTTCTTTCATCATCACCTCACTTAGAGTCATCTTAGGTCTGCCCCTAGCGCTTTTAGATCCTTCGATCTTTTCAAATCACTCCTCCATATTGGAGCATCTGAACATAGCCATAACATCTCTAACTGATGACAACTATAATTTCTTACTTGTCTGTATAAGCATATATTCCGTGAAATTACAAGTGCCAACGAGGATGTAAACTCATTATTAACGAGTAATCTCTTTACATTCTACTCAAAAGATAGTTTCCTCTTCCTCTTAACTCCTTTACTGGTAGTGTGACAAACTGACCGAGGTAACATCACACTTGAAATGCAGTTTCATCAACTTTAACTTGTATTAATTGACATGGTCATGGTGCATTATTTTGACTTTATGTGTCCTAAAGATAGGGAACAGATGCAGGGGTTCATGATAAATGGTGGGAACTTTTATTCTCAATACCTTTCTATATGTCTAGTACATGGAGATGCACAAGCTTGGCTTACACTTTTGATTTTTTAACTGATATCTTCTCAAGTCCTACCCAACTTCCCAGTTGTGTTCACATACTTTGTAACTATCTACCAATTTCTCTTTCTAATGTAATCTAGTTGTTGACCATTATCGCCATTTGCTTTTGTGCAGGGAAATTTCAGATTCAAGATCCCTTTCTCGGACTTCATCTCCTCCGTCTTCAAAATCAAAATCTGTATCTCCAGTCAGGCCATCGAAAACCCGTATGGAACTTGAAGAATATTCACCAAGAGATCGCAGCACCTACCGAAGTCAAAGACATTCTAATTACTATCATCGTTATGACAGGGACTATTCTAGATCAAGTTACAGAAGAGATGCTGATCATTCAGGTGGTAGAAGAAGTTACTCGTATCACCGCAGCAGTGGAAGCAGGAGTCGGAGAAGTTCACCATCTAGGTCATGGTCCATGAGGTACCGCCGTGATGACTATTTTTCTCCTAGATACCGTCGTTATGACTCTGGTTCTCCTAGGCACCACCGAATTAGATCCCCATCGCAGAAGTCTAGACGCATGGAATCTCCAAGGGCTCGGAACCGGCACAGTATATCTAGAAGTCCTGTTAATGGGAGCATCAGTCCAAGTCCTCGACGTGACAGGATTACAAGCCCAAAAAAACCTGGTGGAAGGAGCGTGTCATCCTCAGATACAAGTTCCAGTCCCAGTAGTCCTAGTCGTGTGGCAAAGGGCAATAGAGTTGGGCATAATGTCAGCAGCAGTCCAAGTTCTCTACATGCCAAGATTACAAGTCCAGAAAGACCAGGCAGAAGGATTTCGTCATCCTCAGAATCCAGTCCCAGTCATGGTAGTCCTAGTCATGTTGTGGCTAAGGGCAATAGGGTTGATCACAATGTCAGCAGCAGTGAAAACAATAATGTGTCTGACCCAGATTTTAAGGCACGACAGAGGGAAGCTAGACCTACTGGTGCACAGAGGACTGAGAGTTCTACTTCTTCTGTGAGATCAAGATCTAGTTCAAGTGATTATTCTGGTAAAAGAAGCACTCGGAGTGCCAGCTTTAAGAAAGTGGCCTCCGATCAGGTTGCATATGCCGATGGGTATGATTCTCGCTCTGCCAGTTCTGATGGAAAATTAGTTCAAAGAGCTTCAGGTGCAAGTTATGATGAAAGCGATTCAGCTGCATCTGCTCATCTACCATCTACTGTGAGTAGACCTGATCAGTCCACATATCTGAATAAGCATCCTCTTTCTCTTGAATCTTCTCTTTACAATCATGGAGGAAAGAAGGGGTACTCTGGTGAGGACAAAGAAAACAGCGGTGGTAAAAAATATATAGCCCAAGAAGTGCAGCCATCCCAATCCCCAAGAAGTAAGAGCTCAAAGTTGAACTGGAAGGAACATGAACTGCCTCCAAAAGATTTTGAAGGTTCAGTTCATTCTCTGGACAAAGAGCTAGATGGTAGGACCAAGATGATAAGTTATCGTGGGATTTGCGCAGAAGACGTAAGGGGAGGGGATGTAAATGACAACAGTCATCAGAAAAGAGGGGGTTCCAGTCCTGAGAACAAGATATTTGAAGACCCAAACATTCCCAGTGAATGTGCTATATATCCTTTGCCAGAACCTCATGAAAGTACAGGTGGAAAGTTATCACATCATAGGAGCCTTGAGGATCTTAATGATGAACAGGGTCATCTTAAATCTCCTCCAAGCCTTTCTGATGGGAATACAAAGTTAGACACTGATCAGGTCTCAGTGAGTTCAGATGCTCATCAATATCCAAAAAGAAGATCCAAGCTGAGGTCGAGGTCCTCAGAAAGGTGGAAGAAACATAGCAAAAGACATCGTAGGCATCATAGAGAGGAGTCTGAAGAAGATGATCACATAAAAGAAAGACGAAAAGTGTTAAAGTTACACCATAGGAGTCGTCAAAGGGAAGAGTCTGAGGAAGAAGAAGATGATGACAACATGAAAAAAAGCACGAAAGAGTCAAAAGTGCACCACAGAAGGCGTAAGAGGGAAGAGCCCGAAGAAAAAGAAGAAGATGATGATGACATGAAAGAAAGCAGAAAGGAGCCAAGGTTGCACCATAGAAGGCATAAGAAGAAAGAATCTGAAGAAGATGATGATGATGAGATGAAAGAAACCAGAAAAGTGTCAAAACTACACCATAGAAGGCATAAGAGGGAAGAATCGAAAGAAGAAGAAGAAGATGATGACATGAAAGAAAGGGGGAAAGATTCAAAAATTAAAAGGCATGAGAAGAAGCGTCGTAGGAAGCATCATAAGAGCCGTAAAGAAAGGACAAGGAGGAAGAGGAAACATCGAGACATGTCTTCTAGTTCGTATGATGACTCGTCCTCTTCTGATGATGATGGTGATGGTGATGATGATGAATATAGTAGAGATTTCCACGATGTTTCTGGAAAGAAAACTACCAGTTCTAAGAAAAAGAGGAAGTACTCTCCATCTGCATCGACCAGTTCAGGCCAGTATGATTAATAATACAACATTTGAAGTTTCAACCATCCCAAAGAGTAGGTTCACTTGTTGTCTGGTGGGATGTCAAATTTCTTTTGCCTTTACAAATTTCTGTGTAAGTTTACAAATTTTGTTAAGGGTGATCCCTTTCATCATTGGACTCACAATGTTTGTCAGAATTTGTTCTATTGTTTGTTTCGCAGACTGATGTAGTATCATGGAACAGATGAGATGCCCCTTCTTTCTTTCTCTAGGTAGCTCATATAATGAGAACAGTATCATTTCGAGAATAAATCAGTTCTGATTTTGTTGCTATGTTAACATTTGAATGGATGTGCTATTATTGCCCTTGTGGATATGGAAAACTTGGCTTCATAGTAGAATCAATATTTATGGACTGTACATATTTTTATTGATTGTTTTCTTGTCAACAACAGGTGATGAAATTGAGAAAACACCAATCATTTCTTGGTACGTTTTTTGTTCTGCAGTCTGAGGATTCAGGTTCCCACCCCACTCTATTAACCCACTTTCTCAAATTCATAATTGGTTTCTCTAAGGTCAAAACATTGATGTGGGTCATTGAAGGTCTCTGAATTGGTCTTCTGGTGTCACTTATGTTAGTAGGTGACAATTAAAGGTCGTGAATGGTTGGTTGCTTATACTTTGTTTTATTGTTTCTGCTGCTTGAAGTTTATTTTCAATTTTAGCTGCTTTTATGGCTTCCTTTCTGCAATTATTACTAGATTTGTTACAAAATTCACAATTTAAGCAAACAGCCCCCCCCCCCCCAAAAAAAAAAAAAAAAAAAAAAAAATGAAAAAAGTGAAGAGGTATATATTATCAGTAGCTGCCTCCTGAGAATTGTAAAGCATCTCATGATAACATCAAAATCTTACATATTTTGGAAGCTATTTTGGCAGTTGTGCATTGCTCATGTGGTTGAAGAGTCAAGAATGGCTGTTATCTTCATTGCTGCCAGAAGATGGTTGTTCCTTTTCTTTTGTAAGTTCTTAAAATTCATGCAGTCAATGATACTGAAGATCCTACATCACATGACCTTTCAATGACTAGTTGTAAAGTATGTTCACTTGTAGACAATTTCTCTAATTGAATTCATTTTTGAGACATTTCTATTATAAAGTTGGTCCATGGTAACATTGGTAACCTGTATTTGTTCCTGTATTTTACATATATAAAAATACATTTCCTTTGTCAAAAATAAATTAATATTACTAAATCAGTATTAAAGTATTTTAGGGGTAAAATTAAAAGCGGCTCGTATAAGTGGAAGAACTGTTGATGGAAGACAATCAAATTTTTCGAATAACGGTTGATGAAGATCATATTTCAGCTGTTATTTAATGCTATAACATTTGACTCTATAATATGGGAAAATGATCTCACACATTCTCTTTCCTGACATGTGGGTCCCTCCCTATATATGAACACTGCAGCACCCCCTCCCACTCTTAATGGCTTGGCATGGGAGATTCAATTCCACACCAGCAATGTGTCTATCCCCTGTCCATATAATATAGTCCATGATTCCAATATTACGCCATTATTGATGATCAGCAGGGCTAGTCTCAGCCCTACTGTTCACAGCCCTACTGATCACTGATATTAGCCAATATAAGGTTTTTATTTTTTATTTTGAATGTGCAGAATTTCAATATCTCATGTACTGGTAGAATTATACAATTCATATAAGGTAAGGGTGTTGTTTGGGGCTGTCAACAAAATCCAGTCCATGTTGCCAATTAGATTGAGTGGACTGGATATCTTTGTGGAAAAATAGCATAATTTTGCTTTTATGGCAACTATACATCTACAAGGAAAGTGATCTTATGATCAGATGTCCTGAGCGAGTAGATTAGCTCTATTATTAATTTAAAAAAGCGAATAGGCGTATTATTATGAACAGCCTGAAGAACTAATATTCTTGTATTCTATTTGTGTAGCATAAATTCATTATCAGAATGACTCATGTTAAAAATGTTATCTAGATGATATGTCTAGGATTCTTTTCTGGACAGTCTTCTTGTGATCCATGAGGATGGTTGACTTGCCAATCTGTACCACTCTTCTGTAAGTGATCTCTGAATGGTCATTTAGTAGATTTTGCTCTTGTCTATCTCAGCCTCGTATCCTATCTTGTCATAAAAATGGGGAGAAGAGTTGGAGAAAGGGTTCTTATATTGCAACCTGATGATTACGGGTTCAAAGTATGGAAACAGCCTCTCCACGTTGCGGGGTTAAGGCTGTGTACATTCTGCCTCTCCCTGGATTCTGCAATATCGGGAGCCTCGTGCACTGGGACGCTCATTTTTGGTTGGAGAAGGGTTTCTCCTTTTGCATCATGCTGTAGAAAACTATAGTGGTATAGACTTGCAGCAGGTGTGATTGCAGACATGCCACTGTATGTAAGCATGCAGACTGTTTGGAGACCTAAACTCAGCTAGATCCCTGTAGGAAACTTGATCCCTTGACTTGTTCTTCTTAATCAAAGAAATTTTATTCTTGAAGATCTTCCTAGTTTTGTTTCTTTCTTCCCCCCCTCGCGGCAAAACCCTTTCAGTTCTTATGCATTATTACCATTTGCAACCTTATTAATTGTGAACTGTGAATATTTATATATTTTATTGCCCAAACCCATTTCATAGTTTTTGGTTTCATGTTCTTACCCTGTACCTCACCGAGAAATTTTATTCGTGAAGATCTTGCTGCTTTTGTTTCTTTCCTCCCTTCTGCTCTGCAAAACCATTTCACTTCATACGCAGTACCATTTGCAATGTTATTGATTATGAACTGTGAATATTTATATTTTTTTTTTCCTTAAACCCATGTCACAGTTTTTTGGTTTCTTGTTCTTACGTATGTATCTCACCAACTTACGGGATTTTAAAATGAATTAAATGTTTTGCAGTTGATGTTACCCTGTATATATGGTTGTACTTACTCTTACTCTGCATTTTCTACCTCCCAGAAAGAAAAAAAAATGAGGATGCATTTGTGATTGCAGGAATGGAGGGAGAGATGACATGAGTCCTGCGACCAGGCGGTCATGAGGTGGGTTCCTATCTATCGTCTCGCTGAAACTCATTAATTGATCCACTTCATTGTCTAACAAAAATCAATATTCAGTCTGTTAAGGAGCTTGTTGAGCATCATGTGCTAGATCTGTCAAGCCAATAGGATCACAGAGGACTAGGTCGAGCATCTTGTTATGCTCTCCCAGATACTTGGTGTGGTCCACTACCTGCTAGATCTGCTGCAACAAACAAGCACATGGTTCTAAATATCGGTAATGGATCGGCCAGTATCGATGGCCAAGACTGCATGGTTCTAAATATCGGTAATGGATCGGCCAGTATCGATGGCCAAGACTGGTCCGACACCTTTTTTTCCTTTTGTATGTCGACCATACAGTCTATGGTTAAATTTTTTTTAAAAATAGTTCTTTTTTTTTTTTAATATAAATAGGTCTAGACAAAATATCAATCCAACCTGAAAATTAGAGAATCGGTCCAATCTGGACTGATCTGATCGTGGCTGACACTGACCGATCCACATTGGGATTGGATTGGTATCGGCCAGGCTGATCCCGTGACTGAATACCGATTACTGAAACTATGGCTTGGAGGGAAGGATGAACAAGATTGATCTCCCTGATACTTGGTGTGGTCCATATTTACTTGACCATTGCTTTCCAATTCTAACGTCATTGTTGAACCTATCATGTTATTATTGAATACTTGATCAATTTTCCAATATTAAACCTTAAGGCCCCGTTTGATACTCTTGTTTCCTGATCCTTGATTCTTGAACCCTACCCTGCTGGAGCAGATTGGGAGTGGAATCCTGTTTGATAAAGCTGGTCAAACCGCATGTTTTTAAAGATCAGACTGGTACCAAAACCCCTCAAATATAGGATAGATAGGCAAGAACATTTTTTTGATTATTTTCTTCTTGCGCTGCTGCAACTTCTCTTCTTCTTTTTCTTCATCCCCCACTCCGCAACAGGATGGAGACCTCTCTCTCCTACACGAGTTGTGTGCACTTGTGCCTGCAATTTGGTGCCTTACATGTTGCTCACAACTTAATACAAACATGGTAGGCACAATTTGGTGCCTTACATGTTGCTCACAACTTAATACAAACATGGTGAGGACTGTTAAAATGGCTTTTCCTCTAACCCCATACTTGTTGGGCAATCTGAAGCCAAATTCAAATGCATATGTGCTCTCAAGAGAGATCGGTGATATTCAGGGTTTGAGAGATCGGCGAGAGGGACAAGAAGTGGAATTTTATGGCTGTTCAGAGCTCAAGCCAAGGAAGGTTCAGATTAAGCGTTTCAATATTTTGGATAGTTTGTTCTCGCGCTCGGTTGTTTGACATTGATGCTGGTTTGGATTAAAGACTCAAAACTGCTTAGTTCTAAAATAATGTTACCAAACGCCTATCTTTCTCTTAAAACACACAAAATATTGAGATCACATCTAAGATCAGAGGATTAGGAACGGAATGATTATCAACGCCCTAAAGGCACTCATGAACGGAATAAATCTATGATTCTGGTCATTCTAGACTTGCAACTCTACCAAATATCGGAATCGAAAATTGAGCAGGTAAAATTTGCTGTGGATTTCTATTATATTCTAAAAATCAACTAAAATCAAGGTAGACGTTTTCCAAGTGCCAATTATAAACCCTAGCTGGGATTCAGAACTAGACTTGTATCTATAATTAAGCTGAACTAGACTTGTATTGATGGCTGCCAATACATATAATGTTCTTAAAACCCACTGGGTTACTCCATCATTGTTTCATGAGCAAGTTCTAATACCTGGCGTACACTTCACGGTCAGCAGCAAAAATTCTTTCCTTCTTTCTCAATTCCTTAATAAACGAACGATTCCTCAAGACTTTTCGGCCATTGTAAAAGCTTTGATTCCTCCTCTTGTGTTGTCAGCTTCTAAAATTAGTAAAACCAAGCTTGACTTTTCAACCATTGTCAAAGTTTATAACAATGCAGGAGGAGAAAGTAAATTGGATATTAGTTGTTACCAGATAAGATTTTTTTTTTTTTAAATAAATAAAAAAAAAAAATGGGAAGACACAACTTCACAATTTGAAGTAATTTCCACAACTGTAGGGTCCAAAACACAAACATTGTATATGAGTATCAACATTGACCCCTAGTTTTCAAAAACTGAGAGCTACAGTCAACTTAGGGACGACCATCTCTTTTTGAATATTATACAACTTATTGGTTAATCAGCATCCATGGAGTCTTTTTAAGTGTCACCCATTCAAGCTAAAACCCAAGCTGGTTTTCAATTCCTTCGTTTCCTCTTCTTCTCATCCTTTTCAGCTGACTTCTTCAACTGCATCATCACAGACAACATTAAATCTTTAGCTTCTAGCAGGTAATAAAATGGATAAATAGCATAGCTAAATAATTGGGTCATGACCCATCAAGTAACAGAAGATTGATTCACCCACCATGATTATGAGAATTCGGACGAAGACTGCAACAAAATCAGTGAAAAGTGTCAAGGAGTGCTTCACATAGTCAAGATCTCCAAGGTGTGCCTTCTCAATTATATCTTGGGTGTCCACCACAATGTACCCAACAAAGAGCAATAATCCGAAATACAGCTGCAGAAACAATTTTTTTTTTTTTTTTTTTTTTTAAGTAACAAAACCAAATTTGATGAGATGTTTCACCTGCAACTAGCAGAAACAGGAAGTACTACTTGGTTAAAGAATGTAATCTTACCTCAAACTGAAAGATTGAGGCGGAGCCCCCAAAGAGGGATGATGCAAAGTGCAACCAAAACAGGATGGAGAGGCCAGAGGAAAGCAAGCCTCCCAAGTAAAGATACTCTCTACGCTTTGCCAACATTGCAGCAGCAGAGAAACATCCGAAGGCAATAGCAGTCCCCACAAAACCACTAATCAGAATGCTGCAATCACCACAACAACAATAACCCATGTCATTGATCCAATCTCAAAATCTGTTAAAACTTCAAGATTATTGATTGTTCCAATCATTAGACTTCCAGAAGAGAGAGCATGAAAATTGCAGATACCCTAAGATGGATCATAACAACACTTTCAAACAGTAAGGACCTCAGTCATTCATACCAGATCAACAATAATAACCCATATCATCGATACAATCTCAAAATCTGTTAAAATTTCCAAGATTATTGGTTGTTCCAATCATTAGACTCCCAGGAGAGAAAGCATGAAATTGCAGATAATCTAGCATGGATCATAACAACACTTTCAAAAAGAAATGACCGCATTCATTCATACCAGATCATCAATAATAACCCATGTCATTGATCCAGTTTCAAAATCTATTCAAATTTCAAGATTATATTGTTTGTTCCCATCGTTAGACACCCCGGACAGCAAGCATGGAAAAGCAGATAATCTAAGGTCAATCATAGCAACACTTTCAAAAAGAACAACCTCAGTCACTCAAACCTAACCCTTGCAGTATGGTATGGAAATGGAAACTCAATTCAAATAAGCAAATCGTCAAGTTCATCACTCTGACTCAGAGAGCATCATTCATTTTCTAGTTCCCCCCATCACGGGGTGAAATATCCCTTAAAAAACCCAGAGTTTCAAAGTCCACGGGAAAAAAATTTATCAGCCAAAATGAGAAAATAAACAAGAAACATACCTTGGATCGACTTCGATAACCAAGTCAATCAGAGGACCAACGGAAGCTCCTTCGAAAAAGGCCGCTGCCATCAACAGACTTACCCTCTTCTTCTGCAAATCAGAAGGATAACCAGTTCATAACAAAGGTAAGCATAAATTAGAAACGAAAGAAATGTTCAACGAAACCAAATCAAAAAAGGTGGGGAGGGGAATCAAATTACCTCTTCATATGGTGGAACGGAAAGCAGATATAAAATGCTTCCCAAGCATGCCAAGGTTGTTAGTATGCCACCGATGTTCCATAGGAGATGCAGGTAAACTCCTACAGCCGAAGCTACTAGAGCGCATCCTAGGGATAGATAAACCTGCAGAAGCAAAGAATAAGTACCAAAAACAAACCCTAGCAATTAAAACCCTCGTCCCCCAAAAAACCCATCTCCATCATAAATCCCCAAATTTACAAGAACAACAACTCTCTCCGTGAAACTCAGCAGGTCAAATCACGAAACCAAAAAGATAAAAAGGAACAACGATTTTTTTTCTTCTTTCCTAGGTATTCACAGATATTAAATTAAAAAAAAAGCCTAAGAAATTCCCGGAAAATTACCAGTTTGAGATGATTCTGAACAAGTGGAGAGATCTGTCTGAAATTCTTCAGAGATTCATAACTCCAACCACTTCGAGAGGTTGATTGAGACTGAAAAAACGATGAAAACGTATCCATTCTTGAAGGATCGAAAGCAAATTGGCAAGAACAAGAAAAAAAAAATCCTAGAAAAAGCTTTGAAAGATTAACAAAATGAAAACCCAGAAACCGACGCTTGGAATGTAACGATGGGAAGGAGATCGGAAGGAGACTATATATAGGATTCTTCAAACTTTACAGGTGAACCTGTTGTTTCCTGGCAGTTTCCGGATGAATTTCTGAGATTTATGGATTTCTAGATTTCTGGGGGTTGAATTTGTCGTTATCTCTCTACTTTTTTTACTAAATTGCCCTTACTTCTGTACTATATTACTTGGGAGAATACTGTGGATTATGGTAATTTATTGAAACCAGTGGGGTGGGTAGTTAGGAAATAGAAAAAATATATTCTGGAAAGATCAGGAGAGTTGCGAACAGTCTGGAAAAATGGTGACGGCTATACAACCAATCAGAGAAGTCCCTTTGGACGGAAGGAAATTATCTAGTCGCCCACGTGGACTTCACGTTATGATTCAGACCGTTGGAATGGATGGTAAACCCCGTGATTATTCATTTTATTGAATTATCCACTTGGAAAATGTGGGTCCCAAACAATATCCATGGTGATGGATTCACCAGACAATATGTACATGCATGTGATCTCAATTTTTTTAACTTTTAAGAATAATCATCTACATATAATTGTTTTTTCTCTAGGATTCTATCATCCTTTATATCCAATGGATCCCACACCACATTGACGATGATGGAGAGTACATGTACAGACAGGTGATCTGAATTCATTTTCTCCCAAATGTTTACTTTTTTTATTTTCAAGTTTTTTTAAATAATATTTCTAGGGTTTATCTATTACCACAAAATATTTAATGCTGGAATCCAACCTGCTATTAATGTGGATATTTCCATCCAGAGTAGGATCTGCAATTCAAATTACATGAAACAAGTGGCTTGCAAATTAAAATTGGAACTAGTTCAATTTAAAAAGTTAGATGCTTTTGCATAATTCATTTTTGATTTTGATAAAGTTACTCGAATCAATTGATTAAAGGTCAACGATTGTGTGAATTGCTCAAACAAATTAATCCTTGTAATGAAGAAAAGTGGTTTTGGGTGGTTAGAAAGGAATGGAACCAATAAAGTATCAGAATATTTTGATTTGCTTGCACTCAAATTACTATGCTCCTAACATAAGAGTCAAGGCGGCAACGGTGTTCTACGATTAACTCGTCCACTTGGCTTGAGCCATAGAAACTTTTGCAAAAATAATGAAGGAACCAGCATCACAATGTCTTGTGTGGCCGGCTACCTTTGGGTGTGGAAAAAGTCATTGATTCCGGATGCCGAGCTAGGTTATTTGTACCATACAATGGATGGTACTTTTAATCAAACCACACCTTTGGCCAAGTTAAAGAAGATCAAATGTAAAGGTTTTTCATACCATCTCCTTCTACCTTTACCCTTTAACCTGTTAGGTCTATGTAACCATTCCATTAGACAACATATAAGTCTGACCAGTGATACTGGAAAAACCCAATCAGCCCCCTCTCACGGGGGAAGAACATATAGTTATAATATCTGCATGGTTCAATCAATGACAAGTCGCACATTTCTATAATCCGTTTCTCTACGGAGAATCCACTTCAACTATTGTGTAATTGAGGGGAAATATTTAACTACATGGCTTATTCTTTACAATAATTTGGGACTATGGTTGAAGTACATGCCAAAGAACTTTCAAAGTTGTAATCGCTGTTTTAGACAGATTAATATTAGATACAAATTTTTTAGTCGATAGATTAGGTATCTGACATCACAGTCTCTGTAGATATCATCAACTAAAATACATAAAACATATCTTTTAATCACAAGTTAACGGTAATGTGATTTCCCTACTCCATGTCTATTGATTTCTCCGATCTCTAGACCCGAGAATCTCTTCCCAATTAATTAAGATAATGTACCAAAAATTGAGTTCGAAGTTTTATAAATAACAAGAACTAGTTTGTATGCATGGACCTTTCAAGTACATGGTTCTTTGACACTTCATTTAGAAAGGGGTAGAAATGATATTGCACGCCCCCTCTTCTCTCTCATGCGATGACTTGAAGGTACGATCATGCACAAGTGCATAAAAACCTTTTGTCTAAATAACATTAAGAAAAAAACTCAATGATCATTGATTCCCTCTTCACATGTCAAATTGTAATATAACTAAAGCTTTCCAAGGGCAAAATAAATTAGAAAATTCTAGATTCTAGAGATGGTCCTTGGACTACTACTATCTTGAGGGCACATGGATACACACATGAGAGAGGACACAAATTCATGGGAAGAACACATATGATTAAATTTGAGTTTGAAATTAAACACACGCCCAATTTAAATGATTTCTTAAATATCTGAGGATAAGAATTGTCACATCATTTTAATTTTTTTGGTAAAAATTGTCACATCATCTTTTCATATATAATGGATGAGGTCGTGATAAAAAAAAAAAAAAAAAAAAAAAAAAAAAAAAACTATAAATATGTGTATAACTGACCCTTCGTGACAATTAAAATGGAAAATTTGAAAGAGTTCACTTTTTCATAAAATTTCAGTATAATTAAACAATTGAATGGCAATTTGTAAAGATACATTGGAAGAAAAATCAGATACAAGCTGACATATTTTTAAAATATTTTTTCAATAAATTTAAAAATCATTTATTTGACATTTTTTTTTTCAGGCAAGTAAAAATTTTTGGGTAAGTTATTTAAATTGACATGTCAAGAACATTCAATAGGTCTGATATTCAACCCCATAACATATGTTATAAACATAGTTCCAGTTGACCTCAACTGGCACTTGATAAATAAATTTACCAAAATCCCATTTCTTGGTGTATTTGGGACAATTAATTTATTGGGAATGTTGGCTACTTGATCGCATTCTTGCATATAAACGATCTTCCAGCAAAAATACATAACTAGAGGGAGATGATAGTCGCCATTAATCTCAGTTCATAAGGGGAGACAAAGTTCAAATTGTTCTACATTCTCCCTTTATACTAAACCTCCATGAGCAGAATGAGATCAAATTGGACTTAATGGACTCAACTGATGGGGCCGATTTTGATTAATCCTGATTCTATGGATATGAATTTCAACCAAATTAGGCCAATTTCAGATGAGTTTGGCAATTACAAGACTAGCTTTGAGGTGTCCTATGATTGTTAAGACGATAGATTGCAACAAATAAATTTAGATTGTGTTTGGTATGCATTATTGAAATGCGTTATTAGAAATGCATTCTCATAATGAAAAATACATTTATAAAAATACTCTTAAATCCTTGATTATATATCTACTTCTGTTTTTTTCTTTTGGATTGCTAAAGATATTTTATAGTTTTAGGAAAATTTAGATTCATATATTTGTAGATTTCATAGACTATCAAAATATTAAAAATATAATTTCTAGTTGTTAAATTAAAAATGCCAAAGAATCAAAATTTACAATAGTTTAATAATAAACTTACGATTACTTAGATGTTAAGAAAAAAAAATTATATATATATATATATATATATATATATATATATATATATATATATATATATATATATATATATATATATATATATATATACACCCCCTCTACTGTAGTGAAACTACACAGAATTACTCTATTTTTTCAAAAGTTACACAGAATACCCCTCTAATAATGCTATCATACAATCTCACCCATACCGTTACTTTCAACTTAACGGTAGAGGGTCAATTTTTTTTTAACACGAAAATACCCTTACTAAGGGTAAAATGACCTAAACCCCTTCCCAGTGAGTTCTTCTCCAATAGAAGCTAATCAAGTTCTCTTCTTCCTTTTCTCAGTCCTGTTGTTGTTTTGATTAGTCAAGCAATTCATGGTTGTTGGAAAAATTGATGGGTCTCGTTCTTAAGAAGGATCAGTACTCTATTTGTGGGTCATCTTGCCAATGTTGCTGCTGCCGGAACTCTATGAGAAACTCCACGATGAGCGTGACAGCATTGCCTCAAGGGCAGAGGAGGAAGCGGTGATGGTGGAACAAGAGAATCCAACGGAAAACCCTCACCAGATTTTTGGTTTTCTTTGCTCTGAAACCTACCGCTACCAATCCACCATCTACCCCAAATCAGGCGGCACATCTAGTGGCACCCAGAATCCGGCAGCATTTTTGATTCTGTTATGTTCAACCTCTGTTTTTTCTTGGTTTTTTCATCTGCTTTTCTTCTTTTCGGTTCTTTTTCCCCTTTTTTTCCTTGGTCCAATACCTTTATATTCTCATAATGGATTCTGAGATACCCTATTTGGGGTACAATCAGAAGTTTGGAATCGATATTTCAATTAGCTTATACCTGCATAACAGAGACAACTACAAAAAAATTGGATGAAACTGTTATAACATCACTCAGTAATTTTTTTTTTTTTTGGAAGACAGAGGAAGAAGAAAGTTGATCTTGGGAGCCCTTGACTAAGAAAGAAAAAACACAAAACCCACAACCTATTTGAATCCATCGAACCGTCTTCAATGGGGGAAAAGAAGTCTCACGTAGACGTGGAAATGGCTTCATTTCCTCATCCTTGATTCTTTGAAACCATCAATCATGGTAGCGGCACTGGTTTTCTTCGAAAAAATAGCGACAATTGACAATGTCTCTCTCTCTCTCCCTAAAGAATTGAGGTGAGGTGTTCGAGTTGTTTGAGTTGAAGCGCTAGTAGTGTTCTGATTGATTCCTTATTTTTCTGTACCTCCTATCAATTTTAATTTTATCACAACTCTCTTCACAAGAGTAGATCTGAACTCTCGATTTTGATCCTATCTATCCGAGTTTGAGTTGCTGTGGTATTCTGGCGGTATAGTTTCTTTTTGGCGTTTCGACGATTATTTTGCTGTTTCAGTTCTTCTCATTCACAATTTCGACCTCCTTGAGAGTAAGACTTTGACATCGATCATGGAGGATTAGCTGTGAAGAGCATAAAAGAGATTAATCTCATTTAAAGACGACTCGATTCGTCTTGAAAATTAATTCACGTGAATAGTAATTGTGATTTTAGTTTTGTTATAGAGTGGGATGTCTTACTTGATGGTTTTATTCTCTTCTTTTTCTCTGAGTTTTGGTTATTGTTGGACATGGCATCTGAGAGATGAGAGATTGAAGAATGAACAGAAAGTGTGATGGCAAATGAGAAGAAGACCCTTGGGAAGAAATTATTAAGGGTATTTTTGTCTTAAAAAAATTGAACCTCTACCGTTAAGTTAAAAGTAATGGTGTGGGTGAGAGTATATGATAGCATTGTTAGAGGGGTATTCTGTATAGCTTTTGTAAAGACAGAGTAGTTCTGTGTAATTTCACAACAGTAGAGGGGGTGTCTATGTAATTAACCCATATATATATATATATATATATATATATATATATATATATATATATATATATATATATATATCAAGCAATGATTAATTTATGTCTATCTCTTTCGTTTATTTTTATTTTATTTTTTTACATTTCATGACATAGAACCATAGTCAAAAGGAAAGAAGAAGTCAAATCTGAATGGTGCTTAAAAAAAAAAATACACATGGGTTCAACTTAAATTTCGGAGTAAATTACAGCTGAAGTATTCTATGTTTTGAAAAACTATTCAAAACTATGTTTGAAGCACCTCATGTTTCAAAAACTATGTTTGAGATTCATTTTTACAATGATTTTGGTTTAAAAAAAAAAGTTATTCTCAAATTTACCCTCGATTCTATTCCAATATATCACTCCCCACCCTTTTTCTTACTCGCTCTTTGTATTTCTACCCCTCTGGCCCTTTCTGACCTTCCGTCGCCTCCACTCCAGCACCACCACAACTTTTTTTTCTCTCTCTCTCTGGATTCTACCTATCACACCCTAATTCTGAACCAACCAGAATGGTGTGAGTGAACCGTCAATGAACCAACGGTTCACACCAGGATCTCAATAAGACCGTGTCCACTCATACAAACCATTGCACATAACCACAATCAGAATATAATAAATATAGCAGAAGTCTTTAAATAGAATGAACTGAGTGATCTATTGATAAATTTAATAAAATATCCAATTATTCAATGACCAAAACTTAATAAATATTTTTACATCAACTGTATCCCAACCGAAAAATAACTGAAATAAATAAAGTAAAACATTAAAGGTACACGCAGAAAGGGCACTCGCATGAAGCGTCATGCTCGTCCTCTCCTGCTTGCACATCCAGAGCAGCAACACCTCCATACGCCGAAGCGTTCACGTAGTCGTCCACCGTGTAACCTGCATCAACATCTAAAAATGGTGTATACACAAGGGTGAGCTCACAACTTAGCTCAGTAAGACAATCAGACAGTGTATCAATATTATATGCATGAGTAACAATCATTTTATGTTGTGGTCTGGTTTAAGTTTGCAATGTGCCATAGAAAGGGTTGACGGCCACCGCACCTCTATACATGAGTGTGTAGCATCACACAGTAGATCACACCGCTGTCAACCCACATGCACCCATCATGGAATAGAGATAGAGATAAGGCATCCACTACCTCCCCTGATGCTCTACCCATACCAATACATAAGCCCCTACTGGCTAGGGCTTGCAAACTAGGCTCGCATCTAACCAATCCTATATGTCATCACTGTAGGCTCTATCCCAGTACAGCTCCCTACGGCATAGAGATAGAGCTAGAGCGTGGTGGCCAGGCCGGAGACCACAGTGCCACGACCTCCCCCTGATGCCCTACCCTCACCAAGTATACTAAGACAGAACAATACGCAAGTAGACTTTATCCCAACATAACTCCCTACGGCATAGAGATAGAGCTAGAGTCTGGTGGCCAGGTCGGAGACCACAGTGCCACGACCTCCCCCTGATGCCCTACCCGCACCAAGCATGCTAAGATAGAATACTACAAAAAGGTGCTAGTGTGAGGAATGATCCCAGTCCCCAAGCCCTTCCCATTCCACACACTAACGAAAACAATCACGTGCCTAACAATCACATCCTAGCATATGAAATATGCATGAACAAATATAATAACCGAAAATAACAGATGACATGTGAGAATGCACAAACATCATACCAAAGATTCGGGGTTATTAGCAACAGTTTACTGTCCATTAATTATTAGGGTTTAGGTCTGATTCCCTTACCTGACGCTCGTTTGATAGCTTGCTCCACGTCGCAAGATCCAAACGTGCTATCACAAAGTCCTATACAATATTAGGGTTTAATTAGAATAGGTTTACGTTGGTCGAAAAACCAATGAGGTTACAAAAATACACTCACAGAGCTGACCGGTCACAGTACCGGTCGCAGCACTGTGGGGAAACCTGCGACCGGTATGGTCAGCCGGTCCCCACAGACCAGCCCCTGGGAGGTATCGGTCGCAACATACCGGTCGCACAGGGTGCAACCGGTATAGTCGACCGGTATGTCTCTAGAAGACTATACGTCCGATCTTCGACTTCCGTCGGTCACCCCCTATTGATTTCAGGGTTTCTCCTACCCAATCTAGATCTGAGCATTGAGTTAGAGTTGTTTCTAACTCCATTCAAGTCCTAGTTTTGATGGTATCCATCCTAGAACTCGAATCTAGGGTTTAACGACTAAATTAGGGTTTGACGGCAAAGTAAGGTTTAGGTCAATACCTGCTTTGCATGGTATTGATCCAAACAACCCAACCATCCTAGAGTCATAATGTGAGAGGAAGGGTTTAAACACTTACCGTCGACCAACGTAAGGTGTGCGTTGTCAAATGGCAATGGCGGCTCTTCTTCTTCTTCCTAGCTCATTCTCCTTCTCTAATCTCCTTCTCCTCTCTAGGGTTTGTGAGGATCAATGGAAGGGATTCTAGGAGGTTTAGAGGGGTTTAAATAGGCTAGGAATTAGGTTTAGGAAGCCTCTTAGGATTAAAAAAGTCCTAGGATTCGGAATTAGAAAAGTGGGACCCGCAGAGATCCAATTCCGGATCTTGGTAGTCTGTTGCGCAGACCATACTGGTCGACCGGTACCATCGACCGGTATGAATAAAATTCATACTTCAGTTGGTCTGTTTGGTCCGATTTCGTACCTGATTGTCATCCGCTCGTCCCGTCTGGCCCGGTGATGATCGGAAGACCTGTTACAACATGAAATCAAGGTTTAGATCGGGTTTATGGAGTGCGAGTCTTACAACTCCCCCACTCTTAAAAGAAATTTCGTCCCCAAAATTTGCATGTAGGTCTCACATTACCCCTTTCAAATCCCCACCACAATGTTGGATGAACACAAGGTGCTTCTACGATTCGGTAACAGTGTGGTGACTTTGTATGGCCCAACTACTTCCTATCAGAACCACCATGATTTCGACGTAAACTTGCCGGCCCACCCCAAACCTTGAACCTTTCTTGGAGTTTTTAGTCGAAAAATTTCAGAATTCTGATGATGAAGAGGTGGAGAGTCCTCTCCCGGATAAGAAGCCATACCTCTTCATTCCGAATGAGGTCCCTCCTCATACTCAAGATAAGGCTCTCGTTGATTAGCTGAATAGATATTATAAATGGAGATTATTCCGCTCTATGGTTGTGTTTTGGTTTTCTTCTTTTGGTTTTCGATTATCTTTGTACAAAGATTCTTTTGTTCTTCGTGAACAGTTTTGTAGGATACAGAGAGAGGTTCCTCCTCATCATCAAAGTTGGGGGGTGGCTGTCTTTGAGGCAAAGTACAGGAGATGTGTGCTTCCCCCTTTCCCCCTATATCGTATGAATTCCAATTTGATTTTTTTTCCCATTAATTTGGTTATTTCTCATATTCCATCTTTCCCACCAGAAGCAAAAGCCTATTAAAAGGAATAGACTGGAGGGTAAAATTGAGAATATAAAATTATAAACCAAATAATGGGAAAAAAAAATTTCAAACTTAATTTTTGGGGAAAATATCACATACTACCCAGATAATTTGATAAACATCACCTACCACCCATAAATTTCTGACATCATCAACTATCACCCAAATTTTTAAAATGTTTAACAAAAAGACCCAAGCCATTAAGACATTTCCGTTAGATGCTGATGTCAACTCAAATCCATATTTTGATGGACAATAATGACCAAGGGGTAGTAAGTGATGTTTATCAAACTACTGGGTAGTTCTGTGATATTTTCCCTTTTTCAAAATGTTAAATATCTCAACTCCTCAACAGTAATTTATCCTAAATTTTTTTACCAAACACACCCATTATAAAAAGGCTTGCAATTGCATTACTTTCCAATCGGCACATGATACAGCACATGATAGCCCCATAGCAAAATTCCTTTGGGTTGTAGACTTGTACTGTCATAGATTGTGTGCCCCCTGCTAACCTACGCAACTAGGTCATAAAAAGTTAACTGCCACCCAAATTTCCGCGATTCTCAGGGCATCTCTTCGTTAGCCTCCTCTGCGACTGCGTGCCTGTTTGGTAACACTCTGCTTTGGCTCTGCTTTTGATTCGGACTCCCAGGGAGCCATTTGAGAGTCATTTGGGAGCCAGAAAGTGTTTGGTAACACCATATTGATTCTAGCTCCCATGGAGTCAACCGGTTTAAAAAATGACTCTCAGAGCCAAAATCTCAGCGTAAAAAATACTTGCTTTTACAGATCCAGAGCCAAAATCGGGAGTCAAAACACGGGAGTCGAGTGAATCTGACTCTCATTTTATTATTTGGCTTCCCGTGTTTTCCCCTTATTCGAACGACACTCTTATGTTCTTGTATTTTCTCCTTGCTCGAAAGAAGCTTCATCTTCTCCTCTCCGCATCGATGGATCTTCAGCAGGTTAGCTCTCTCTACTTCCTCTTTCTCTGTCTCTCCGTCTCTCTTCCTCACTCCATCTCTACTTCCTCTCTCTTTGTCACTCTCTCTCTCTCTCTCTCTCTCTCTCTGTCTCTCTTCTTCCTTCCATCTCTACGTACTCTCTCGCTCCCTTTCTCTTTCTGTCTCTCTTCCTCCCTCCATCTCTACTTCCTCTCTCTCTCTCTCTCTTGAGAATGTCGAACAAGATTAATGGGGTTTACACCTATTTCAGGCATTACAGTTGGAATCGGGAGCAAGCCCTTCGATTTTTCACCCATTCTGTCCTTCTCTCATTCTTCCAATGTAAAACTTCAACCCTTTGAATCTTTTCTCCTACCTCATTTTATTTTGAAATATGCACTATGATTGGTTAGGGTTTTTGATTTGATTCATCTGGGGTTAGGGTTTTTGATTTGATTCATCTGGGGTTAGGGTTTTTGGATTGATTTATCTGAGGTTAGGGGATTTATCTGGGTTTTGGGTTTTTGGATTGACTTATCTGGGGTCAGGGTTTTTGGATCGATTCATTTTAATTGGTAGGAGTTGTATGGACGAAAAAGAAAATAAGGAACAAGGTATCAAACAGGCTAACCTGGAGATGTTCCAATCGGAATAGTGGGGTGATTTTGAAATACAAAATGCCAATTTTGAATCTCGATTCATTACAGTTTTTTTTTTTTTTTTTTTTTTTTTTGAATTTTGGACACTTTGAATATTGTTTTAGGTTCTCACCCATCTAATTCATAGTTGGTGACATTCGTGACGGCATCGATCAATCTCACTTATAACTCAAGTGATGGGAAACTTTAATCTTACATTGATTTGAAAAAAAAATTTGAAAACGAAAATATGCAAGCCCTTATTAGCTAGGCTCCAATTTCAGTCAACGTGTTTTGTTTATAGATCAGATCTGCTGAATTTTAGCAAATTTTGATGTCTTGTTTGTGATTCTGAGATTTAGAACAGTTGTATTGCTATAAGAAATTGTAATCAATTGTAATATAGAACTGCTGCAGTAATTGTAATCAACTATAAAAGGGAAAAAATCTGTTTCCTCCCCTGTGATTTGCCCAAAGAACATTGTAGTTTCTCAAATCCTCAGTGGTTCACATTTACCAGGTTGTTGATATTTTGACGGTCTTTTAAGGTATTATTTTTTTTTTTTTTTTTTTATGTTTAGTAGATTGTTTGGTTTTCTTGAGCAAGATAGTTATAAGGTACGTCTTCAAGATTGGAAAAAAATTGTTTTGCTTAATCGAATAATACCTCTTCTGACTCTACACCTTGAATTGACCTGTACTGATCAATGTAGCAGTAATTTGAGTCCTTGGTTTTATCTGGTGATGCCAAGGAGGCATTTTCCATTCTGGAAATCGATTTGCAGTAACCCATTGGTTATCAAGGCAGAGGTCCATGAATGAAGTTATGGGTAGGAGATTGAAAGGGTACTTTTGCACTTGATCAACATGATCGCCACTGAGGAGAGCAGCAATACTAACTCTGCTCAGTTGATATCTAGTTATTGCAAGCTTGATCAGACAATACCTATCTCTGCTGATGAACCCTCTCCCAAAGCTCTCCCAGTTCCTCTAGTCTTCTCAATTGCAAACTAATTGAATGTTGGGCTATAAATCATGCCAACATATATATTCCCTTTTTTGGGATTTTTTTTTCTTTCATAACAAGAAAAGCTGTTGTTGTGGAGGGTAAGTTCTGTAATGTGCAACTAACAAAAATGGAACTCAAAAGAATTGAAAATGAAAATTTGGTGTATAATTCAAAAAAATTGTTTGGTTTTTACTTCTTTGCTTTGTCTTTTTTTTTTTTCCCCCATAATTTGGATATATATCTGGATTCATGATGTCAGAAACTGCATCTGCAATTTCATGAATGCCTTCTTCTGCCCCTCGATGTTGTAGATCTCTTCTTCTTCTTATCATTTGCAGCAAATTGAGTTAGAATTGTTTGAGAAGTCAATATCTAACATTCTAACCATAACAGAGTAGGAAATTACATGAAATGAATATGGTAGTTCATAGATTTACCCACCATTGCTTAAAATTTGTAAATGGTAGGAGCTGTCACTTGCTCTGCCAATCTTTCTTCCTTTCAAGTTCAGAAAAGAAATTTACAGAAATTGATTTTTTGGACTTAAGTTTTGCTTATTAGTAACTTTACAAAAGTTGTATGCAGGGAAAATTTTGTCCTTTTTCTTTTACAAAATTTGCTAAGCCTGTTATGTTTCAACCGTGGTGATCATTTGATCACATTGCGACAGCTACAACATCTTAAAAGAAAGGTGTTAAATCAGTTGGAAAAAGAAACATACTTGGTAAAAATCTGCAATAGGGTTGCCACCACTTGATGGGCCTAATTAAAACCATCAGCTGATTTGTCAACCATTAACCATCAAAACAGGAGGCCCATTATGTTGCTC